>JAVJIF010001152.1:0-514189 GCA_038442645.1 Agave tequilana | reverse complement strand
TCTCATGACTTACTAAGACACCACCACCATTGCATCTAGTATCTAATAGATAACCAGATTAAATCATATGCATGCCTACTCCAATCTTTATTCTTGAAGACACATTAGGATAAGCACTAGGTATTTTCTAATACTTTTTAACTGTTTTCTTAATCTATGCTTGATTCTTGCTATTTTAATGTTAAACTTTGATTAGAGTTATTTCAAATAGGGTTAAGATTTGCTTGCACTTTCTAATGATCTTTTTTTACTTTATACTTGATTTACAACCTTGATATTGTAATGTTTAAATCTGGATGGTGTTATTTCAAATCATAACTTAGTTTCTCTCCTATGTATCTTACTTGATTTTGTGGTAGAATATCATGTTTAGGATTTGAAGTGAAGTCATTGTCTATCTAGCATTAGCATGTATGGTGATTGATTATTAGAAAGCTGTGAACTTTTCTTTTAGATTAATTCTTTATCTACATACAATCAATCCTTTTTTTTCTAAGTTCTTTAAACAAAAAAGATAATAAGAAGACGATATTACCGAAAAGCTTCCGTCACATCTCTCCCTGTGGATCGACCTGTTTAGCTCTTACTACAACGGTTAAATTGCAAAGATTTAGAGTTAAAACTATCCATACACTTTTCATATTCTCTGTATTCTTTTTTTTTTGGGAATTAAAATTTTGGCGTCGTTGTCGGGGAAGGAACGGTATACGTTGTTTTCTAACTTTTCTTCTCAGTTTTCGTGTACAGGGCAAATCTCAGGAATTGCAGATTGAATTGACATACAGAGGCTTGGTGACTCTGCCCTCAAAGGCAGAGCACTTAACTCCACCACAAAGCTGCGATTCCGCAGCATAATAGGAGCTGGTCATTGTAGGTTATCAAAAAAATACTAAGGATAAGCCTCAGACACGAACCTCGCAAACGCGGAGGTCGCATTCCAACCTCAGACGCGGACCTCGCGTCCTTTGTCAGACGCAGAGATCGCCAAATGCGACCTCGCGTCCTTTGTTAGACGCGGAGGTCGTCAGACGTGTACCTCGCGTTTTAACTCAAACGCGAGCCTAAACAACTCTGCATTCCACACACACGACGCGAGCCGGTGAGCTCCGCGTCTCAACATCAGAGTAAGGTCTGCCTCCAGCGCGAGACCCGCATTTCTGCTGTAATTGACAGCCACGAACTTGGTCAGTTACACCCCATTTTCTCTCCACATAATGGATAACTTCCTATTATGGAGAGATTTAAGGAGTTGGTTACACCCCTCATTATGGAGAGATTTAAGGGATTGGTTACACCCCAATTTCTCTATAAATAGTTATGAATAGCTAGAGAAGGAGGGGCTCAGGGAGGGGACCTCTAAAAAAAAGACCGAAGAGGAGAGCCTAGTGGAGGAATCCAAGAAGCCATAGGCAGAGGGGAGAGCTACCTCGCCAGAGTTCGGCCTTGAAGCTCTTGTGGCCTGGAAAGAGTTCAACTCTTTTTCTAACTTGCTGAGTTCAAGTTTTTTAAATCTCTTTGAGATTCCATTACTGATAGGCGCTGTGCTACTCCACCAAGTATATCCAAAGAGAAATCCCCAAGAGAACTTGACGTTCGGTCGGTCAACGGGAAACAAGACTCGCTCCCAACCGCCACATGAAGAACTCAACTTTAAATAAAGAGGAAATCAATCAAAGATTTTCTCTTTTATAATCGGATTGTATCCGTTGTAATCTTCTATTCAATTAAAAGAATTTTGCAAATTTTCCGACGCGTACAAAAGATGGCGACTCCGCTGGGACTGATCTTTCTCAACCGATAAAGTGGTGGCGCAAGCTGACGTCAAGATGCTTGGATCCATAATCGAATCGCTTGTGATCGAATTCGACCAAAGAAGTTGAACTCCCCCAAAGCTTCGGGAGCCTCTCGTGGAAACAACGTGGCCAGCCCCATCTCTTCAGAGACCCGCACCATGACCCACAGTCAAGAGGGGCAATAAAGACCCTCTCCCGCCTTCCTTCTATCAAGGCACTCCCAGTTCCGGACACTGGGGTTCCCAATAATCTCTGCGACTTAATCAGAATGCAGAGAGACAGCGAAGGCGTTGCGCTCATCGTTAGCGGCAGATTGGCTGCAACAGCACATGTGGCCTGCATCAAAGTCTCCCACGAGACCCGCGAGGCCAATGATGAAGGCCAATCTCGTCGTACCTCTCCTCTCCAGACTCCACTCCAGGTTACGGGGTCCCCAAAACCCGTGAAGCGTAACCAGAATGCTGAACGTCGACAAAGGCATCACGCAAACACCACACACGTCGACAACAGATGAAAAAGCTGAAAAAGCCATTTGTTCAGCAGATACAGAACGCTGAGCTTAGGCCCACGTTTCTTCTGAGCAACACAAGACTCGCATCTCAGATCCTTAACGCGAGGCCCACATCTATGTATCAGAACGTGAAGCCCGCGTTTCCCAGCAAAAATGCGAGGCTCGCGAGCTGATAAGGCCCGCGTCTTTGGTATCAAAATGCAGAGCTCATGAAGCCCGCGTTTCTATACTAAATGCAAAGCCCGCGTTTCTACATTAGAATGTGAGGCTCGTGTTTCACCTTACAGATGCGACGTTCACACGCGAGATCCGCTCCTCTCAAAAACGTGAGTCCCGCGTCTTTGTGCCAAAACGCGACTCACATCTCTCTTCTGCAGAGAACAAGCCTCATGTTCCCAACTCAAAACGTGAGCCCCGCATCTCTGAGACTTGCGTTTCAGAGTTACGACAGTAACACAAGATTCACGTTCACTCTTCGACAGTTAAGGTCAGAGCTGAACCGAAAAGGCCTTAAAGAAGCAGGAATGGTCCGGCTGTACCCGGCTGAGTAGGACCTTTTTCCATACCCTCCTAACTTCAAAGCTCTGACCCTACAGGCCTTCGACGGCAAGGGGTCGCCGAACCAACATATATACTATTTCAAATCTCAAAGAGGGAATGTAGTATCAAACGATGCCATCATGGCTCATTTATTCATTGCACCCCTCAAGGGGGTTACCTTTGAATGGTTCATGAAGCTTCCCACCGGCTCGATCGAGAAATGGGTCGACCTGGAAAGCTCTTCCTCGCTGACACCGAAGTATCCTTGCCAACTCTCCTTGCTACAAAATAAAGAAAGAAGAATCAATCAAAGCGTTTGTGGAGAGATTTTCAGAGTATGACGCTCCGATGTCCAAGCAGCTGACGCAGTCTACACTGATGGAGACTTGCCGCCACAAACTGAAAACGACACTCCTAGGCAAATAGGAGTAACTCAAAGTCGCACCTGAGAGCAACTAGTTTTACAAGACGAATGAGCAGAAGACATAGTTGCAAGAGTAAGCCAGGAAGATTACGATAGCATATAGCATTGAATCTACTGGGCAACGAGGTGATCCGACTTCTACGACTGTCACGTTCAACATTACCTTTGAATAGTCTAAATCATTCCATCAGTGTTTGTCATTCTCATGGAATAAAAAAGTAAAAAAAAAAGTACTATCCCTGATTAATTCAACACCACACGTCTGATCAAATAAGTACTCAAAGGGACACCGATCTCCCTATAAGTTTCCCGCAGAGTTTATACTTCTTTAATCTCAGCCGAATTTTAGAAGTTATATGTGGAACAACATCCGACGCCTCCGACCGCTAAAGATAAAGGAAAAAGTTAGCTTTTAAGCCCAACGAAAAATCCTCGACAACTCATCATGCTGAGGGAATAACATGAATAGCCCAACTCAAACGGTAGTTGGTAAAAGCATATCAAATCCGTTGATAGCTGAAGGTTTGCTAAAAATCATGAGGGACCTGATCCCGCCTTCTCCAAAATCCCTAACCAATTCCCATCCATGAAATGGTAGGACCACAAAAAGCCTGTGACTGTTTTCTCAGCAAAATAATCACAGATCAAACATGCCAAGTTAACATTATATCTCTGGCATATCCACTGTTAGTTAACATTAAACCTCTAACAGTGTTTTCCCTCATTTTCCCAGTGGAATAAATTACAAATCGAACCTGTCATGTTAACAATACACCTCTGACAATAAGACTTTAACGTATCTCCAGGGGGTAAAATTTTATCTTGTCAATTCTCTTCAATAGAATGACAAGTCCACTCAAAATACTTTTATGTTCAAACCTACACCTCTAACAGTAGAAAAATCCCGTCAAGTTAATACCACACCTTTGACCAAAATTTCAACTTGTCAGTCCTCTTCAATAGGATGGTGAGTCCACCAAACTGCTCAAAACGCAGAATCTCTCGGTCAAGTTAATACTACACTTCTGACCAAAGTTGCTCATATCACAATATAAATCGTTGTTAAGTTAACATTACACTATGACAACGATTCTCTCGATTTTTCCACCGGAAATGAGACATTTAATGTCAAGTTAATATCACACCTCAGACATGCATTTCATTATAAAGTTAATATTACACTTATGACAATGACCTTTCCTCGAGCTTTCTGTCCAAAGTCGAGATGTCAAATGCTAAGTTAAACATCACACCTCAAGCATGCATTTTATTGTTAACATTACACCTATGACAATGATCTTCCCTCAAATTTCTCAGTGAAAATGAGACTTTCGCAGTGCTAAGTTATATCACACACCCTTAGCGCACATCTTTGTCAAGTTAATATCACCTCTGACAATTCAATTTGCTCAAATTGCAAACTCAAACCCGCCACGATGGTAAAAATCTCCATGGATCCTCAACAAATTCAATCCCACTTATCATTCTCCCCAATAGAATGACAGGTCCACTTTAGTTGCGTAGATCGCAAAATCAATGTTGTTATGTAATATCACACCTCTAACAGTAACTTTCATTCCATTGATTTTCAGCAGAGTACTAGTCATGTTAACGCTAAGCCTCTGACGATAGACTCAACATAATTCCTGGCGGATCAAACTCCACTTGTTATTCTCATCAATAGAATAGTAAGTCCATAAAACTTGTTCAAAACACAAGTCCAGATCTCACTGTCAAGTTAACATCACACCTCTGACAACAACCTTCTCAAATTTTCCCAGTAGAGTTATTTAATTTGCTAAGTTATATCACACATCTAGCAATTAAAACTCTTTCAAAGAAACTTTGAGTGTAAACTTCGCGTCTCAATGAACTTAAGAAGTTGCGTCTAAACAGCAAGTAAGGCTACGTCTCTACAGCAATTGAGAGTCACGTCTCTACAATAATTGAGAGACGCGTCTCAACTTTGGTGAGGTTCGCGTCTCCACTTGATAAGTGTACCAGAACTGCGTCCTCTCCCTTCAAATACAAAGTGTATGTCTCTGCTTCTGCAATCAGTTCAATAGTACACTGACAAGAGCAATCGACAACTCCATCAGTTTAACAGTACACCAAGCAAACCAGTGCTCATAACAAGTGCTAGACTGAGTTTCTAAGACACTTATGATGATCTTTCCTGGAGGCTTCAAGAAGTTCAACAGTACACTCATGAAGTTGACCATCCAGACGGGATCGAGCTCAGGGCACCCCAGAAGACTGCCTCGCAGAAGAATACAAGTCCGATTACAGGAAGCCTAGATTCAACAAAGTCTAAAGTATTTCGAAATCTGTCTCAGTCAACCGCGAAGTTTCGAAAACTTTAGAGGGGGTTCTAGTTCAATTAAAAATTCTGGGTTTGGCTTACTCCCCAACGGATGCATCGCCCAACATCATCGGCGAAACCAACCAGAGATTCTGGGTTCAATCCCTAGCGGAGTCGCCATCTTTTGTATGCGTCAGAAATCACAATTCCAAAATTCTTTTAATTGAATAAAGATTA
Organism: Agave tequilana; assembly: GCA_038442645.1. Lineage (NCBI taxonomy): Eukaryota > Viridiplantae > Streptophyta > Magnoliopsida > Asparagales > Asparagaceae > Agave > Agave tequilana. Next base: position 508,382 of record JAVJIF010001152.1, on the reverse strand, counting down.
CAACGGATACAATCCGATTACAAAAGAGAGAAAAATCTTTTGATTGATTTTCCTCTTTATTTAAAGCTGGGTTCTTCATGTGGCGGTAAGAGTAAGTCTTGTTCCCCGTTGACCGGCCCGAACGTCAAATTCCTCTCTTTGGATCTACTGGTGGAGTAGCACAACTCCTATCAGTAATAGAATCTCAAAGAGATTTAAAGAACTTGAACTCAACAAGTTAACAAAATAGTTGAACTCAATCCAGGCCACAAGAGTTTCAAGGCCGAACTCTGACGAGGTAGCTCTCCCCTCTATATATGGCTTCTTGGATTCCTCCACCAGGGCTCGAGGGGACCTCTAAAAAAAGGACCGAGGAGGAGAGCCCTGGTGGAGGAATCCAAGAAGCCATAAGAAACTCTCCTCTTTCCTCGTTTGAGAATAGAAACAAGATTGGTCATACAACCCAAGATAATTTCAATGTTAGGGTCGTTCATAATCCTATTCATTTAGGGGATAATAACAATGTACATCAAAAGGTCATAAAAGGTGGGTTCTTTGATGATCCACAATATTTAGATTGAGTAACGACGCTTGGCCCAATGCGGCCACTACCGGAACCACCACCTTGAGATAATATTTTGGCCTTTCCTTTTGTCTTTTTCATGCATACATGCATTCATTCATACATTGAGGACAATGCATGAGATAAGTGTGAGAGAGGGTTTACTAACATATTAACATAGGTAGGTTTACTATAAAATAATAATAATAAATTTTTTCTTTTAAAAACTTTTTTAAAAGATAACAATATTTTGATTTATTTTTGAAAGAAATTAAGTTAATTTTAAGGAATAAAAAAATCATAATTAGAATTTCTTAATACTAAGTCAAAATAAGATTATTTGTTTGATTTTTGTTTAGGAGAAAAAATTGAAAAAAATATTTAGCCTTGATTTTTACCTTGATGAAATATGCATACTTTATACACTCACACTTGGGATTCAAAACAATGACTCTTGTGCCTTAAAAAATTGTATATATAATAAATAAATCTAATTAATGATTAGCTAGGTGCTTTGGCCTAAGAAAAGCCTTGGTATTTGCGCGGAAGGTAATTAGGTAAGTTTAAAAAAAGAGAAAATATATAAATATAATATATGTATTAACATATCTAATAATCAATTAGTTAGGTATTAGGTCCTTAAGAAGCCTTGATACTTACACAAAAGAAAATTAGATGAGTTATACATATTAAAAAAAGAAGTGCTTAAAGGACAACGAAGTGGTAATACTTCGAACTTCTTGCCAAAAAAAAAGTTATATATATACAAGGCATAAGAGTTGAAGTTGAAGAATTCCGAGTCAAAAAATTGACGGTCACAAAGGTGCATATGACTTAGGGTAAAATAAAAGACTTAAGTGAGAAATTTAGTTTTAATCCTAACCTAGATTGATAATAAATATTTGTATCGAGACTAAGCAAGAAATGAATAATTTAATGATCCTAAGACTTATAGATTACTTCATTTCCTCAAAATATTTCAAATTTTTTTCTCTTTCAAAAAAAGAATTTTGAAACACTAACATTTTATTTTTCTTTTTTTATGAATTTTGTGGGTGTAATTCACTGAAAACCCTCACGAGACAGCACTCGTCCTCTAAAGGTAACCTAGGCTTGTTGCACACGCTAAGTGTAACCGTGATTCCTACGAAAGTGAGTTAGTTTATTTTTCTTTTTTATTTTACTCGAGGACGAGCAAAAGATAGGTGTGGGTGTGTTTGGTCATCAATAATGCATATTTTCATTCACATTTTCATACTTAATATTTATAAAACATTACTATTTAATTCATTTATTATTTAGTGATGTGCAGGCCTCCATAATCTAAGAAAAGCCCAAAAGAAGCCCAAAAGCCCACATAATTATGAAAATAAAATTAATTGGGAAGATAAAGGAAGCATCTTTTCTCATTTAAATTTGAGTTTTAAATTAATTTAATTTAAAATCTAGAGAAGGAGAAAGATAGAATAAGATGAATCCTCATCCCAATTAAAGATAGAGGTGGACTTCATTTAAATCTGGTTGGTTGCACTGCAAGATGAAGATAAAGGAGAGAATCTGAATTTAACTCGGATTTAGAGAACTTGATTTTCAATTTATCTAGAAGATTGACATATTTCAAAATTTGGGGATCAACGAAGATTCCGAGGATAGATCTCCACATGAAAGGACGAGATGAACCACGCGCCACAGCGCGTGACCAAACTCCACAAAAGAGTCGCGACCTCCCCTTTTGGTCGCGAAAACGCGGCCATCCTGGGCTGCGTGCATCGAGTTTTAGGGGAGGTGTTGTATTGGGACTCTACTTCTCAAATCCCTATAAATACCCCTGAAGAGCAACAAAGCAGAGGCATCTCACATCAGAGATCAAAATTAAAGTTTTTCTTTAGATCTATTTTCTTTCCGAATTTTTAAGTAAAATTTTTGTACAAGGAGGAAGACAACTCTTGTAATTGATCGTGACAATCAATAAACATGTTCTACCTTTCTCATATTTTTGTTTGTTTTTAATTTAGCTTTTTCTTATTTTTTCTTTATTTCTTTATTTCTTTTGCTTGCCATGTTTATCATGAGTAGCTAGATCTTTTCTCATGGCTTGCTAAGACATCACCACCATTGCATCTAGTATCTAGTAGATAACCAGATTTAATCGTATGCATGCCTACTCCAATCTTTATTCTTGAAGACATTAGAATATGCAATTAGGTCAAATATTTTCTAATACTTTTCAACTGTTTTTCTTAATCTATGCTTGATGAAGATCTTGCTATTATAATGTTAAACTTTGATTAGTATTATTTCTATAGGGTTAAGATTTGCTTGCACTTTCTAATGATCTTTTCTTACTTTATACTTGATTTACAACCTTGATATTGTAACGTTAAATTTTGGATGGTGTTATTTCAAATCATAACTTAGTTTCTCTCCTATGTATCTTGCTTGATTTTGTGATAGAATATCATGTTTAGGGTTTGAAGTGAAGTCATTATCTATCTAGCATTAACATGTATGGTGGTTGATTATTAGTAAGCTGTAAGCCTTTCTTTTGATTAATTATTTATCCACATACAATCAATTCTTTCTTTTCTAAGTTCTTTAAACAGAAAAGATAATAAGAAGACGATATTATCGAAAAGCTTCCATCGCATCTCTCCCTGTGGATCGACCCATTTAACTCTTGCTACAATAGTTAAATTGCAAAGATTCAGAGTTAAAACTAATCACATATACTTTTCATATTCTTTGTATTTTTTTTGGCAATCAAGCAACAAAGCATCAGGCATCAGTCAGGCCTACTTTTCATGATTGAGTGAACTGATGATGTAAAGATGTTATTCTCGGGTGTGGTTCCTGTACAAGAGGCCTTCTATGCTTTTGCTTAGAAGCCACCTATTTACCGTCCATGTGTGAACACACGGACGGTTCAGATTAATAGAATAAGCAGCCCCTTATTTTTAAGGCAAAATTTTTCATCCTGAATTCAATTCCCCGATCTGAAACAGATTGGATCTCATACCCTGATATATATGTAGTGTAGAGGGCTGGAGAAATACGGCAATACTCAATACGTATTGTACACCTATGAAAATAATAATCGGAGAAAATTGAAAATAAAAAAAGGAGATATATTACAGAAACTCTCCTCTTTCCTCGTTTGAGAACAGAAACAAGAAAACCCTAAGTAGCCATAGTGTGAGAAAACCCCCCCAAAAAGTAGTAGAAATTGCATCTTCACTCCTTCGGATATTCAACGACTTCTACTCTCAAACGAGGTGATTTCCTCTTTTCTATTGAAGCTCTTATTACAAATTTAATTTATATAATTATTGTCAAATGTTAGAAAAAATTATATAATCATTCTTGTTTGAATCATAATTGTTTACGGTCATGCAAAAATATTTGGGGTTCTTTTCTTTCTATATTTTACATTTTTCCTTTTTCTCGTTTCTTTATTTTATTTTTTCCCCTATTTTTTCATTTCTTCTATTTGAATCCATTCAAGTCCCTAGATTGATTTTTATCTAGACTTTTTTTTTAATTTGTAGTAAAGTCCCTCTTTTCTTTTTTCTATACTTTTTCCTTTTGACAGTTTTTATATTTATTTTCTAAAATTTTCTATTTTTCATTATTCTTTTCTTTTTTTAATCTCTTTCTTTTGCTTCTACTATTTTATTCTCTCTTATTTTCTTAAGGTTTTTTCCTTTTCCGTTTTGCTTATTCTATTGTTTTTCCTTTTTTGAGATTTTTTTCTTCCATATTTTTAATTCTATTTTATCTTGTATTTCTAATTATTTCTTTTCCTCTATTTTAAGACTTTTTCCTTTCCTGTTCATTGCAAATTTTATACTATAAAACAGATATTCACATCAAATTAAGAATAACTCTAATTCAAAATAAAACTTATAATTAAAAAAAAGGAAATTCAATTGTCGAACAAACTCAAGAGGAACCATGGATATTGGATCTTTGGTATGAGGGTGGGTTTCCTTTGATCCTTTCTTGGAAGAACCATAGATATCTGATCAAATAATTTTGGGCAGGTTGTTAGCATGATCTCCTGCTCACCTTCACAAACGATGTTAATACACAGTAAGGAAAAGGCCTCACATTGGACGAAGGCTGAAGGGAACTAGCGGGGAATATTTTGCTCAGCCTTGAATTTTCTTTTTTCTGAATATTTCTTTTTTAATTATTCCCATAAGTCATTGTTGTATTTGTTGAATTTATTGTTTATATCGTATTTGTTGAATTTATCGTATTTATCATATTGAATACCGTATTTAACTCCAGTATTTGGGTGCATTACTTCCAATTGGGCATTGTGATCTGGTCCGGATCGGGAAATTGAATTCGGGATGAGAAAATTGGCCTTCAAAATGGGGGGTGGTGGTTATTGTATCTGAGCCGTCCATGTGCCGTGCGTCAAGCACACGGACGGTGGATAGGTGGCTCTACGCAAAAGTGTAGAAGCCCCCTTATACAAGAACCGCACCCATTATTCTCTCGCTTGATGCACTCCAGGAGCTGAGTAGTGTTTTGAAATTACCCATCCAACTTATTTTCAACAGCTAGCATAATCCTCTCAGTTCCTTCTCTTCTTCCTACTTCCTCTGTCCCTACCCTCAACCTTTCTTTGATCTTCTACATCAGGCGAACAACAGTGAAGTGCAAAAAACATCCTTCTTTGTGTCGAACACAATCTAAAAAGAAACAAGTTCATTTCAATCATATCAACTAGCCAATTCAGTATAATGTTCAAGAAGTTTACACATAAATATCTAGTTTACTTCGTACTGTTAGGTTCTTATTTTGAGGTAATGAATGTCAAAAACTTCAGGACACCTAGCACTCTTCAACATCTAAGGTACTATGGAATGCTACTTGACATACACTATAGTTACTGGACAATGTAAATGAGAGAAAATCTGAAAGTAGTGTACTATCAACTTCACCAGACAAAAATTTTGGCATCAAGGACAAAGAAAATTCATACTGCATCAATATATTAAAATGAAACAAACCTGAGATTTGATAGCTTGAACTCCCTTCTCAAAGTTGGCCTTGGAAGTAGGAGTATGCAATGGTCCCAATAAGGTACCTTTCTCTAGTGGATCTCCTATTTTTACTTGCTTATAGACTCCAAGCAGTTGATCAAGAAAAGTTTGATATATACTTTCATGAAGGAGCTGTAAACAAGTGGGGGAAATAAGTCACATGCAAACGGTTATCATGCAACAACTATAACAACACTGATAATATACTGCATTAAAAAAGGAAACCATCTTACCAGTCTTCTACATGTCGTGCATCGTTGTCCGGCTGTACCAACAGCAGCAAACAGAACAGAACGGACAGCAAGCTGGATGTCGGCATCATCCATGACAACGATAGCATTATTTCCACTGAGTTCAAGTAAACATTTACCAAATCTCTCATTAACGGTCTGTTGAACCATTAGACCCACCTAGATATGAAGACGCAGCTGTACCATTAGACATGCTCATGAAAAGAATTCACTGATCCAACCAAAATATATGAATATGGGTATGGACTCAAATTTACAAGACCAACTACGACAAGAAACCGTAAACTGGTTTAAGAAAAGAACTGTATTTTGCTTTGTTGAAAGAAACATACACTCTAATTAGGCATTACAGGAGTAAAAATCACTTCAATCAATACACCAATGCATCCAACTTGTATGTGCGTGTATACACACATGAAATCCATTAAAAATTTAAAACAACTGCAATTTCAAGATTGAGAACCCTCGACTGTCTAATTACAGTTGTAAGTACATCACAGGAAATCATAGTGTTGACAGTGTTTGGTGACAAGTGTGCCCATGAGTTGCTCATCGCCTCAAGGGAGTGAATTTTCTACAGCCCATGTAGTTACTTCTCTCAATAGACACTTTGATACAAAAGCTCAGACTGCAGGTTTGAGTATCAGGTGAATGCATATTGTTAGATATTAAGTTATTGAGTTATCGGGTTATTGGACTATTGGGTTGGTATCCAATAGCCCATAACCATTACTTGTATTTCATACACCTGTTTGCTCTAATGAATCAACTATCAAGGGTTTATTTGCTTCTAACATGGTATGAGAGCAAATCAAACCCTAACCCTAGCTGTCTCCCTCTCTCTTCCCTATGCTTATATTGCCTCACAGGCATTGGATATTAGATTCAGGAGCCTCATCTCACATGATATGTATGAAGGATAAATTCATCTCTTTACATCTTTTCAATTTCCTTCTGTTAACATTGCTGATGGCACACAATCCTATACTTGGCCATGGGATAGTTCAGGTTACTCCATCTTTGAATCTAACAAATGTGTTATATATTCTGAAATTTCCTATTAGTTTGTTATCCATCAGTCAGTTTACAAACAAATAACTGCAGTGCAACCTTTTTCCCTTCTTACTGTGTCTTTCAGGACCTGACAACTGAGAGGAGGATTGGTTCAAGTCATGAGAGAGAAGGCATGTGCTATTTGGGCGACGAGTGTCCCCTACTGACTTAGTTGCAGGTCAGCCTGATCCTATTCTACTCTGGCACTGGCATCTGGGTCAACCATCATTGCAGAAGCTTCAGTCAATAATTCCCGTTGAGTCGTCTTTCTCTACTTTAGGTTGTGCGCCTTGTGAGTTAGGCAAGCATCATTGTGCCTCTTTATCGAGTCGTGTCAATAACCATAGTAGTTCTTCATTTGAGTTAGTTCATTCTGATGTCAGGGTCCTAGTCGTGTCATTGGTCAAAGGTTTCATATATTTTCTCATTTTTATTGATGACTTCTCTCATATGATTTGACTTTATTTGGTAAAAGAGGTCTGAAGTTTCTGGTGCCATCGAACTTTTCTATACTGAAATAAAAAATTAGTTTTCCACCTCTATTCGCGTGCTAATGCCTTAGAATATATGAAAAATGATGTGCTTCTCTTTTGTTCTAAGAATGAGATTATCATCAAACCTCATGTTCTCACATGTCCCAACAGAATGGTGTTGCTAAACGCAAATACACACACATCTTAGATGTTGCTAGAACCATGGTGTTCATATGCATATTCTAAAGTATTTGTAGGCTGATGCTGTGTTAAGAGCGTGACATTTGATTAATAGGATGCCTTCCTCTGTTCTTCATGGTAAAATCCTCTTTTTGTGTCTATATCCTAACAAAAGTGTCTTCCCCGTTGCTCGTGTTTTTGGTTATACATGTTTTATTCATGATCTGTCTCCAGGTCTGGATAAATTGTCCTCTAGGTCTATCAAATTTGTTTTTGTTGGGTATTCTCGAACTCAGAAAGGATACGAATGCTATAGTCCATCTATCAGAAAGTATTTTGTGTCTGCTGATGTCACGTTTTTTTAATCAGTTTCATACTTTTCTCCACAAGATCCAGTTACTGTATCAGAGTTTGTTCCTCTTTCACTATCTGTTCCATTGCCTGCACTTGTTCCTATTCATGATGTCTCTTCACCAGTGTCACTAGAAGACACCATAACGCCACCTGCAGCAAAGCATGTTCGGAATTTCAGATTCGTCTACACTCATTGGCAAAAAAATCCTGCCTCTAAACCAATTCCGGCCGACTCCTCTCCGGTGGAAGGTCCACCTACTCAGCCATAAACACCTCCCTCTGATCTTAATATTCCTATTGCCCTCTGTTAAAGTAAACGATCTTGTACTGATCATCCTATCTCCCCTTTTGTTTTCTATGATCGTCTTAATCCCTCTTTTCGCCAGTTTGTCTTGTCATTATCTTCTGTTTTTATACCCAGGTACTATGAGGAGGCTATATTGATACTTGCCTGGAAGCAGACTATGAATGCGGAGATAGATGCTCTTGTTTCTAAAAGAACTTGAGAGTTGGTATCTGCACCCACATGTTTTGTTGTGGGTTGTCGCTGGGTCTATACTTTGAAGTATCACCCGTATGGTTTGGTGGATCAGTATAAGGCCAGATTTGTTACCAAAGGTTATACTCAGACCTATGGCGTGGATTACTTTGAGACCTTTTCACCAGTTGCTCGGATGAACTCCATTCGGATTCTGTTTTCTGTTGCGGTTAATATGGAGTGGCCCTTATTCCAGCTGTATGTCAAGAATGCCTTTCTCTATAGGGACTTAAAGGATAATTTATATGGAGCAACCTCCAGGGTATGTTGCTCAGGGGAAGAATACTGTCTGCAAACTTGGGAAGACAATCTATGAACTCAAACAGAGTCCAAGGGCATGATTTGAGAAGTTCAACATGGTTATTTCTAGTAATGGATTTGCTCGCTGTCATTCACATCATTCAGTGTTTGTTCGTCGTCCTAAGTCTGGCTCAGTGATTTTGGTAGTGCATGTTGATGACATTTTACTGACTGGGAGTGACTCTGTAAAACAAAAGAGTATCTCAAGCGTCATTTTGTGATGAATAATATGAGAAAGCTAAGATATTTTCTTGAGATTGAAGTTGCTTATCAAAAATATGACTTACTTCTGTTTTAGAGGAAGTATGCACTTGATCTCTTCAAGAAAACTGGCTTGCTGGGGTGCAAACCTGCTAGGACTCCAATGAAATTCAATGTGAATTTATGGTGTAATAGTAGTCATCTTGTTGAAGACATGGACAATATAGGAGGTTGATTGAGAAATTGATCTATTCGACAGTTACTAGACCTGATAATATTTGCAGTTGGAGTACTGAGTATGTTTATGCATCAGCTTAGAGAGGTTCATTGAACAGCTGCTCTGAGGATTCTTGCGTATGTCAAAAGCTCTCTTGAAAAAATTTGTTGTACAAGAAGGATGGACATGTTCACATTTTTTGCTATTCTGACTCAGGCTATGCTGGTGACAAAGAAATAGGAAATTCACTACTGGCTATTGCATATTCGTTGGAGGAAACCTGGTGACATAAAAGAGAAAGAAGCAAGATGTTTCTATATCAAGTGTAGAGGCTGAGTATAGAGTCATGGCTCATATTGCTTGTGAGATGATGTGTCTGAAGAACATGTTGTTGGAGCTTGATTTTAGACAGCCTAGACATATGCCTATGTTTGTGATAACTAATCTGCTATCTATATCGTACAAAATCCAGTGTTCCACGAGAAAACATACAGAGGTTGATTGTTGTTGATTGTCATCTGATCAGAGATGCATGGACCAAGAAGATTGATTCTCCCCCGTTTACTCCTTCAAAGCAGTTGGCGGATCTTCTCACCAAAGCAACCACCAAAGGTGTTTTTTATCTTATGTAGCAAGTTGAGCATAATTGATATATGCTCCAGCTTGAGAGAGAGTGTTAGATATACGTTATCGAGTTATCGGGTTATTGGACTATTGGGTTAGTACCCAATAGCCCATACCCATCACTTGTATTACATTATTACATATACATGTTTGCTCTAATAAATCAACTATCAAGGGTTTTTTTGCTTCTAACACATCATCAAGGTAAACAACCAACCATCTGCAGCAGTGCAGGTGACTTGCATATATGCAAGTACATTATATCCACGTTAGAATTCATACTCTTGGAAAAAAAACGGTGATTCAATGCCAAGTTAGATTACCAGTTTGAGCAAAAAATCTTGCGTTGATGTGTGATGACTCATGGGTGATGACCAATGGAGCTAGCTCAGTGGTAAAGGGGGTTTGGTTGGGACCTTTAAAACAACACCACAAACCACCGCCAACAACAACAACCCACCCATCTGCAATGATTTATACTATGACATTTTAAAATTGCTAAAATAAAACTTGATAAAGATCACATTTTATTGGTAATGGTTTTCTTTCTATTCATATGGGTTCAGAGACGCTTAGCATTGAGTTAAACCAATACTCTTTCACTAGCTTTAATAGAGACATTTTATTTGTTACTAAGGATCGTTCTTATATCAGAAGGAGTAGACCCCAAGTACCATGAACCCTCATAGATATTATCAGATGACAATATGAACATAAAAGTACCTTGGAACTTCCAGTAAATGAGACCAGAGGTATCCGTGTATCACGAGCTATTGCCTGGCCAATTTCAGTGCCTCCACAAAATGATGTAAATATCGCACCTGGTAAATTGTTCTTCTCCAAACCCCAGCAACTATTTCAGTCATAGCAATTGTGATTAATGGGGTCGTCGGTGCACCCTTCCTGCAAGAGAATGGCAATGCCAAATATATTAAATACACGAGTATATGACATTACATAAAGTTCATCGTCTTTGCTCAAAGCCAACTGATGACCCTCTGATGTGCGATGAGACTGATCAAACCTCATCCCAAATTCCTGCCAGGGAATCTGATTAGACACCTAAATTCCTATGACAGAATCCAATGGAGTCTTGCCTTAACTCCTTTCTTCATGATTCCGACCATCATCAATGGACACAATGGAAAGTTTTGTTTGAGGTTCTTAGCTAAAATTGTAAATGAAAATCCATATAAATAAGGGAGACACCCCTAGTTTTGGGTCTACCGTCTTCCTACCTCGCATGATCAATGCAAGAATCATGTGCAAAGAAAGTTGCAAAGGAATTTCCAACAAGCAATCTGCTTACACAGATGCAAAACGAGAAAGAAAGAAAGAAAACCCTAAAGATGAATCAACAATGATAATAGAACTCCCATTTCAAAGACGGGCAGAACCGGATGAAATGATCCTATACATCAGCTTATGCTTACAATTCATTAAAAAAAAGTGAGGAAGCTTTAGTTATATTCAACTAGAAATGGATCTGCAGTATTATATTGTTTTTTTATATAAAAATGGCTGCTTACCACACAACACAGTTTCCACATACTAGTGCAATGCAGGCATTCCATCCTAGACAAATAGAAAAACTTCAAGTCAGAAATATCAGATATGCATTAGAGTTGAGAATTGCAGAAATAACTTGGGTAGATAATTTGATACAATGAGCATTTAGAATCGGCACCTAACATCATCTCTAAAGTAAACTAAGTATATAGATTCCGAATGTGCGCAGATAAAATCATAAACCTGTGCAATACTATAAGTTCATTATTTAGTTTACTTCTCAATATCCACAACAAAATATAATATCATCAACCATAGCCAATGATATCATGGATTGGCTGGACTGGAGCCAATACATGAAATCAACGCATTATGTGGGCATTGATAATGTTTCCACATCATTATAGCTATAAAACAAACATATTTGATTGGTCATGAAAATGCAGTTAGTTATTCTAGCTGACTTTTTGATATTACCTTTAGCAGTGATTGCATAATTGCTCAAGGTGCCCATGAGCATGGGATCATTTATGACACTGAAGAACCCTAATATGACCACTGAATAGGAGGAGGAGGAGGAGGAAGAAGAAGAAGAAGAGACCTTTACATATTCTATGCATAGCTTGTAAAATGGATGTTGTACATACCAAGTACGGCACATGGAAAGTTGAAAGCTGTAATTACACCTACTATTCCAAGAGGATTCCACATCTGCATCACATGAAGCATGTAAAGAGGAGTATTCATAACTGCTCATACCTTGTGATCTGTTGATGGAAGGACTTAAAAATATCACCCCAAAAGCACTAAAATATTCCTTACCTCCAACATCATATGGTTTGGACCTGCATACAAAGTAAAGATCATAAATTAGTTAACAGGAAAGTATAAGAGAGTGAAGAAGCTATATGGCCGCCCATCTTTATTTGAAAGTCATACTACTGATTATGATCGACACTACCTGAATGCCCAAAACATGTCAATCTTTTAAGAAGTATCTTGCATTGCATCAGGTGATCACATAAAGCATTTACAAGGTGATGTAAGCACAGATCTACTTGTTTGGACATAGGTCAGATTATCCTACACCTAACCCAATAAAAGAGCAACTCATTTAGATTTTTCTTTTCAAAACAGTCTAATGAAGTGCAAGAACTGAAGTGTTACATATTTAATAAATATAAGATATCAAATATCTAATTGATTAAAAATATTTACCCCTTATTTTCCTTTTCAAATGTGATCAATGGCAAAGTATTATGAAAAATGTTCCACAAATCTACACAACTTATTGGAGCTTCAACATTTTGTGACCTATTGATACATATATGAGAATCTTCGAAACACTAGTTTATGGTTGTTATGTACTTCAAAAAAAATGTAAATCATAAACTATGGTGTAGTTTATCAATTCTAACTGCACACATTTTGCATTAATAGTCTTCCCCCAGTTCCAAAAAGCAATAATTTTTTCTCTTTTTTGCTACAAGTGCATAAACTTATATCTACATATACAATGAATAAAAAGAAATTCAAGGATATAAGATAGTCATCTCACGTTCTGATGGTATTATTGATCCATTTAATTGGCGGCTTAACCCAACAGCATAGTCACACATGTCAATTATTTCCTGCACAAATTGCAACTCATGAGCTAAAGAGTAAGAAAACAAGGAAAATACATTATAAACATTAATGAATTTGTTGAGAAACTCAGCAGTATGAAGTATTAACTGCTGTGGGAAGACAATTCTAATCAACATGTATCATGATTTTCAAAAAATTCATAAAGCGGCGCTAGATGGCAGGTGTTTTGAGCATTAGTACACTGTTGGGACATGTGTTTAGCGGTTATATTGATGTGATTAAGACTACATAGGATGGACTACTAACTTGTTTCTGAACAATTCGAAGCAAGACAAAACCATTCCTTATCACCATAGCTCAAGTTGTAGATCGACGTTTAGTCCTTATCTTTGTCTTAATTTGGCGGACTATTCAGAAATAACACCTTTGCGCATGGTGCTTGCTGATTACATCGTATTAGTTGTGAGACTATACAAGGGGTGGTTTCCAGAGTAGAAAGGTGAAGACAAGTTTTAGAGTCTCTAGAGTTTAGAATCAGTATCATGAAAACAAATCCGTTGATATAACTTCAGCCAAAATATGAGAAAAAATCGCGGCATAGTGCACATGATGGTCAAAAGATATCTACGGGTGGTCATTTTTACTACTTAGGATCAGCTATTGTGAGATGAAGGAGAATATCGCTCCTAAACTAAAGTAGGAATGGTTGAAATGGAGTTTTCCTAGAGAATCATGTGATATTAAAAATGCCAATGAAATTAAAGGGAATATTTTATAAGACGCCCATAAAAGCTTCCATGCCTTTATGAAGGCAATTAAGGAAAGAAAACATGTCCACAAAACAAGCACATGTGAATTATAATGTTAAAATGGATGATAGACAATACTATAAAAGAAAGGCTATAAAATGTGTGCATATACAATAAGTTATAAGCAGTTCCAAGTGAGGAGAATACGAGAAAAATGGTTGAGATTGTTTGGTCATGTGCAAGGAAGTATAAAAACTGAGTCAACTAGATGTGATAAAATTGTGGTTGATTGATAGATAAGGACTAAAGTATAGTGCATTAAAGGCAAGGCACCTTAGCGCCTCAAGCTCCCAGGTGAGGCGAATAAAGGACTTGTCTCCTGGCTCCTATGCTTGTAACTCAGGCGAGCGCCTTGGCCACTAAGGCGTCCAGGCGAGGCGCGGCGCCTCGCCTCAAGTTAGAGGAGGGCTATTCAACCCCCCCCCCCCCCCAAAAAAAAAAAAAAAAATTTATCCCCTTGTATGTGGGTAATTGTACCCAAAGGATATAATTTAAAATACTAAAAAAAAGTGGAGTTGAGAACATTTGGCATATTTAGGGCTCAATTAGCCCTTTCGAAAAGCAGTCGCGACTTCTATTTTTTCTCTCGTTCTCTGCTCTCTTCTGATGGAGACAATAAAGAATCGGTGAGCCATTGGAAGACCTATTCACATAGGAGAAGGAAACCTGATATGGGATTAGATTAAGAGTAGAAGTAGTCTTTGATTATGAGTAGTATTTTCTATTATTAGTTTTTCTTTCAGGAGTTCTTTTATGATTAGGAAATTTCTTTTAGGAGTTTTTTTATGATTAGGAAAATATACGAGTAGTGCGCGTGACCTTTTGTCTATAAATATTCTTGTACAATTGTATTTGAGATCATTGAACTATTGATAAATTTGAAACCACAGTTTTGGTTTTCTAAAATCTTTATGTGCGGAGCATAAAGTGGTGGAAAGCAATTCTCCTGAGTGTGAAACCCTAAATCTAAATCTTTAAGGGCGATACACAAAGTGAGTGATTGATTCACTTATCTTTTTCCTATATTCCTAAATCCCTGGATTAGCTCATCCACAATCCTACCACAAACCCTAGTTTTTCCTTTCTGTCTAGCGTCATCTCCCCTCCTTTATTCCACACCGCCCCTACTCTATTGTTCTTTTTCTCATAGTAAAAAAGATAAGCTTTAATTCAGAATCTCAAACCTGTTTTCGGTACATTGTGCTTCTTATTTTTTCCTTTTCCTTTTTTCTTGCATAACTTAATTGAATTTGAATATTTTGATTAATTAGATAGTAAATGTCCCAATTCATCTATTTTCTTGAATTTTAAACTTAAATATTAACTAAGTAATTAGTTCATAAAAAAATTTGAAGTTTTTCTTTTTCTCTTTATTTTGTACAGTGTATATCTGTAAAAAAAATGGAAATTTGAACCATCAATGCTTCTTTTTGTTTAGAAATACTCAAAAGAAAATTTTGAACCTATTGTGTTTAAGAAATTCTAATTGGATTGTGTGTTTTGTTGTTTTCATTTCTTTATGAGATCTTTGAGATGAATTAGCATTGCATTTGAATGATTTCTTTTTATAATATGTGAAATCAGTGAAATTTAGATTTCTAGATATGTTGTTCTTCATCTTTTACTTACCGATAACCTAATTTGTGATTTTAAGTGTGATTTATTACTTTGTCATATATGTTTATAACAAAATTTGTGTTCATAGCTTTAAGCTTTATTTTATTTGTTGTTGTTTATACTCTATATACCTATTGTTGACACAAGTTGTTGTCTATTTATTTATGTACTTATATACACAAGTAATTATAATATTTGTGGCCTTTTTCGCTCAGGAGATCGCCTTTTTGGCGCCTCTCGCCTTAGCATCATCTTTTGCATTTAAAACTCTGTATGGTAGACACGAATAAACATGTATTGAGACAATAAAAGAAGATATGCTAGCTCGTAATTTAACAGATGAGTTGGCCCTTAACAAAGTTGAATGGAGAAAGGGGATTCATGTAGTTGAGCCCAAAGATTTGCGATAAATGAGTAGTTCTTGTCATCGTTTTTGTCAGAATATGTTGAAATTAGCAACATAGTTCACGAGGTCATGCTGGTCAGGTCCTAACTTTTTTAAGTTCTCACATGCACTTGACTTGAAAATGACAAAGGTTGTCTAGCAATTCTACGGGTACATGGTTGTCTGAAATAATTTAATCTGCCTATTGCAGTCAAGAACTGCATGCTTGATAATCAAGCACATATACATCAACATGGCAGTCCAACATTAATGCTGAGATTTTTTACGATCACCAATTGTCAAGCCAATTATGATGATTTAGAGTGTATCATTGGTATTGAATGGTGCATTTATACAATGGTTGTGGGTGTGCAGCAATAAAAGAACATTTATAAAACAAAAATACAAAAGAAAAAAAATAAAGGAAACAACATAAACAATAAGATACATAGGATAAATGTAATAAAAATATAAACCTTCACTAAATTTATTCATCATTGTTATATCGAGCAACCACAAGTCAGCATCATCATCCCAAGAATTTTATTGCTCCAAATGTCATTCATATGGAACCCATTTTCAATATTAACAGGCTTCATTTCCTAATTATATAAAGAATGTATATTCATTCAATTACATATAGAATGTATATGCAGCCAATCCTGATGTGTGTAATCTACTTTCATCCCTTAAGCTTTCTCATCATTTAAGTTCTTCTCTTTCAGTTTTAATCTCCTTGGAGAAACCACATGTTGCTTTACAGGTAAGCCAAAGTCCTAACAACCAAACAATTTGGCAATATAGTTCAAATACGTCTTTTAGCCGTAGGACAGTCTGAACCAGTATATGCATC
Organism: Agave tequilana; assembly: GCA_038442645.1. Taxonomy (NCBI): domain Eukaryota; kingdom Viridiplantae; phylum Streptophyta; class Magnoliopsida; order Asparagales; family Asparagaceae; genus Agave; species Agave tequilana. The sequence goes on along the minus strand of JAVJIF010001152.1, from coordinate 491,836 downwards.
AGCTACTGCTAGTCCACTACTGAGATGTAAAGTAAAAGAACACGGGTGTGAGACAGTTTTCCCAGTGAACCAATCACAATGAGGTAGTTTGTATTGGAAGATTTGATAAGGTATAGGCTCATAAATGCTTCCGCGGTTTCCAGATAAAAAGGTTTTGTACAAGGGGTCACATAGTAAAACTGTTACATGAATGCATATAAGATTGACTTGTTGAAATAACAGATTGAAAACACAGACTAAATGCTGACATCATGAGCAAACAAGTAACCATGCCTATCCATGTCAACCTCCAAGTCAGATTGATCATTTGCTAATGGTGGAATAACACTATTTATGCAAATATCATAAAATGAAGAAATTAAGTGACCTTAGACTAAAAACTGTAAACCTCACACTTAAACTCCATAAATTTTCAAAATTTGTTCTATAACATCAAAATGGATTCCTTGCAACACATGCTTTTTGCCCTTTATAGCTTATAGTTCTCCATTTAATATGTACATTTCCCGAATTCCATGGTTGCACAGCGAGATTAACAAGCGTCCTAAATGACAACTACTTTGGACGCATAATGAAATTAAGTTAAAACATCAAACTAAAAGCTCACTGAAAGTTGTTCGATTCTTACTTGAACTTCACCGATCCCTTCAGGAAGTATTTTTCCCATCTCGAGTGACACAAGCCTGCCGAGGTGCTGGAGTTTCACTCGTAATGCTTCCCCAATCTGTCGAACAATCTCCCCCCTCTTTGGAGATGGAATCTAAGATACAGGTTCAAAACACACATCAAGAAAATGAGCTCACAGAACAAAAATAATTTGAAATCGATAAGCGGTTTTCAAGATGATAAGATATGAAGTAATGGAAGGACGTCATTAATCATCATGGAACAAAAAACTTAAACTTGCCTGAAGATTTACATTACATTAGAAGAGTGCCATATGCTAAGATGAAGCAATGGAGATAATTGCGGTTAGTGGGTGGGGTGAGTGAGATTGGTAATGTAAAGTTGACACGAACAGGATATGATACAAACGTGAATGACACGGACATTTTCTGATATGGAAAAATCCCTGAAAGAGTGGGACATGGCATAGCAAGGCAAGACCAAAAATCAGAAATTCCTAATATCACCAATAGCAAGTGTTGGTTTTTCACAATAAAGAAAATGATATAATTCCCGAGGTAGCGAAAGCTTTTTCCGGGAATGCTATTTCAGGTTCCATATGAAACATTAACATTTAACTGAATGCATACATAGGTAACAAGTACCAGCTCTCAATTTATTCCCGTCTTTCTGTGGAAGGGCTCAGTGATTCATTTTGCTGCAAAATCTGTGATCTGGCATCACTAAAATGGATGATAATAATAGACTAAACAATAGCAAAATTAGGGGTCAACAAGCTGGCATATAAATCCAGTTAGCATATTGAATAAGGTGGCTGAATGCTGCCATGGAACTAACTAGCTGGTAACTACTAAATTGCTTCACTTTAATGCCCCCACCTCCTAGGTAGAGAATTCCAACAGGTTGTGGGCAGGTGATGTGCGCCAGATGGCTTCTATAGACCTATCTCGATGCACTCATGATGCTTTATGCCCCCCCCCCCCCCCCCCAACACCCCAAACACACACACACAAAAAAGCAAGTCGGCATCACAAAATTCAACTTGCAATAATTTGAGTGCTCTCAAAGGTTTCTTGAGAGTCTTCAGTAAGGAATAAGTGTTCTTTATCCATGCTCAACTAGGGGGCTTGGCAGATTGCATAAACATGCTTTAAGCTAATCCAGAATCATTCTAGATAATGAAGGGTGGAAATGATTGTTGACATGAAGTATTAAACACGATCCAGATCTATATAGTACATTAACCTACCCACATAATAATCAAACTTTTGGAAACAACTTATTATCCTCTCTTTTTTTAATTGAAAATAAGTATCCTATAGTAACTATGAAGGAATAAGAGAGACTCACCTGCATCCACCTCTTGGAAGCATCCACACAAGCCTGCATACCATCCTCGTAGTCTTGAATTGACGACTCCATCACCTCGGCAATGACCTAATTCAACACAAACAAAGAAAATTAATAAAAGGAGAGATTTCCCTTTGTAACTGATAAAGGGAGGAAAAGAAATCTGGAATTTTTTTTTTTATACGACCACTAACTTATTATAGCACCAATGATATGCTAACAAAATAAGTTGTTAAAGGAAACGGAGGGAAAAGATCAAGTCCTCAAGATAATGAATCCTCAGCCAATCTTTCATATTAAAAAAATGTAAATGGATAAAAATAGGTATATTCTCCATATTACATCACAATAATATACTCTCATTAAGAAACTGGAAAGGAGATCTAGATCACAACAGACCACCAACTTATTATAGCAACAATGATATGCTAACAAAATAATTTGTTGGAGGAAACGGAGGGAAAAAAGGATCAAGTCCTCAAGATAATGAATCCTCAGCCAATCTTTCATATTAAAAAAAATGTAAATGGGTAAAAATAGGTATATTCTCCATATTACATATACTCTCATTAAGAAACTTGAAAGGAGATCTATATCACAACAAATCTGATAATTGAATTTTTTTTTTTTTAAAAAAAAGCTGTAAATGGGTAAAAATAGGTCAATTTTCCACAATACATCACAACAATATACTCATTAAGAAACTTGAAAGATGGAGATCTAGATGAGAACAGATCTGTATCATTAAAAAACTATAAAATTTTTAAGCAAGTTCTCCCTAAAATCAAAAACATATGAGACAACTAACTTCCAGAAATATGGAAATAAATATATAGAGATCACATGAAACTGGACTCTATCACTAAAGAGAGATAAGGTGGTGACTTGAACAATAAATTAACAAAACAACTAAGTAAAAGAAAATCAATAACAATATATGCATGATTAAATACTTCAAAAAGAAGTTAGTAGAAAAAAAATAATATCATAGGAAATTCCATTTATACACATTATAAGATCACAAATGCAAAAATTAAAATAAAAGTAGGCTGGAACTGTTGAACATCTAGTAACTTCTACTACACATTCCCGATCTGACCACTAGAAAGAATATGTTAACTGATTAAGTAACTTCCACCAAATATATCAAAATAGAGAGGTCAGCAGACCAAAGAAACAATAAAGAAATGAGGGAAAAATCAAACATCAAATGCATTTTCTGCAAGCAACTCTACTATTATCATGCAAACTCTTTGAGGGTTTCAATTGGAAGTTGAACTGTGTCCTCAAGTTCGATACAATACATTTAGAAATTATTTAAATGTATTCCATTGGAGGGTGTGAGTCATGTTGTCTAATGTGTTACTACAGAGAGCGTGAGTCATTATTTTCTTAAGATGCCACGATTTGACTAATTCACATCTATAACATTTGGGTATTTTTCTGCACATGCAATGCTCCTGCAACTGGTATCATATTATGAAAATAGTGATACAATCATGACATAGTCCACATGAGTAACGAGATAAACTCAATAGATTTGAGTCATTCAACGGAGATCACAGGGAACTAATTAAATAATAAGCAAATTAAGAATTCTCACAGAATACAGTGGAAAATAGAGTAAAGAAATACAATTAACCAAGCAGTGAGTGACTGCGTGCAGTAACTCCAAAAAGTCAATTGAACCATGAGAATCAGATCATGATAAAACAACTAAAGGAACAGAACAACTGCAACATCCAAAGAAATTAACATGTAATAATGCAAAACATGACATAAAGCAACATGTAATTCGATTTGAAATCCCTAAAACCGATCAAGATCCCAAGAAACTAACAAGCATTTAGAAAGTTTAAGTTCTGATTGTGTTTGGAAAAAAAAGTAGCTAATTAAACACAACTAATAAAACATTAAGTTATATCTATAGTAATCCAAATACAACCTCTGCCCCCCCAAAAAAAAAAAAAATCCCAAGCACTGCGTGAGAAATTCCACTCGATTCAAAATAAACAGCCACATAATACAAAATCAATCGAAGATTAAGAAAAAAAATCATTAAATATTTCAAGATACACGCGATCACGAAGTGACCTACTGGAACGAATTTGATCCATTGCCAGAGTTGCAAAGAATTCAAACAAGATCACGAGAAACGATGATTGATCGCATCATACAGACAGAGAGAAGAGAGAGATCGAGATCGAACCTGATTGTTGGAGGGATTCGTGGAGGCGACCACCGGTCCGCTGCCCCGCCACTGGCCGTTGACGTAGCAGCCAGGGTTCCGAGGGCCGATTCCGAGCTCCGACAGGAACTGGAGCTCTCTACTGAATCCCATCGATCTTCTCAAGATCGAGATCGAGAGAGAGAGAGAGAGAGTGGGGGGATTTGTTTTGAGAGAACTGAGAAGGGAAGAGTGAAGTGAAAAGAGGAAGAGGGAGGGAGAGGGGACAGGGGACGAGAGGAGACGACAGCGTTTAATATTGGATGAACTTCTTCGAAGGGCTCCAACTTCTATTGACGAGGCGCCACGTGGGCCTCGGTGCCGGAGAACAAGGTTATCGGCTATCTTGCATTAAACAGCAAATACCGATAGGCAATTGGGTTGGGGTCCGTTTTATTGTGGGTGTGGATCCTCAACCAAAACAAGCGACAGATGAGAAAAAAAGGGGATCCATCGGCCTCTCTCTTTTCTGTTCAGATGCACATAGAGTGCACAGTGCGCTTTCTTCTTAAAATGACCATTTTGTGCAACATTTGGATAGCTGGTTGATTAAGAGTATGACTAGCATATCACCATCAGACGAAGGGAAACCGATCAACGACAGCGACGGCGGAGACGCTAGGAGGGAGGGAGAGGGAGGGGGAGAGGAAAGGAAAGGAGAACTAGAAAGAGGGAACAGGGGAAGAGGGGAGAGAGATGGGGGAGGGCGAAGCGGGAGACATCGACAGCGGATCAGAACAAGGGAGGGAGAGACAGAGAGCAAGAGAGACGAGGAAGACAGACAGACGAACAAAATTTGTGAAAAAGTCACAGAAGAAAATATTTCTTCAGTCAGTTTGATAATTAGACCTTAATTTTCATTTTTTAAGATTGTGAATGTCGAATATTTCAAGATTGAAGTAATTATACATTTTAGCAGAGGAAAACTATTAATTACCCTTGAGAATGAGTCTCTGACTCCCTATCCACTTCTTATTTTTATTTTCTAATGCTGTTGATGAAAGTCATTATACATTTCCTTTTGAAAATATAGAGAAGAACAAAACAAGGGCTGATGGGAATAGATTCTTCGGAGTTCGCTCATTTGATCGGACCAAAATCATCCTCTTGCTTTGACTACAAATAGCAAAACTCCGAGAGCGGATATTTCCACCCCAAGAAATGATGAAGGCACCCCATAAATTTTACTAACGTGTTATTATTTTTTTCACAATTTTATTCTTGATAAAAAGTCTAAAATGACCCTCCCTCCCCACCCCCCCCCCACCCCCCCCCCCCCCCCCCCCCATCTGTTTGTTTAGACGGGCCAATTTGATCGGAGGGCATCTTGGAAAGAAATAAGGCGCGCTCATCAATTTGGGAGGCGTGTTCAACATTAGAGTGCATCATTCTTTGGGGGTGGAAATATCCGTCACCCGAAAATCCCAACGTGAGAACAGACCCGTGTAGGTCCCACGGGAGAAAAATATAGGAACAGGATAAGATTGTCATGACTTCAAGTGCCGTGACGGTATTGAACCGAATCTTATATATATCAAATTACCGGCTCAAAAAAATAAATAAAGCATTGAGTGCACGTGTCAGTTCCATGGTGGATTGAGTGAAGATTTAGCAAAAAGCATCGTGTCAGAATTTTCCTCCGATGAGAAAGGGAGCAGGTCGATTGCTATGTTTGTATGGTCCGTCACCCTCTGTGACAGCCAGGAGTCCCAGTAATTGATAAGACATTTTTGTGCAGTACAGTGACGCGGAAAGCTTGTTTCAAGGTTGGTATCCACACAAAATTCTCATGTCACTGTTAGAGAGATCTCAGCAAAGTTGATTGTCAAGTTTGTTTGCAGAGGTCCACAACCTGGACTATTTTTAGAGTGTGTTTGGTTGTCGTAATTAGCCGTAATTCGTAAGTCGTAATTTGTAAAATTTTTTACAGTTGTAAATGAGTTACATGCATATAAGTTTTACGGTATTTGGTTTATAGTATAAAGTTATAAGTGAGAAAGTGTATTGTATTTTACGGTGTTTCGTTGTCGTAATGTGTAAGTCGTAAGTGAAAAAGTTGACCACAAAATTAACTATTTAGTGATTTAAAAAGTTTTAATATTGCAAATAAATATTAAAAATGCTAAATATTAAAAAAATTTAATATTAACATAAAAAAATAATACAAATTTGCATGACCACAAAATTAATTGTAACTGGACTGTAAGTGAGTGGTAATTGGGTTGCAAGTGAGTGATAGTTAAGTTGCGTAAGTCTTTTACGAATTACGGTCTAAACAAACGTCGTAGTTGTAATTGAGTTATAAGTCATTTACGAATTACGTACTTTTACGCCTTTTACGGCAAAACATACAGCCCCTTAATACTGTTCACATCCACAGGAAAATCGGTGTTAAATTTGAAACTCCCCACAACTCACTTCCACCACTCTATCCACAAGCAAGCAAGGCCTTACTGGCGATACAGGCTTCGCTTTCTTCTCTATAAGAGATGAAGATTGCTCAATTGCTATACAGAGGTTACAATTTCGGATTGCAAAAATAACGTGACAAATATGAGTGAGGAAACAAGAAAACCAAGGGAATTTGCCTTTTAGCAATTCACTGTGGAATCCACAATTGTTGCGAAAGGCGATGCTAGCTCACTAACAGAAGAAAACCATTGATATCAAATTAAGAGAGAACGTTTGAGTAATGATCGAGTGCCAAATAAAAGTTTGTCGAATAGAAACCCTCTTGTTGGGCAGTTTATCAACTGGATGTACGCTGGAGGTCTTATGTATAGCGAGAAATACTCAAAAAGTTTTGTATATACCGAGAAGAAATACTCAAAATATTGGTTCGCAAGAATAAGTTGCGACTTCGCTGCAATAGGCGTGCAAAGAAAGAAATACACAATCACAAAGGTAAATAAATGTACTTTTCTCATGGATTTTCAGCCGTAGATGGACTTGGGTGCATAGAACTTTCTCACATTTACACAGCAGATTCAGTCACTGAGAAAAGAGAGACAAAAAGGGGCAGTGATATTTACTGAAGGGCCATCTACTCTTTTACCCAGCTGTATACTGAAATAGTAATTCTTTACACGTACAAAGATGCATCAGAACCGTAGAGATGATCCCACTGTAAACATGTTCATGCATCAACGACCACTGAGCTCGCCCGGTGTCGCTCCTGTAACAAAAACCTACACAACAACTTGAACTACTTCTCCATGCTTATTCACAACTTCCAGACTCGAGTAATCTAATGAAAAGAATGAAGGGGATGATATATAAACGGAAAAAATGTTGTACGGATATGCGATTCTGATATGAAATATCTTCCCAAAAGCAAAGCGAAGAATGATACGGAGAATCCCTGAGCTTCGGCACGTCCGATTCTTTTAAGCCTCACCCAATCATGATCAGAAGACAGTCTATCAGTGCCGCACAGACTTTTAGCATCCCGCAGCCTTCAGAAAGTTATCGTATGGGCTCGAAGCCGGAAGCCGCAAGAAATCTGACTGGTGGTACTGGAACTGATACTCAGATTGCATTTCAGTTGCACATGGAAGTGTAGGACCGAGAGATGTCTGCGGTGGATATGTAATGAGGTTTTCGTCATGGAAAGGATTTCCAGCCTGCACAAAAGAAAGGCGTATACCTTCAGCTAGTAAACATAGTTAAATTCTATGATATTTGATTTGTCCAAAATGATGTTCGTCTGTGGGATACACTCCTTGCCTACATGTCTCCACTTCAACAGAAGACAAATAAGTTAGAACGAAGATATGAATGCAAAAGTTTTCACAGTCCTGGAGGGTCTCATATGTATTTTATCTTTTTCTTTACTTTCTTTTTTTAGTTTTCTACATGATTGCTGAAATAATAGGTCGGTTTTTTTTATTCTAAAAGTCCTCACAGGGTTTTTATCTATAATTCCTTTTTTCCCTGCGACGATTCAAGTATTTTTGTATTTAAATGATCCCTGGCTAAAATATTTGAAAATAATAAACTTGGTATAGTGATAAATTAGCAGAACTTGACAAAGGGACAAATGCAGATGAGGCATAAGCCTCTTGAATAAATATTTAGGAGAGGTGAAGGAATCTATTAGCATAGGATAATGAACTGACCAATAATTCAAAAGTTCTAATAGAACAAGCATAATCTTTGTCCTACTACTGTGGAATGAAAGCACAAAGAAGATTTCAGGCTGCCCTTGTGAATGACATGACCTAGACGGGTTCAGAAAATCTTTCTTGTATCTGTAGAAGTTTTTTCAAAACAAAGTTCTCATAAATAAATTTCTTGTGCAAAAATTTATTGTATCTCTAGAAGTTGTCTCAGTCCTCACGGGCTTGTATAGCATGTAGTGTGTACGTATGTATATACAAATGTATACATCTATGAATGCATGTAGTGGTAAGATATATTATATTACTTGGGCTTGGGTTGGTTTCATCAATGTAATCAAAATTTAAATCTAAAGGGTTTGTTTAATTTTTTCTAAAGGGTTGTTTAATTTTTGCAGCTGTAAAGTGCATTCTAGATTGTTTAATTTTTTCTTATCTATAGCAGGAAATCTATATAACATTATCACATGACAGGAAAGAAGGATGCATAAGAAAACCTACTAATACAAGTTGCAATGGTTAAAACATTTACGAGTAACTATTAACAATTCGTAATGGAATAAAATTACTAAAACTTGCATACCATTTGGAACTGGATATCAGTGCACAAGTTTAAGGATTGCTCCACACCACTGTGATGTTCAGAAAGGCCGCTCGGATAAATTTCTTGTTTTTGTTGGACACTCGTGAAAGCGGACATTTTCTGCTGCTTTCGGACAACAAGAGCCTCACAGTGACTAGCCATTTCCTTAAATGGCACATCTGGGGTGGTACATACTGATAATCTTCCGAGTGCTGTTTCCTGTATCTGCAACGAAATTTTATCGTTTTATGTAAAAGACAGACAAAGATACCATAACACAAACTTCATATATATCAGCACCAGTGATAACTCCTGTGTGCAAAACTGTGAATTAAAAAAATATGCAGTTAACTCATAGGAAATGGAGAAGGGAAAAGATTCCAAATGCTGATCCTTGGATATGATTCATGCGTGAGATCAAAGAAGCTATATGAAATTATCTATGTATCAGGTAAGGTTTCAGACTATATGCAACCTGCAGCGATAACAGTTTTATTCAATAATTATATATGAATGAACCAAAGTTCTAATCACTGAAAATTAACATGGACTGGAGAAAGCCAAATGCGTCAAACACCAAGAATAACAGGTAGAAAGAAGATAAGAAAGTCATGTTAAAACACAGATTGCATGCCATGACTTGAGACTTGTTTCATAACACTAGGATATGTGACTATCATCTTCAAAAAGATAGGAAGAGAAGATGTGAATGTATTACGACCAATAAGTGGACTAACAAAAAGCCATAACCCATATATAAAATTTACAATAGTGCAAAGAACATATATTATGTGCTACAATCTGAAAGTTACCAAAGTTTTTAAGTCTGATGGAATTCCAGTGTAAACAATGGGAAGACATTCAGGGCGACTAATGATCACCGAACAATTGAAAGAAGATTAATAACAGAGAACACAAAGAAAAAAGCACTGAAAGTCATGCAATAAACAGCTGTAGAGTTAAGCATCCGTGATTGCAATATGGGTTGCTAGGCGAAGTGGCGCAGGTGATGAAGGAATAGGTAGAGCTGCTAGGTACATAGGCTGTGGGATTAAATGCTGGGAATGGTCTGCGGTACATAGGCTGTAGTTATGCATGACATCAGAGACACAACCAAAATTTAGGAATGTGCTCTATTTGGGGCTGCAAAGGTCTGTATTGACATAGGGTTCTAGGAAAATTTTTATTATCAAATCAGTTTTAGCAAAATTTTCCATCCGTAGAGGTCTTCTTATATTAGCTTTCACTTCCAATCCATTCAATTGTCAGACATCGGCAATGGATTGCGAGAAAGTCAGTTTGGTTTTGGAGATTTATCTTGATATTAAACTTGAACTATAAGTGCAAGTGATGACAAGACATCCAGCTGTAGGGTCATTTATAGCCCTACGATTACTAAATATTTATATCAGAACTAGGGGATGGGAGCTTTGCAATCAAAAGTTTAGACTATAGTTGAGCTCATGCATCTTAGATGTACTTGGGAAATTTTATATCAACTATTTCCTACTGAAAAGTACAGAAATATTAGGAAAGCGGCAAGCATACTGATTCTAGTAGTTGATTGACACTCAGAAGATTGGTGTCTATGGGCAGCTGTGGTTTGGTATCAGCTGGACTGTCAACTGCTTCAGTGACATCATCTTCAAGTGTAAAAGTTTTAGACATGACCTGCAAAATTGAAAATCAGTACCTATAGGTGATGCATGTTTCCATAAACTCAATTAAGAAACACTAATTTATGAGCACCTTCTCTTCAGATAGATAGTTTTTCTTTGGACCAAATGCGAGAATTTGTCCAGGTGCCTCCACAAACTGAGCCCCCAGTGGACACGTGTCATCTGGCAAGAAATCACTAAGAAGTTGTTCTCTCATAGCAGATGACTCTGACTGGAGAAACATGCAATTATGCAAACCTTATTAGGGAACTAAAAGACACTATACGCATGAAATCAAAGAAAGTGCCAAGGAAATCTATAATAGAGATTACATCTGATAAATCTCCCAAGCTGTTAAGAATCACAGAAACAATGGATTCCTTTGACTGGTTTTCAGTTAAAGATACTGCTGAAAGAGATTTCAAAGCAGCATTATCATCCTCTTTTGAACCATAACGTATTGCCAGATGATCAGATGCAGAGTTCACAGCCCGTAATTTGCTGTCATCAACCAAACAAAGGAATGGATCAACCTGGTATGAGCATCACGACTGAAGGTTAGAACTAGGTTTTGAGCAGGTCCAGATATTAGCAACAGCCGTATTAGCAATTATCATAAAGAAGTATAGAGGACCTGACCCAATTTGTTTAGGGAAGGTTTGTAGATTGTGCCTACTGAATACAAAAATGATGCAAATATGTACAAGCAATAGCTAAAAGTCAACATGCTCAAGGGTTAATATAAACTGGACCTTAAGTATTTTAAGATATAATTAAATGTACAACATAGGAAAGAAGCCTAGACAATTGATATATAGAAGTGCATCAACATTTCAGATAATAGAGGTGTTCAGCATTGCCTATTTTTTAAAAAAAAAAAAAATCAAATTAGATAAAATGTATGCTACAATGGGTTTAATCACATAAAACATACAATTACTTAGCATATTCCTTGAGAAACCTCATTAGTTGAAAATATTGGATAATTCAAGTGATTATTGAAAGAACGATAACTTACCGCACCAAATAGATACTGTATAACAAGCAGATATGACTAAATTGCTTACCGTGTTTTCATTGAAGGATGACTTAACAATGGGTACAAGGGGTAATATATTAAAAGATCTGGAAGAAAACACAATCATAGAAATTGCCAGTGTGAATAGAGATCGGCGGCGTGATGGAGGTAGCGCACCTGCAGAATGAAGCACCATCAATCATTGGAACCTTGTATTGGTAGGTTTTGTGATCAAAACAAAACAAATAAAACTTCCCAGATGTACAGGTCAGCCATGCCATTAATCTTGCCAAACAAGCGCAAAAAAATCACTAGGAGGATACAGACGCTAATATGTTTTTCAGTTTAAAGTTAAGGGCAGTGATGGGAATTTCCTCCTTAATCCTCCTCCTTTTCTATTTCTTTTTTCCTCTCTTTTTTTTTTCCTTTCAACAAAGGCCATAGCCCGGTCTTGAACTTGGGAACCTCCAAATACCCAATCTCACCACTCCTTTATGACTGTGCCAGGCCTTCACAGCTACAGTGATGGGATGATGGGACTTGCATACATGAATGTACAAAGGCATAGACACAGAACCTGGCATAGATGGCTACTACAGTATATCTTGGAAAACATTTCAAGCAATCCGTAGTTTTGGTCCCATGTCCACTTCCTCATCTTCCTACTTGAAACCAACATCTCTACAAGTCAATAATATTTATAAAATCAACATAAAAGATAACAAAATATTTCAATTCTTGAAGGAATATTTTAAAGGCAGGCAATGGATTTTATTAACTTCAAATTGAAATATAATCAACCAGAAATTGATGCATCTTGGTAATAATAGTTAGTTATAATAAGTATATTATATTATAGAAATAGTATTTGGAGTATTTAAGTTCTAACAGTATTTTGGGTCATAGTGAGAATAGGATTTGGTCTTGTATGATCTATATAAGGAGATGCATTTTTCGCGGATTTATGTAATTGTATTTTATAGTTCTTTTGATAATCAATAAAGGATGTAGTTCTTCAAAGTCAATAAATATCTACCTTTGTAAATCTAACATGGTTTTAGAGCATCAGGTTTAACTTCTAAGAAATTTCTTCGTTCGCTTTCATAATTTTCTTCGTAAACTGAATTTCGTTTGATGTAATCTGACTTCTAGTTTGGATTCCTTTGTTCGCTTCTGCAGCTTCTTTAGATTTGTGTCTAATTCTGAATAATTTATTTTCTTTACGAGATTTTGCAACTTTGCAACTTTTGTAATCTTTGCATCTATATCGGAACTTGGTCTATGGCATCCTTAGTTCCTCTATTCTTCAGTCATTTGAAATATTCATCTGAGTTTTCTGGATCAGCTTCTTCTTCAGATCCACACCTGCCTTCCTCTGAGCTTTTGGTTTTGTAACCTGTTAGATATAATAGAGTATATCATATTATAGAAATTTGAAGTATTTAGAGTTCTAGTTAATATTTGGATTCATAGTTAGAATAAAATTTGGTCTTTTATGGTCTATATAGAAAACTCAGTTTCATGAATTTATGTAACTTGTACTTTGTAGTTCTCATGAATAAATAAAGTTATAGTCCTTAGAGTAAACGGAGATTTACCATTGTAAATCTAACATGGTATCTGAGCATCGGGTTTAAGAAATGTCTTTGTTTGCTTCCCCATTTTTTTGTTTGCTTCCGGAGTCTTTTTTACAATTTGAGTCTTCTTCGTAATCTGTGTTCTTAATTCTTTTTGCTTTGTTACGTTTGGAAATCTCTCTTCTTTGGCAATTTTTTCTCAGCAATCTTTGTTTGAATCTTTGGAAACCATAGTTTCCCTTTGCTCCACTTTGGAAACTTCACAATTCAGTTTTGTCTTCACTTCAATTTATGTAATTCTTCTATGCAATTCACAGTTTTGTTTTGAGTTGATCCTTGTTTCATCAAATCGCAATTTCAAATTGATTCCAAATCTGCCGCAACTACTGCAGATGAGAGGAAGACCTATTTGGATTCTGTTTTGATTTTTCGGCAATTAATTTTCGGCAACTCGATAACTCGTCTTGGATATTCAGTAATTCGACAATTCATCTTCAGCAGCTTGGCAACTCATCTTGTGTTATTTGCAATTCAAAATCAGCTTTTCAGCAATTTCAGCAAGAATAATTCAGCATCAGGATAGCAATATGTACATAAGAAGTTTTAATGCTTGTGTTTCCTTATCCTTTGTGGCCAAAATGACCCCTGTACGAATCTTTATTTCCTTTTTTGCTCCTTATCACTGGCTGTTACATCAGTCAACATTAAGAATGTTTTCTTCATGGCATACTTGGTGAAGAAGTCTACATGAACAATCCCTGGATTTGTTGCTCAGGAGGCATTAGGTATTTGTCAGCTAAGAAAGTCCTTATATATATGTTGAAGTAGTCTCCTAGAGCATGATTTGAAAGATTTTCCTCGATTATTCATGAGTTTGGACTTTGCCATTCTTAGAAGGATTATTCTGTATTCTTTCAGGAGTGGATTCTCATAGTTGTCTTTGTGGATGATATAGTGATTATAGGTCATGATACTTCAAGGATTGGTGCGCTGAAGTATATCTACAACAAAGGTTTTAGGAAGGATCTAAGGCAATTGCGCTATTTCCTGATATTAAGGTGGCAAAATCCAAGAAAGTGATATTTCTCTCGGTTAATAGATGTGTTGGACATGCTTTTAGAAGCTGGTATTTTAGGTGTAAACCAGTGGATTCTCAAGTGGATCCAAACTCCAAGTTGCTACCAGCTCAGAAGGGAGCTTTTGGATAACCCAACGTGATACAAGAGGCGTTAGAATGTGTAACTAGTTTTTCACATGCATATTGGACAAAAAAATCACCGATTGATAGAAAGTCTACCACCGACTATTGTATATTTGTTGGAAGAAATCTCGTCACGGAAGAGCAATAAATAAGGCGTGGTTTTCTATATTTAGCATAGAGTATGAATATTGAACCATGCCAAATGCTACTTGTGAGCTGGTTTGGATACGAGATCTTCTGAATGAGCTTCATCTTCTGCATACATCTCCTATGAGACAATACTATGATAACAATGCAGCTATTCAGATGAATCTTATTCAGATGCAAATCAACAATCGGAAACTAAATTAACAATCCAAGTAAGACTTCTCTCCAAAAAAAGGACAAGTTAAAAGAACTTCTCCAGCTAATAAATTTTGGACTTGATTTACCCGCATCTCAAAATCAGTTTGTATGCATCCATGTTAATCACAAAAATATGCAAAACTAGTTACAAAAGAAAAAGAAGAGTGGTAGGATGCTTTTGCTGAAATTTAGTTAACACAACAAAAATTCAATGAATAAGGTAAATCAAAACATAATAAATGGGTAACTCAGTGGTTTATCGTTTAATTTCATGAGAACATTTTGCAATGAGATTAATTATTGGAAAAGCTTGGGAGACTAATTCTAAGGATCTGTTGCATGACAGCTTATGCTAGACAACTTTCAGATTTTTTTTTTTTGAAACATACCTCCACCAAGTGAGATGCTTCTTAAAGAAAACGCAAGTTGAAAACTCCGAACTAGAGCCTCATGAAATGAACTCTGCATCAACAATTGTAGGAAAATGTAAAAACGGCTGAAAGATATACACATTAAACAGTATTCACACATGATGGGTAGAATGACAGTTGTACTGTGAACAAAGAGTGGAAGAAGTGAAAACTGACAAAATCAGTTGTGTAACCACTGGACTTGGAACTTATCCTGGAACGAATATCAAACAATTCAAAGAAATCACAAACTATCCACAATGAAAAAAACAAGAGGATGGTGAGGGAAACCTGCAATCGAAGTTTACAGTTCATGTTATAGTATCAACATCAGAGTATTAGGTAGAGCAACAGATGTGCACCAGGATGTCCGTATAAAAATGATGGGATTGAAAAAAAATAAGAAGAAGAAGATTATGATGATGAAGAAGAAGATGAACTTCATGTGAATTTACGATAACAATCCTTCCTAAAACCAGTTGAAAAAACTCTGATATTTAAATGGACCATGACCCCAGCTCCAAAAGGTGGAAATGTTTGACAAGCTTTAATATGCTTCTATGAGGTCAAGATATGGACCAGTGATAGAATCAGAAGCCCTGAAAGAGAGCCTCAACAAGCTACCACAGTTCTAACATGCCCCCCCCCCCCCCCCCCCCCCAAACAAAACAAAACAAAACAAAACAAAAGCAAAAACAAAAAAAAACCACGTACAATAGAAAACCACTGACTTAAATAAGAGTTATTACATATTGTGTATGAGGTTTTAAAAGAAAGAACACTATCCCCTCGTCTACAACTACATGTAGGTTCAGTAGTATGACATTTAAAAATAATAAAAGATAAGTCCAAGAGAAATACAAATACACTGTGGTCAATTATCACCTCTTCCCTTCCTTTTTGAACCTTCGAGAGGATGAAGAAAGAAGCATCCACAAAATCAAGGGTTGGAAAAGATTTCAAGAAATATATCGCACAGGAATAGTTTCAGCTATAAGGTAAAAAGTGACGCTATATTGCAGCTTCGTTTTTAGAATTCTTTACCGCATCAAAAAATTCAGTGATATGGTCTACGTATTAACCTATTCTTCTGCTAAATGGATTAAAACTCAAACTGCAATGCTTCCAAAGTTTTAATTTAAAGATATGGAGCAGCAATTATTGTTGATGAACAAGAAATCCAGGAAAGCTGATGCATGAATGTCGTCTCTCTTCAAGCATCTTTTATATGTTATGGGTGGAACAAGAGATTAAAAAACTTTGTATTCCTTAACAAAGAAAGCAAAACTATAAATAATTTATGAAAGACAAACTCAAAAAGAAAATTATGCTAAAAACACAAGGCTTCAGTTTTTGTTGACAATATATCTCACTCATACCAGATGCCCAAGAGGGGTCCGTAATCATATTACACAGATTTGTCACCTTATATTTTTTTTCCAACTCCTTGCAATTAGATTTGCAAATTTTACAGAAAATGAATATCAACTTTGAGGATCAACAGAGTATATTCACCTTTGATCGAGCAAACAACAGAGTCAGGCAGTAAGTATGAGCAATAGCTTCATAGTTCTCTGGAGTATTTATAGGAGAGATGGACTGAACCCATATGGATGAAAGCGCAAGGGTAATTTGACGTCTGCTCAACTTAAGAGAATTTGGATCTTCCTCCTGAAGCAAAAGTCAAGTTATCGTAAGGCATGAAGAAGTTTTTTGGAATTATACTGAACTTATCAACTGTACCATAAACTAAATGCAGAAGCATATACCGTGTCCGTGCACGAATTGCTCAAAGGATTTTGTTCATCATTTGAGGGGAATGAAACATCCTTAAGGCTAAGAATTCGGCTTTCAGATGGCTTAAGTTTATAGCGCTTCACATCATTACTAGTAATTTGCTGATCAACACTGTCATGGGAAGCTCGCAAGGAATACATTTCCCTTTTGAGCTTCCGAAAGATAGAAGCTGACGATGAAAAGACAGTAACAGTCCTTGAGAGTGTTCTTCGGAGATCATCTGCATTGGGATCCTGAGTAGATGCATTGGGACGAGGACATACAGAAGATGGAACAAGAACAACAGAAAAAATACGGTGAGCACCCACATGTGTCTCCCGATCTGGGTGGACCATTGCTACGAGCAAATGGTAAAAAAGTGCTTCAGGAAATGGCTGCAATGTGCAAACAATACAACTTTCATCTAATTAAATACAAATACCAAATCACTAATGCTATGGGAGAAAACTGCAAATAACAAAATTTGTCTGATCAACTTGCCTTGTTGTGATAAGACGAATTTGGTAATGATGTGATTATTTGAGCGGTCCGATAAACTGCAGAAATAGTTGCCCTAGCAACTGATACATTAGTGGAGATGTTTTCCAGCAACACAGCCATCATATCAAGAACAGGTCCAGCTTCACCGATCTGATTAACAAGGATAACACCCTATTATAGACTTCATTGTTTGCCGATTCAATAGCCAATACAAATTATACAACTTGAAAGAGGAAAGTTATTTACTCATGCATTTCATCTAAAGCCAACAAAAGAAAACTCAAGGTACCATCTAACGGGGATCTATAAGGTATATCAAATCTTTTTTGATATACTTCTCTGAAAAGCATTGATGCCAATGATAGACAAATCAAGAATGCATACCAACCTTTTTAGACAACTGAACGAGGCACTGATCTACTGCTGCTGTAAACTTATTGTTCCACTTGATAGTATCATTCCCCAAATCTGTATTACCAAGTGTGCATTGCATACTTCTCCGCAGCTGCCTGACAAGATCAGTTATGGCACCAATTACAGCAAAAGAAGCCTCAGATTTCGATTGCTCAGCAAGGTAGGTGGAAACTTCAACTATGTTTAGCTGCATGTCAGGTTGTTTTATGAGAGTCCTGTGGTCCAGATGCTTTATTAAAATAGACAATAAAACATTTGTGTCTTGCCCTGAGAATGAAAATGTATGGATCAATTAGATAAATAGAGAAATGATATGAGCATTAGCCTGGTAGCAAGAAAACAGAAAAAAGGAAAAAAAAAGAAAAACAACCGGTCACAACCCTTCTTATAATATAATGAATGGAAATAATAAAAACAAGAAAAAGGAGAACAACTTCTTACCAGATATTTCCATTTGCATTTGCATGTCCAACAACACAACAAGAGCAAGGCCATTTTGAAGTGACCACAACTTATCATTATCAAAATACCGAAATAATGACTCCAAAACACGCCGTACAGTAGTGGCCTCTTTGGCTAGATTGGCCATGTTATGCACACAGACTCTTGACCAAAAGTGGGGGCTCTTAGACTCTTCCCTGATACGAGAAACAAAAAAATGATGAGACGTACTTTTCAGTCAGAAGGCACAAATGAAGAACCTACTCGGAGTACTGAACAGGAAGGTTTACATAGATAAATTATGCTCTCCTCTATCGTTTACAATTTCTTTCCAAGAAGGAATCCTGGTCATGGAACCAGGGGACGGGGTTGCATGACCCTCAGTCTTACGGACCTCTTGCACCCATTTGCTTTCTGGGGGATTGCCATCCTCAGATTTCTTATGAGGGCCTTCATAATTTTCCAAGACTACCGTTACAACCTATAGACATAAGCAATTTACAAGTTGAGTTATTAAACGATAAAGAAGAGTTCTCTAGTGAAGCAACATAATAACACAATTAACAAGTGACCATAACAAGAATGACAGAAATGATCATTACTATATGCCAAGTAGTAGGTAGTAAAAATCTAATAAATCCGTTTATCTTGCTTTAAGAAAATCGAATACATTAACTACATTAACATTCTTGTCCAATGAACTGCAGGGGTTCGTCTAACCCACTACCACTGATCATATACTTCCATGAATTTGAATGAAGGAGAGAGGAGAGTTTTGGCTAATGACGAATTGTCCAATTGAGAAACTTGAACGACTTTGTTGGTTAATCACAAGATAATTCCATAGTGATTGTTTAATTGATAAGTTCAAACTTAAGACTTTTCTTTATTATTTGAAGAGTTGTCAACTTGAACTTCAATATATGAGAAAGGACTTGCTATGTTGAAATTAGGACAGTGTCCCTCATTAAAAGAAGATACAATAAAAGTGTTAAAATATAAATACCTCAACCCTCACCTTAACTTCGGAGTTTTTGTATAGTGGCAAGAGCTTTAATACGGTATGAGAGCAACACAAATTCAAATCCCATAGGGCGTGGATTTAAAAAGCGAATTTAAAAACAAAAATACCGCTAGCACAAAAAGCCCAGCTTTCGGCCCCAAAAAAGGGACGCTCGACCTGCAGGGGCGTGTTAAAATATAAATACCTTAACTCTCATCTTAACTTTAGAGTTTTGATGTACTGACAGGGACTTTAATAAGAAGAAATCACTTGAATATTTTCTACAAGGACTCAAATGATAATAGTCAACCACAACTAAGATAAATTACCACGTACATAGCTTCTTATCTACCTTCAATTCTAGCATATAGAACTCCCTTTTGAATAGAATTCAAATATAATCAAGCTTTGAAATATCACTTGATACTTATTTTGTACAATCGACGCCAATATTGCCAATAACGACCATTACGAAAATGATATTTCCAATACGTTCGAGGCAAAACAGATGATATTGCCAAATTTGATACCAAAATCCTACAACCAATAATGTTATCAATACCAAGATTTCAGACCTTGCATGTAATTGATGTCTGACCCATTAATTAAATGGTTTATGAGATAACTAATATATATTGTTGGTGAGTCAGAAGTGGGATCTCATTCTCTTAATTGTGAGATATAATCATTAAAAATTAAGACAGAGTGCAACCCCTTTATCAAATAGATGAATATTATTCTCCAAATACATTAATTACATCAGACCACAAAGCCTCTTTTTGGCATGAAAGAATATGCGCCGTCCAAATAGTTTAAATTTGACCTACAAAATCTCCTACTGGGAAGAAGGAAACTGACAAGACCAATACTACAGAAAGAAGCAAAAGAAAAAGAAAGCATATAAATTTATGGTCCAACTCCAACATATTTCCCACAACACAAAGACCTTGAACAACTGGAAAATTAAAAGAAAAGGTTGAATATTGTTAAGTTATTAGTATTTGGGTTATTAGATTATTAGGTTATTACCCATATTTACCATTTACCCTCCTTGTCTTATATATATATATATATATATATATATATATATATATATATATATATATATATATATATATATATATATATATATATCTTGTAACTCTCTTTTATCTAATACAATTATCTTTTAGAGTTTTCTATTTCTCTATATGGTATCAGAGCAAAAAAAACCCTAATCCTCAAATCCAGCACCTTCTTCTCTTCTTTTTCCTCACAAATTTCTTTCTTTTCCTCCAAACCTACTCCCTCGCCTGTTGCCACCCCTCCATCACTGCTGCAACCCAGTGAAGGCTCCCTCCAAGGGCTGTCGCAGGCCCTCAGGGTGTTGCCGCCTGTTACTCCTCTCCCCCTATTGTCGCCGGCCCTTCCTAGGGCTTCAAGAGGTGTTGCCGCCGCCCTCCTAGGGCTCCACGCGGTACCGCATGTACTCAAAGTTCAGTTTTTAAATCTGCACTGCATTTTGATGCTTTTTAAGTCCTCCCTGGTGAGATCTGCTTTATTTACTACATAAAAATCAGATTTTTACATCTGATCTGGCTATTTGGATGCTTTACAAGACTTCTCTAGTGAGATCTAATCTGTTTACTGCTTAAAATCAGATTTTTACATCTGATCTGGCTATTTCAGGCTGAAAAATTATTTATTTGATGCATTTCTGGCTGTCTATGCCTCTATCTGTGGTAACTAAATCGCTTGTTTTCCTTACTGGCTATTTTCTGCTACCAATGTCTGATTTCTGGTAATCTATCTATTGGCTACTATGTCTAAAACTACAAGTTCCTCCTCCACTATGATATCCTCTCCGATGGTTGAGACTTCTATTCTCAAGACAATGTTGGGAACCACGATAAAGTTGAATGTATCAACTACTTGTTTTGGGCGCAGACGTTCCGTATATTCATTGGCGCTCAACAAATTGGCTCACCTCCTTCAAGATCTACCTGCTACTTAAGATCCTACTTATGTGACCTGATTTACTGAAGATTATTCTGTGATGACATGGCTTCTCAACAGTCTAGAGGAGAAAATTAGTGGTAGTGTTGTGTCCTTGACTACCGCTAAAGTGATGTGGGATACACTAAAGGTGATGTATGGCAATGAGAAGAACCCTTCGAGGGTGTTTGAGATCTATGAGTGACTGTTTGAGCTCAAACTGGGAGATAGATCTGTGTCTGAGTTTTATGGGAAACTCAAAGGTCTTATTGATGCATCAACCTACTGTTACTGATGCGACAATACTGAAGGGATATCGTCAGGATCTCGCGATATCAAAATTTATATCTGGCTTGAGTCTTACACTACGACCCCAGGTGCGGGATTAGATACTAGGAGGGGATAGTATTCCCACGTTATCTATCACCTTCTCGAGAGTTATGCGAGTCTACTGGATCCGAGATTTCATCTGCACGATCCATTGACAGTCTGTCATGATTTCCGATCGTGGCAGAGGACGTGATCGTGGTCGTGGCCGCGATTTTGGAGGACGAGGACGTGAATTTATTGAAGATGGACGTAGCTCATATGGAAGCAGACAAAGTGCCTGAGAGAAAGGATCCCAACAATGTAGGCACTGTGGATGCAGTAATCACATCTCGGAGAAGTGCTGAAAAAAATTTGGTCAACCTGAGTGGACACAACTATTTGCGTCTGATTCTTCTGCTCCGCGTAGCACTCTTCAGGTCTATTTATCCACTTTCTCCACTTTTCCTTATCTTCCACTGTTGTATTGACATAGAGTATGATCGACTTCGACAGTTAGAGTTCTCTCAGAACAATCTTTCAGTGACCCATGCATCTGCTTCAAGTATGCACGCCTATACTGTCTCTACTCAAAAGCCCTAGATATTAGACTCTAGAGACTCATCTCACATGACAAGTATTACACAAAAGTTTGTTTTCTTAAACATGTTCGCTGCCCACCCCTCTGTTAAAATTGCTGATGGTACTCATTCATCTGTACTAGGCAATGGGGGTAGTCACAACCCTTACTGATGTCTTTTATGTTCCACGATTTTCTGTTAGCCTCTTATCTATCAGTCGGCTACTAAACAAAATAACTGCAAAATAATATTTTTTCTTCTCGTCGTGTGTTTCAGGACCTGTCGACTGGGAGGAAGATTGGTTCGGACCATGAGCGAGGAGGCATAAACTATTTTGACAATTAAGTGACCCCTACGGGCTTGATTGCAGGTCAGCCTGATCCGGTTTTACTCTGACACTGACGCTTAGGTTATCCTTAGGTACAAAAAATGCGGTATGTTATTCATGTGGAGTCCTCTATCTCTTCTTTAAGTTGTCAGTCTTGTGACTTAAGTAAGCATTATTGTGCTATCTTTCAAAGTCAAGTCAATAGTCGTAATGGTTCTGCTTTTGAGTTAGTCCACTCTGAAGTTTGGGGTCCTAGTCGTGTGCCCTCTATTAAGGATTTTAGATATTTTCTGCTTTTTGTTGATGACTTCTCTCGCATGACGTAATTTATCTCCTAAATGAGAGGTCAGAAGTGTCCAATATAATTGAGTCTTTCTTTAATGAAATAAAAAATCAGTTTTTTAATTCTATTCGTGTGCTTCGTACTGACAATGCCTTGGAGAATGTGAAAAAGGATGTCTCTATTTTTTTTCAAAAATAAAATTATTCATCAGACTTCTTGTTCTCATATATCCCAACAAAATGGAGTTGCTAAAAGAAAACATAGACATATTCTAGATATTGCTAGAATTTTAATGATCCATATGAATTCTGAAATATTTATAGTTTGATGCTGCATTAAGTGCCTGTTATCTAATTAATAGGATACCTTCTTCTGTTCTCAATAAAAGTTCTCTATTTTCTTGTCTCTATACTAACAAAACCCCCTTTTCCGTGACTCTTCGTATTTATGAATGCACTTGTTTTGTTCAGGACTCGTCTCCTGAGCTAGATAAACTATCTCCTACTTCTATAAAGTGTGTCTTCGCTAGGTATTCTAGAACACAAAAAGGATATCGGTGCTATAATCCCTCCACTAGAAAGTATTTGGTATCTGCTGATGTTACATTCTTTGAGTCTGTTCTATATTTCTCTACACAAGTTCCTGTCACCATATCTGAGATTGTTGAGATTTTTGCTCCTTCACTGTCTGTGTCATTGCCTACATCTGCTTCTACTGGTGCTTCGCCAGTGCCGCCAGCAAAAACTATAGATCCACCTGCATCAAAACCAGTTTGGTATTTTAAATATGTCTACACTCATCGCCCAAAGGTTTCTGCCTCCGAACCAATTCCGACTAATCTCTCTAGTAAACGGTCCTCCCCCACTATCAGTTTCTCCCTCTAATCTTGATATTCATATTGCTCTTTGAAAAGATAAATGATTTTATATTGATCACCCTATTTCGAATTTCGTCTCTTATGATCACCTAAACCCTACTTTTCGCTAGTTCGCTCTCCTTTGTCTTCTGAGTCTATACCCAGGTCTTATACAAGACTTTATAGGTATCTGCCTAGAAACAGGCTATGGATGTGGAGATGGAAGCTCTTACTTTTAAAGGAACTTGGGAGTTGGTTTCAGCACCAATAGATGCGGTTGTTGTTGGTTGTCACTGGGTCTTTGGTTAGCACCGCCCAAATGGATCTGTGGATAGATATAAGGTCAGGCTCGTGCCAAGGGTTATACTTAGACATATGACATCGATTATTTTGAGACGTTCTCGCCAGTTGGCAGGATGGACTCTATCAGAATTTTGTTCTCTATTGCTGTTAACTTATCATGGCCATTGTTTCAGATGGATGTAAAGAACACCTTCTTATATGGGGATCTTCAAGAGGACATTTATATGGAGCAACCTCCAGGTTATATTGCTCAGAGGGAGACTAAAGTCTGTCGTCTAAAGAAGACTATATATGAACTCAAGCAGAGTCCAAGGGCGTTGTTTGAAAAGTTCAGCCTTACCATTTCTAGTATTGGCTTTCGCCGATGTCATTCAAATCACTCTGTCTTCGTTCCGCGTACAAAGTCTGGCATTGTAGTTCTCGTTGTTTATGTTGATGATATTTTACTGACTGGTAATGACTCAGCTGGAATAGTGGAGACTAAGATGTATCTCAAGCGCCATTTTGTGACCAAGAACATGAGACGTCCAAAATATGAGAATTGAAGTTGCACATAAAAAACACAGTGTACTTCTTTGTCAGCAAAAGCATGCTCAAGACCTTCTGGAGAAAACAAGATTTTTGGGATTCAAGTCTGCTAATACACCAATGGAAGCCAATGTGAATTTATGGTTTGATAACAGTCATACACTTGATGATTCAGGGAGATATATGAGATTGATTGAGAAGTTGATCTATCTTACGGTGACTAGACCAGATATAACTTTTGTTGTAAGAGTCCTAAGCAGATTCATGCATCAGCCCAGAGACACCCATTGGTTAGCTGCGATGAGGGTTCTAACTTACATCAAGAGTTGTCTAGGAAAATGGACGGTGTATAGAAAATATGGACATGTACACATTTCTGGATACTCTGATTCAAGATATATTAGTGATCGAGAGGATAGGAAGTCTACTACTGACTATTGCATCTTTGTAAGAGAAAATCTAGTGACTTGGAGGAGCAAGAAACAAGATGTTGTCTGGCTCAAGTGCTAAATCTGAGTATAGAGTTATGGCTCATACACCATGCGAGATGGTGTGGTTAAAAAATTTATTGATGGTGCTTGATTTCAGACAGTCTGGACCAATGCTTATGCACTGTGATAATCAGTTTGCCATCTATATTGCTCAGAATTTAGTGTTTCATGAAATGACCAAACACATTGAGATTGACTGTCACTTTGTCAAAGATGCTTGGACCAAGAAGGTAGTTATGCTCAAGCTCACACCATCTTCGAAGCAATTAGCTGATTTACTCACCAAAGCTGCCTCACCTCAGGTGTATTTTAATTTTTGTAACAAGGTGGGCATGTTAGATGTCTATGCTCTACCTTGAGGGGGAGTGTTAAGTTAAGTTATTAGTATTTTGGTTATTGGGTTATTGAGTTATTACCCATATTTACTTTTCTATTTCTCTACAAATATAATTTGTCAAAATAAAGAAAACTAATGCCTAGATTGGGGGATCACCCTTCTATTATATAGTACTAAGCAAAAAAGCACTTATTCACGAGAGAGAAACTCTCTAGCTAGAAAAGGGAGATAATTTCTTTCATATTTACTAACTTCTCAAGCCTCCACATCAGCTCTATTTCCCAAAGGGATTCAATATTCAAATTGCTCTCTTTCTCCACTATGTTGGCACTCGAGTCTCCAATTAAATTGTGCTAAGATTTTCATTATTAAATTTATAAAAAAAAGAGAAGACAAGGAATGAACAACGCATGGGCTCACACACTGCAGACTCATGATCAGTGGGGAGAGATTACGACTATGAGCCCCCTCATCCTCTCTCCCCTTTTCCACTCCTCTACCCCTTCTCTCTCTCTAATGAACTTCTCAGGATATAAAGAATTTTTGGTCACCAATTAGAACTCTCTGAATCATGTGAAGATCAAATCTTTTATCAATCTTGAAAATTCTATTCATCCTTATTTTGAAGAAAAACTGATCATATCTCTCTCATAATTTCACTTTTGTTCTCATCTATTATATGTAATCCCTAGAGTCCAAATTGAACTCTAAATTTTGCCATGATTTACTCACATCCTTCACTTTGCCTCACTGAGCAGTTACAAGGAACTTGCCTTAAGGCTTAGGTTTGGGTTGTGCCGGCATTAAGTTAGGCTTAAGGAGAAAATCAAAGAAAAGAAGGAAGAAGAAGAAGAAGAAGCTAGACAAATATAGAAGAAGAGAGTGAGGGCTGAGAAAGAATGATTTCGGGTTGTGTACTAATCAGGTTTTGAGGAGTGGGAGGAATAAGAAGAAGAAGAAGAAGAAGAAGAAAGAAAGAAAGAAAAAAATTAAACAAGTGATTTTTATGAATTATTTTACTTAATGGTGTATTTTGTAATGCTTTTTTAAAAAATTACGATTGATGCTAAATCTTTTTCAAATCATTCAATTAGTAATTTTGTGATATCTCTAAGCAAAATTGTTTTTGAGAATTAATTAAAAAAAAGTAGTAATGGTTATGGTAATGTTTTAAAATTAATTCATAACAGTTTTATAGTAGCTCTTATAAATATTTTCATTAATAATTAACTAAATAAATGATTAAAAAAGTACAATGCCATTATGATTTTAGTAGAAATGTTATTTTCAAAATAAACTTTGGGGATACTTAATTTAAATGATTTTGTCCCTGTTGAATAATTTATAATTTTTTAAATAATTATAAACGATATTGTGAAATTACTTTACAAAATATGTTTTGTATTGAGAATTTCATTAAACATTATTTGCAATGGTTCTTGAATACAAATTTGGATGAAGATAATTATTGAAAAGATGATATAGTATACGTCTCTGTTAGAAGCAAATACTGATACGGATCAGATGTGGATTATAACCCAAAATAGTTGAACTCCATTTTTTTTCTTAAATCAAACAACAGATTGCTAATAGAGGAGTTACAGAGCCAGCTTAAGGTATTCAGTTGAGTAAATTCTGTTTACAGAAGTTGATGATATCTTCATTGCAAACGAGCAACTCAACTCTAAAGTACCACTCTAAGGAAAAAAAAACAGTAAAGTTGATGCTTACGAAGCCATCTAGAAAAAGAAAATGATATAAATGAGTATTTCTTATTTGAGCTAATTAATACTTGTTCATTACTGCACAGGCAAGAAAACTAGTTTGTACCATGGAGGCTTCAAAATCATTCTATATACAAAGTCTCTCTAGTGTGATATTTCTATTAAGGAAACTAAGACGAATGCTGATGGTCACCAAGCCGCATGAGGACTTATCTAAATGCGCACAGATCTTCCTAGCATCATCAAGTTGAAATGGCATGTAGAGCCACTCACCATGAAGCGCAAAACTTCCATCATGAAAGTTGACCTACGAATCCGATGGTAGCCAATGACAAGAACAATTCCTCTGAAAATGAAGGGTCATATAATTATATCAGAGATGAAGAGATGAAGTGTCAGTTTTGGTACTGCCAGGGTTCTTGTTATTTCAACTCTGTCATCGTAGGGAAAGAACTTGAGAATCCTTTAAATGAACTTGAGAAGCATCTGAATCAATCTCAAGCATGAAGGATTCCATCAGTATCGGTTTCGCAAAGGTTTTTTAGCATCAATATCATCCATATCAACCTTCAATATCGACCATATCGGCAATATCAGACTGATATCGGCCGAAATCATAGGGTCAATATCATATTAGGTACCGATATATATCAGAATCGGCCAATATTTGAAACCATGATTCCAACTGTTGACTTGAGTTCTCAAATCTGACCACGATGGTGTTTGAGTTCAACAGTTACTTTTACGAACCCATTCTGTTTGCGAATAATGTGCATGATGTGTTCAAAGGTGAAGATTGTGTCCAAATTTATTGCTAATTTTAAATGACCAGATGACAGCGACCTATTCTTGTTGACAGATGATGTGTTCAAAGGTTCTTGTTATTTCAACTCTGTCATCGTAGGGAAAGAACTTGAGAATCCTTTAAATGAACTTGAGAAGCATCTGAATCAATCTCAAGCATGAAGGATTCCATCAGTATCGGTTTCGCAAAGGTTTTTTAGCATCAATATCATCCATATCAACCTTCAATATCGACCATATCGGCAATATCAGACTGATATCGGCCGAAATCATAGGGTCAATATCATATTAGGTACCGATATATATCAGAATCGGCCAATATTTGAAACCATGATTCCAACTGTTGACTTGAGTTCTCAAATCTGACCACGATGGTGTTTGAGTTCAACAGTTACTTTTACGAACCCATTCTGTTTGCGAATAATGTGCATGATGTGTTCAAAGGTGAAGATTGTGTCCAAATTTATTGCTAATTTTAAATGACCAGATGACAGCGACCTATTCTTGTTGACTATCCAGAGGACGGTGAAGCAAAAAAAATTTAAAGATTCATCACCAAGATAGAGAAAAAGATAGTGGAATAAAGGAATACGGAAAATGGCGTCGAAGATCGAGCTTGGAATTAGAGAAAGAATTGAGATGGATGATGGAACGAAAAACTAGAATTATGGGAAGGGAGGAGTTCTATTATTTATGTTGATTTCAGCAGTTAACTGATTTCATTTTATAGCCAAAATTATTTTTCATGTAAACTTAGTTGATGAAGACTGACATATAAGTGTGCAATCATGAAATTTTTCTTGGAAGCTAGAACAACCAATGGATTGATCGCAAGAAAAGATAGACCAAATTGGTTTTAAAAAAATACAAGGCAGTGAAAGCATGGTCAAGGTTTCATCTTGATTTACAACTTACAAGGATTTCCAAAAGAGGATATGTGATGATACATTAACAACCTTCCATAGAAGAAGAGTAAATTCTTTTCCTTGTTGGTTTATCAAGTGCTCCGGTATGGAAAAGTACTAAATTCAAAAGTAAGGGCATCAAGTGGGCCGTGCTGGGCCAAACCTGGCCCAGGCATGGCGAGCCAGGAGCCGGGCGGGCCCGGTAGGGGGGCCGCCCGGGCCTGGGTTCCAATTGTGGAACCCGGGCATGGCCCAAGGCCCGGGTTCCCCGGACCCGGATCAGACCCAGGCCGGACCGCCGATTTTTAAAAAAACTTAAAAATTTCCAAAAATTCTATAAAAAAATCTAAAAAAATTAAAAAATTACTAATTCAAGTTGTGATAAAATTAGTTAAGAAAATTACAAGGTGTGAAATGGAAATATTATTTTTTATTAATAATCCAATAAAATGGATAATGGATACAAATACAATTGAATTATAAATTAAAATTTTAAAAATTTATCATTAATACATAAAAAAAAGTACAAGTCTTCAATCTTCATACATTTTATCAATCATAAATAAAAAAATACAAGTCTTCATTCATCTTCTGAGGAGTCTTCTGGAGAATCTTCGATGAGATCGTCAATTGTTTTGTTTTGACTTCTCTTTTAAGCATCCAGCCAATCCTTCCCGCATATGGTCATTTCGATCGCATCCGATGCCAGACGGCTTCTTATATCAGTCAACACTCGACCATCTATACTAAAAGCAAACTTCGAAGTTACTGTAGATGTCGGAGGTGTAAGTAAATCACGTGCCATGATCGAAAGCACATGAAAGTTGATGCCTGTGATTTTCACCTTATCAAAATTTTCAAATCCTAAGTCTTGATCGATCTCAGGAGTCACAGCACGTTGGAAATAATAATGAAGTTCATTTAAAAAGTCAGAAGTTCTAATTTTTTGAAAGCTGATAAAAGACCAAAAAATAATGAACTTCTACTACTAGAGGCTGAAGAAATTTGAGATGAAGATTATTTATTTTCGTAAGTAATTTCATAAAAATCATATAACTTATTTATAGAAGAATCAATATCTGCCCACAGTAGGACAGAACTATCCTCATAATTCATCCTTTTATAAAAATTTTCAAGTAAAAACTTATATCCATTAAATTTAATCCTAGGATCCATAATAGCAGCAAAATAAAAAATAAAAGTAATTTTTTAAAATATTTATTAAATTTTTTTCTCCATGGCAGCAATAATATCTCGAACAGAATCAATATTTCGACATTCAGAAAATATTTCACTTATTTTCAGTTGACTCATAAAATACTAAACTTGTCATTGGATAATAAATACCAGAAAATAATTTTGTTATTCTTTCAAAATCTTTTTAAAAATTCACAAATCCATTTACAAATATCCTATTCCTGATCAAAAATAAAACAGTTAGGCAATTCTACAGCAATGAACTTATTTATTTCCTCTTTGTAAGGAATCGTTTTACTCAATATATTATATGTTGAGTTCCAACAAGTTCTTACATCTTGAGGTAATTATTTAACAGGTATCGCTAAGCTCGAACCAATTTGTCTAAAGATTTGTCTTCTTGGGCCCGCTACTTTTAATAAATATCACTGTTCTAAAAATCAGATTAATCGGTCGATTAATTGGCCGATTAATCCTATTTGGTAGCAGCCCGCTTAATATTACATTAATCGCTCTGATTATGTGCTCGGGCGATTAATCAGGTCCAAAACGAATAATCCCCGATTAATCCTCGATTAATGCCTGATTAATCTGATTAATCCCCGATTAATCATTTAGGTATTTCATATGTTTTTTATTTGAAAAACTTATCACTTTGTGTGTGTTAGGTCGCTAAGTAGTTTATGTTGTGATGTTGATTTGATAATGATCTTTTATTAAATAGTAGATGAACTGTTATTTATTAAATAGTAAATAAATTATGATATTTTATTATTATATATTTTGCATAAAATAATACTTATGTTTTATTATTTTTGATTATTTTTCAAATTAACTTATTTAGCAATCTTTCTCCATCATTCTTTAAAGCCCATAATTTTGATTGATAAATTAACTAATTTTTTTATTTATCTTATTTTGCAAGTAAGTTCTTTGATTTATATTTATGTTGCAACATTTGAAATCTTGGATTACTAATATGAAGAGATAATTTCTTTTACTTCTTCTTTTTTACTATTTATTCATATTGTCTTGTTCATCATATCATGGTTTATAACTTCACATTTAGATATTGTCTTTTATAATATTTAGGTATTTTCAACAATTAACTGTATATATTCATATATAGTTGAGTATAAATATAATTAAATATATTAAAGTTTTCAAAAATGATTAATACCCGATTAATCTCCAATTAATCTGATTAATCATTATTCAGTGTTGGACCGCACGAATAATGAAACCGATTTTTAGAACACTGATAAATATAATAGTATCTCTTAATTTTTGAATATAATCATTAATTATTTTCAAACATCTTGTACACACAAGTTAATAATATGACAAACACATCGAATATGAAAAAAAATTCATTCAAAACAGGTTTTAAATAATTTTTCAAAATCTCAATTGCTGCAATATTTTCACTAGCATTATCAAATGAAACAGTGAAGATTTTAGAATCAATTTTATATTCTCCAGCAACACGCATTATAACCTTACTAAGATTTAAAGTATTATGAGGATGAAGAAACTTTTTAAAACTGATAATTCTTTTATTTAAAACTCAATCAGGATCAATAAAATACGCAGTAATAACAATATAATGGTAGTCATTAAGGACTTCCTAATAATCAGAAGTGAGCTCAATTTTATGTGGTAAAGATGATAAAGCCGCAATTAACATTTGTTTTTGTTCTTCAAACACTCTAAACATTTCTGATTTTATAGTATTCCAACTGACTGGATCATAATCAAGATTATGAGTGATCCTAATATAATCTGTAAATGAATCATCTTCAGTCATACTAAAAGACTGTTCAGACCGAATAAGATATTTCACTAAATTTGTTTTACATGTTGCATGATTATAACTAAAAGTGCCTATTGTGTCACCCAAAGTGCTAATTTGGGTTTGTTGTGGTTGGTGTTTAGGGTATTTGCTCTTAATATCTAAGACAAGTGGGCCAGTTCCCGCATTTTCGGGAAAAGAAAATGAAACTTCTGGACACAAGTTGTATTGAGCCCTCCTAGCTCGAGTAACAGTTATTTTATCAAAATATTTTCAAACTCCAGATTTAAGAGTTGTGGAGCTAGTTGATACATCGGGAGAACTAATAGGTATATGAGGAACAATGCTAAGTATATCAAAAAAGCATTAAAATCTGTATATAGTGTAAGTTGTGTGAATGAAATTTGTACAGTGTCGTCTAGTGGCAAATTTAGGGCTTTCCACGTATCATTACCAATACTAAAGTTACCATGAAATCTAGATCCAGCTTGACTATAATTGGCATCCATTTTTTTGCTAGTTTCTAATTTTATAAGAATATAAATATCGGATTGAGAACTTGTAAAGCTTGAGGACTTGAGGCTTGAGAGCTTGTAGAGCTTTTAGAGAAAGCTTGTAGAGAGAGCTTGTAGAGGTTGAAGAAGATGAGGAGTAGTTTTTGTTGTGATGAAATGGAGTAAGGAAGTTGAGGTATTTATATAGGAGAAGCGGAGAATATTTTCAATTTTTTTGGGAAAAAAAACGAGCATATACCTGTTAGGGGGTATTTGCCAAGCAAATACCCCCCCCCCAAAAAAAACGGCTATAATAGCTATTGGGATTGAGGCGGGGGGTTTCTGCAAAAAACATTTACAGAAACACCTTCGCGCCCCAGGGGTGGTTTTTTGGGGTCGGGCCGTGGGCCGCCTTTGAAGGACCCTGGGCCAACTCGAGCTTTCCCCGAACCTGGGTCCTTCGTGGGCCGGGCCGTACCCGGGCTACCCCAAGCCGTGCCCATGCGAGCCAGGCCAGGCCGGGCCATTTGACACCCCTACTCAAAAGCAAGTTGATGAAAATACAGTACTCTATCACCATGATTTTTGGTTCATAGAATTGAGTATAAATTTGGGCTTTGAGGTTTGATTTAGTAATTATTTATTTTTATGTCATAATTTACAAGTTGGAAAAGGTAGAAAGAAAAGAAAGGAAAAGATTCCCTGTTCACATCAATAATAATGCATCAATAGTAAAGTTGCACTATGTACTTCATAGGATTTGCTTGATTAAATTTATAGATTAGGTATTTGGGTTGGTTATGCAATTAAGAGTATTATAAAATCTAGAAAATTTTAGGAGTCATGTGTTTTCTTTTTCTTTTTGTTTTTTTTTTTTGAGATTGCTGCAGAAAGCGATGGCCTTTTGGATTCTCTAATCTATACAGTCACCCTTGGTTGTTTATTTATTGTTTACCAATACAGTCTGTTTTTTTTTTTGCCTTTGGTCTCTTCCATATAATCCCCAAAAACCTCGCTCATTTTCAAAGAATAAAGATAAAAAAGAAAGAAAGAAAAACCAAAATTGATGGCCTTTTGGATTCTCTAATCTATACAGTCACCTTGGTTGTTTATTTATTGTTTACCAATACAGTCTGTTTTTTTTTGCCTTTGGTCTCTTCCATAGAATCCCCAAAAACCTCGCTCATTTTCAAAGAATAAAGATAAAAAAGAAAGAAAGAAAAACCAAAATTTCTTTGTGTTTCCAAATAACCCCAATTTTTTTAAGTTTTTCCAAATAAAACCCAAAATTACTTAAGTGCCTTCACAAAATGATTGAAAGCAGTGATAAAGGGAATCTAGGAAGTGAGGGTATTCCAGTCATTTTATGAGTTATTTGGAAAAACTTAAAGGGCTTATTTGAAATATAAAGATTTTTGGGGTTTATTTGGAAATCAGCACCCCGTAGTTTCTGAAGCAAGTAGTCCTCGGTCAGCCACGAATAGTCCATCCAAAAGGACACTCATCAATGACACGCGCACAGTAACTACAGTGAAGGGAAGGATGGACATTTGTCAAAAACATCAGTCAGTTTCACAAAAACACGAGAGTTCAGCTCCCACATTATACTAAGCGAGGGATGGACATTTGTAAGGCATCAGTAAATTCACAAACAAAATCAGAATTTGGCTCCTATAAAGTAATGTGGTAATACATTCTGTGATATCAATAGCTACTTTTTTAAAGATGATTAAAAAAACTTAGTTTCAGTCATTAACTGCTATAATGAAAGATCTGACGAGATATTGGAACACAAATAAAGGGTAAGACATTCTAACAGTATGATTAACAATCACCCTCATATGGTTATAAATGTCAAAGTCAGCTTACATTGTCAAACTCTTCAGAAATATGTGAATGCTCCCCCATAAACCAAACCTGCAGTGACAGTGGGAAAACAAATATTGATAAATATATGTCGCCACTATCTGCATAGGAAAATGGCTAAAACCAAGAAAGACAAAGAATTGTAAACCAAAAACCTATCAATGAGAAGTGAATATCAAATTTGGGATCATCCTGCAAAAAATAAATAATAAAATCCACTACAGCTTCCGGTAAATTATAATTTTTATAAAACTAATTTTAAATTTACTCATAACATTAAAATGTACAGCACTGATTATTTGCATTATATGAACGTTAAGGGTCCAGCAAAAAGAACATAGGACTGCTGAGGTGAAAAGGAAACAGCAAGCTATGTCCCTCGTGCATATGCATAATAACAAAAACAAAGGATTGAGATCTTGCATCCTAATCGTGATACATAAAAAGTGTTCAACAACCGGTATTCATTTTTCTCCTTGATTGGTCACAAAAAAACCCACACTTTGCCGCTATGTTGCACCAACACATGTTGGAGGCTGCCATATTTGTGTCCAACACGTGCAAGATACTTGGTGGATACATGGCCGACAAGTACAGCAAGTGTGCAGCCTTGAACAAGTTTGGAGATAATTTGATTCATGTAGAATGTTGCTTTAGTCGTTATGGTTCATATGTTTCGAGATTAGAATTTATATGAAATTGCATTATATAAAACTTTTGTTATTACCCTCGAGTTTATCTCATCCCTTGTCCTAATTATTTATATCTATATTATTTATATATAATATTATGTTATTCTCGTGTCCACGATGCCTCTAGGTTTTTTTTTTTTTTTAAGATTTTGCATATCGAGCTGTGTCTTGCCTACTCCGTGACCCATGTCACAACATAGCTTTGCTCTAACTATTTAATACAAAAAAAAGAGAGAAGCAAATGAAACCTTCGACTCTTACACAAGAAAAAAAGATTTGGCATTTATATAAATCTGCGAAAGTTAAACTAAATTTTTTTGCTGTTGCTCCCAGGAAACTAAGAGTATAAATAAAGCACAATGTGTGAACCATAATGTTAAATCAATTGAAGAAACCAAATTGTGTATATTATTGCTAAGGCATTTCCCAAAAATATATAGGCACTACAATAACATAAGAAAACTCACAATCCTAATTTGAAGTAACACGAGAGGATCGCATTCACCTTCAAATCAAAAAAAATAGGAAACTAGGATTTTGACAAGAAAATAAATAAGAAAAATTAGGATTTAAGGAATAAAGATAAGAACCGGATAGATTTTGAGCTTCGCACCCCTTGCACCACAAGCTGCACACCCCTTACACCATGGCCTTCACACTCCTATCTCAAGAACTCAAGAGCTGAAAATTTTAATTCATTCATTGTCTGCCTTATTCATTAAGTTGAGCCTCTTTAAATAGGCTACTACAAAGCAAAATTTCTCATCACAAGCGATGTGAGACTAAACAATAAAAGTCTACAATAAAAGCTAATAAAAAGACTACAATAGAAAGTAACTACAAGTGGCTCCCATTAATTCTCTCTGGCTTGAAAGCATTCATCTTTGATGAATGCAGTGGTAAGTAGCAAGGTAAGCACATCGAGTTGAACCACATTACACATCCTCAATCAGGCCAAAGTGGTGGTCAGGAAAGTAGCACTGACGCGTCATACCTGAACCAAGGTGGTGGATATGAAACTAGTTTCTGTGATAAATCAGATGTGAAGAATGGTAGGTCAAGTCAATCATAAGTAGCAGACAGATGTGAATCATCCATGATGAAAACAGAACCAACTGCACTTTACATCATAAGTAGCCTGATCTCCTATGAACTTGTCTCTTATAACCTGTCTCTTATAGACATATATGCAAGAAGTCGTACTCATCAGGCGATCTCAATGACAATAAGGCCCTCGTAGCTTCCAAAGATGGTACTAACTCCATAGTAGGCTCTGCTGAAAAATTTACAAGGGTCTTAATAGGCAGCTCTACACCTTCTGTAGGCCGTGATGAAAATCTCGTCTTTTAGTGATACCAACTCAGCAACAATGTTTGGCCCTGACTCTGGTTCATCATCAGCATGTGGAGCATAATGATTACGAAGGAGCTCTTGTAAGACAAATCAATCTCGACAATTGATATAATTGTTTTGCTACCACCAATAAGTTCCCTCTACCAGTCGCATTTGGGCATAACGATACTTCTGTTCAGATATCAAGGAAAAATAACTGAAGAATTCTTTGAGATGATTTTCTCACTACTCGTACCCATAACGATCATGAGAACTCAGAAAATGCGGGATAACCTTATACATATCCCGTTCTACCTCTTTCTCATCAGCATCACTATCTATATAATTTCCACACAAGTAAAATTTCATAGTGTTAAAATCAAATTTTCAATGTAAGAACTAAAAAATTACCCCCAAAGAATCATTTTTCTGTTGCAAGAATAGTAAGGCCCCAAACAGAGGCTTGTGGAGGTCAGATCTTCTACCCCAACTGTTGCGACTTCTACCTAGTAGCTTCAGGACTTAGTCATGAACCCAATGCTTCGGACGGAACTCGAATCAGACTCCGAACAGATCAGAAACATGCTCTACAAGCTGGCTACACTGAACTGGCTCAGTGAGCTGGGGAGTAAGGATGAGGCCGTTGTTGAAGAGCTCGTTGGCGACAGATCAGAGTAGGGCTCGTCAGCGAGGGAGGAGGAGACGGAAGAGCTTTTGAGAAAAGGCAGGTTTGGTTGTGGCGGAGAGGATGGAGATGATGGGTTGGTAATGACGATGATGGTAATGGATGGAGTTTATATAGGCGGAGATGGTGAGGATAATGTTGCTGGAGATGGTGAGGATGATGATGAAAGTGGAGGCGACAGGGATGAGGGTGATGTTGTTGCTGCCGTGGGTGGAGATGGTGAGGAACTTTAGGGTTAGGGTTCCAGATGGCGGAGGATGATGATGATGGAGATTATGATGATGATGATGATGGAGATTATGATGATGATGATGGAGATGGGTGTGATGGTGAAGTGATGGTGATGATGATGGAGATTAAGATTGGGAGAAAATGAACAGTAATCAGATTATTATTGTTCACGGAACAATACTTTTTTTTTGGAGTAGATCTAGGGTTTGGTTCTAGATCTGGAAAGTGGAAGAAGCTGGGGTTTGAAGAAAAGAGGATTATTATAAGGTGAAGATAAACATTAATCATCTAATTACTGTTCACGGAACAATACTTATTTTTTTGAGTAGATTTAGGGTTTGGGTCTAAGAACTAGAAAGTGGAAGAAGCTAGGATTTGAAGAAAAGAGGATTTTTTTGAAGGTGAGGATGAACAGTAATAGGATGATTTCTATTCACAGAACGGTACTTTTTTTTGGAGTAGAATGGATCAAAAAATGAAGGGGATTGAGATCGAAGCTCTGTACCAAATTGATGTGAAACAAAGGAAGCAGTCTATGGATTTTGAATAAAGATGAGAGATGAAAGAAATAACTAATGATTACCTAATAGATAAATGAAAAGACTTTCCACCTTCCTGGATCTCATGTCGCTTCTCGTCACGCGTTCATCAATCTTGATCTCACGTCGCTTCACACGTGCACGATCAATCTTTACTTCACAGTTGGGGCTTCACATCCTGCCATGAGAGGCACATCCCTCAAGGGGGGAAACCCCCAAAATATTCTTTTCAGAATTCTGATCTACTTTTATTGAAAACAATGGAGTTTTTAAGTAGACTTACAATTTATTCAGTTCTCTCTTTCAGTCGATGTGGGACTAAAATAAAACACAAGAGTAAAACAAAAACAAGACTATTAAATAAAAAAATACAAATTTGGACTCAAAACAAAAAGAAGTTGACTCGATGTTCCCATCATTCTCGCCGGGTGGGAAGAACTCGACTCTGTCGAGTATACATGAGATGGTGGTGACTCGATAATAAATCTGAATCTAAATTTGTTAATCTTGCTAAAGATGTTGCAGATATGGTTACTAGAGATGTTGCTGGAGATGCTGGTGAGATCTGTGGCTGTTGAGGAGGTTGTTGTAGAAGAGATTGTTGAGATCTTTGACTGTTAAGGAGGCTGTTGTGGAGGGATTGTAAATATCTTTGGCTGTTGCAGTCCTTGCGGAGGTTGTAGTGGAGGAGATTATTGAGATTTTTGACTGTTGAGAAGGTGGTTGTGGAGGTAATTGATTTTTGTGGCTAAGACGTAGATTAGTGAATGAAATCTTGATAAGTGAGAGGAGATAAAAGAGGTTAGGATTTGTTTTTTATTGGAATTTTGACAAAAGAGATGAAAAAGAAAGTAAATGAAGTAACAAATTGCACTGGTTCCTCACAAGGATTACCAATTCATTTCAACACTCGCAATGAATAATTTAAACAAAATTGTACCGATTTCACACCAGAAATCTTTTTACAAGAAACTTGTATTATAATTTAATTTTCATCACTTAACCATCATGCTCTGATATCAAACTAATGTGACACGGGATCACAATCACTTTCAAATCAAAGAAATAAGAAACTAGGATTTTGACAAGAAAATAAATAAAAGAAATTAGGGTTTAAAAAATAAAGATAAGAACCAGATAGATTTTGAACTTTGCACCCCTTGCAAATAGTCCTAATCCTAATACTATTTTAACAGTCCCGTGCGAATTCATGATGGATGAAAAATTATGAGTTTGAGTGATAAAAATAAAATAAACAAAAATCTAAAAAAATAACAAACTATCTACTAATAAATGTGAAGTTGATTAGAACTTGTATTCTTGAACACTCCCTCACAAACTCATGGTAGATGAACTTAAAGAGTTTGAATGAATGTGGATGACGAGAAGTCTGATGATAGAGTATCTACTGAAGAAGAGATCTATGTTGGATGTAGCACCAAGAACCAAAGTATCTATTGGAGAGATGGATTATCATCAATGACGGAGTACTTTTCGAAGGTTAACCTAAGTCTCTTCACGTGAAGCAAGGCGAACTTTGAGCCTGTGTAAGTCTCTTTAGTATGCACAAGGCATACTTCGAAACCTACGAAGTGTTACTTTCACATGAAGTGAGACGAATACTTAGTAGTTTGAATTCCGTCAATGAAAAAGGGGACCATGATATCTGTAATGCAGAGAAAAGCCCAAAACAAAGGACGAGAGACGGTCTGAGGAAAGGGGACAAACAAGTTTTGGGAGATCCTCAAACTCAGAAGCTGGTAAAAATCAGATCCCTAATAACAACATATCACATGTCATGTAGTACGGGAAACCAATTATCAGATCCTTAATTACCAATCATGTGCAGTACGAGATATGAGCTCTAAAAATGAGCCGAGTCAGAGGAGAGGAGGCACTGATAATCTACTAGAAGAGATTGTTAGTGATAGATCCATCAGAGAAGGAAAACAAAGGTAAGAGAGGGCGATGACGAGGTTTATGGAAGAGCTGATTGGTTTTGTTGACCGGCGAGCACAAAGATGCCATACTGACAATGAAGAAGAGGAAATCGTTGGAGGATCTAACAACATGGCAGACGACAAGTTCAGAGAGGAATTCGCGATCGAAGAAAGAGGAAGGCTGCCTGTTGAATTCGCAAGTGAGAGAAGCAGGTCTGTTTCCGGTGGAGTTCACAACTGATCAAATCTAAAGAAGAGGCCATGTTCCTGGATTCGAACTTAGTTCGGATATATTTACTGAAGCGGGTCGGGTTGGGTGGGATGGAGTGCACTGATCTTAAAATGGGCACATCATAAGCAGAAGAATATCTTGGTCTGAATTAGAGGAGATCAGAATATTACAAAACGGGTGTGAACTGGGTCTGTCTGAAGACAAGTCTAATCAAAGCCCGGGTCTAATTCGAATATGAGTCTTCAACCAAGTTGGACTTTGGATCGGGTCTTGCAAAGCGATCAAAGAAGTCCCGAATCTTCGGATTACTTGGAGTCTTGCAGAAAGCGAGTGCCATGAGGAGGCTGGATTGCAACGCCAAAGGCTAACGGTTGCAAATGACTGCTTGGATCCTATTGAGCCGACGGTAAGGGAGGATTGGGTCGACGAAGAAGTTTTGATAAGATAGGTCATCGTTGCTACCATGAGAATCAATCAAAGAAAAAGATGGCTGCAGCGAGTTCGTGAAGGGGAGAAGGCTGCAGCGAGTTCATCAGAGTTCTAATCAGATTCTCATACCCAGTAAGTGATCAGAGTCGGCTTCTCAACCTGTGCAGTGCAGAGAAGCAGTGAATGGTCAGGTTGTGGTTGAGTAAGAAGAAGATAGTGCGGGTGTGCACGAAACAAGAGGAAGATGGCCAAATTCACCGGTGGCGGAAGGTGGCGCTTAGCCAAGAGATTTTAGAGTCCTATAAAGGACGTCTGGAGGTTATGAGGTCCTTGAGCAGATGAATCCCCCGTGTTGCATGTTGAGTTGGGTGCGAGTTATGTTTTTTGGGGTGTTGTTGGGGTTATGGTCCCGGTACTAGGCTTCTTCGTGTAGAAAAGAGCCGAGGGGGGTGATTAGGATCCTATGTTCCGATTAGGACACAAACACGAGTGCAATAGAGGCATAGATTGGAATGGTGTTGGGATGAATCTCGATGGTGAAATTGGTCCTGCAATTAGAGAGTTTTAAATACTCGCTGACAATCGTGGCGATGAAGTTATCGGATGTGGAAAAGTAGACTTGCATTGGGCACACCCTATGGGCACGCACACCAACACAGGCTCGAGGACGACGTGGGAACAACATTTAGCAGAGAAATTTTTTTTATAGGCTATTATACCATGTTAAATAAGTTGAAGAAACTAAATTGTGTATATTATTCATGAGAACAAAATCTAAAATAATATAGGCATTACACAATTACATAATAAGGAGACTCGTACTCCTAATACAATTAGCATTATAGTCCTAATCCTACAGCATCAATATCTTGAAAGGCATACTTGCATCAGAAGATACATAAAAATTGAGGACTCGCCATTTACAGAAAGAGAAGGCACAAAGTTTCAGATATAGAATATGAATCTACAATTCAAATTACAATTGCCTATGGACTTTAAGTGTTGCTAAAAACTTGTATGCATAATTGTCAGCTACACAATATGAACTCAGGCTTGGAATAAGATAAGCAATTGATCAGAAGGTTTAAAACAAAAACCTCAATGACATGTCAACTACAAACCTAAAAGAAATATCAGATTATCCACATATATCGACAAAAACCTAAGTTTAGCTAAAATAATATCAATTACATTTACCTTTTGATTACTATTATTTATTAACTAGTGGCTAGTTATTAGTTAGCGTTAGGAAAAATGATTTGTATAATGAGTGTTATATGAGTTGTAGTATTAGGAGTAGAATATGAATAGGAGTATAATTAGACTTTCTTGTATCTATATAATTTAATTTAAGACGAGAGAGATATCTAAAAAGAACTCTCTTACTCTCAAATTTCTCATGGCATCAGAGCTTTAAGGTTTAAGATCCGAACTTTCTTTCCTTTTCTCCTTTTTCTCCCTGTCAAATCAGCTTGTCGATCAGATCGGAGCCCCTCTCTCTTCCGCCGACCACAATCGACCTTTACCAGAACCACCTCCCCTTCGACCATCACCCGCGCTGTCTTCCACCGACCTTGCCACCCAACTCTTCTCCTTCAACATCCGACCCGACTTCAACACTTCTTCTCGACCCACCGTCTTCGACGTGGATTCGACTCCGACCCAAATTCGACTTCGAATCTGACCCGCCTCATCGACTCTGACCCAAATTCGACTTCGACTCTGACTCGCCTCATTGAGCTCCTCGACCAGCTTATTCAACCCCCTTGCCTTCTCCATTGTGACAACTTCCATCTCCTCATTTTCAACCCGAAACCCGACCCGGTATCCATCTCACCTCTGCTGCAACTAACCGAACCCACCTCGCCACGTCCCAACTATTGCAACCCAACCCCGACAGCCTTCGACCTCCTCATCTTCGATCTCCTCATCTTTGGCCACCTCGATCTTGCCATAAACCCACCGCCTTCTTTATCACAATGTTGATGACCCTCTTCTTCATCTTCTCCTTTTCTCTCTTCTCTCTCTCCTCTTTCTATCTTCTTTCTTCCTCCATGTGTTAAGCTAACACAGTTTAAAAAGAGAGAGAGGTTTCTTTTGGTTGGCAGTTAAAGCTCATGATTGTTTTGGCTTGATGTTTTGGTTTGTGGTTTGGGTTTCTAATTTTAGCGTCTTTGTAACTTTTTTGGTGGGGGTTCTTTTGATTTGTTTCATATTTTTCCGGTCCAACAGAAGATGGCGACTCCACTGGAGACTGTTTTCTCTACCGACAAGAAGGTCATAGCGCAAGCTGACCCCAAACTTCTCGGATCGACGGTCGAATCGTTCGTCGTCAAATTCGACCAAAAGAAGTTCTAACAGCTTCTCTCCTCGGGCTCCATTGGACTAATCAATGCGGCAGTACCGCAAAGTCTCTTCGGAGACTCACTTTCAATTCTCTTCGGAGACTCCTCAAAGAAAGGCTTCTTCAAAAGCTCATCGTGTGCTTTTTGATACAAGCGATTCAACCTCTCTCGAGGTTCTGACAATCTCCTGTGGAGCCGACGACATGGCTTGCGATGGAGTCTCTCAAGAGACTCGCAAGGTCAGTGTCTTGATTCATGGTCAACACAGCTGCAGTATCCCCATCAAACTCCTCTTGAGGCTCTACAAACTTAGTTCGTAGGAAGTTTACAACAATCCCCGCGAGCTAATCGGAATGTTGATCGACAAAGGCGTCGAGCTCGTCGTCAGCAAGTAGAAGCAATATAAGCTGAAGACAGTATTATTGGCACCAAACGCGAGGCTTGCGTTAAGCCCCGCGTTTATGCGACAAAACGCGATGCTCGCGTTCATGAGCTGCACGTTTCAGTGCCAAAATGCGAGGTTCGTGTTTCACTTCAAGATCGTGAAACCCGCATTCAGCCTAAGGCCATGCCAGAACGCGACTTTCGCGTTTCAATTCAGAAACGAGAGGCTCGCGTTCAAAAGCAGACTGTGTCAAAACGCGACCTTCGCGTTTCACTTCAGAAACGCGAGATTCGTGTTCAGCCTCAAGTGGCCAAACTCAGTACTGAACTGGGAAGCCATCACCCCTATGGGTTCGAGGCTAATTCTTCAGATACCCTTGCAATGGATCTAAGAGACAATTTGACAAGAAAGATGAGCGTTCATCAAATCGCTCCCATTGCCATTTGGAGCAACTCATCTTGGTGGTACTTTCTGATTGTCATTGCGGCTTTCAAATGACTAAGCCATCAGTTTTTAGCCGACTGTCAATGGCTTCAAACTCAAGCTCAGCTAAGAGACGACAATCTTGCAGGAAGTTGTTCTCTGACATTGAGTACCTGAAGGTGACTTCCAACATGGTGGGTCTGAGAGCCACCAAGCAAGTCAAAAGAGAAGTAATTGGCCCTTAGTTCTGAGGAGTCGGATACTAAATGTTTCTAGGTTTGAAAGAAATACTGATTAAGCCTGAAGGAATCTATCAATGTACTCGGATCCAAACTGGAGGAATTGCCCCGGTAGACTACAATCTCCTGGCTAGAGGAATCAACATAT
Source organism: Agave tequilana (assembly GCA_038442645.1). NCBI lineage: Eukaryota > Viridiplantae > Streptophyta > Magnoliopsida > Asparagales > Asparagaceae > Agave > Agave tequilana. Next base: position 448,198 of record JAVJIF010001152.1, on the reverse strand, counting down.
ATAATGAGCATTCTGCCATTGCAGAGTCGCAGTCATCCACCTCTTACGTGGAGAAAAAGGCCTTCACATAAATGGCCAATATACCAAAAGAGATGACCAAAAGATTTGAAGAGCGGTCTCAGGTGCACAGGGAGCAGCAGGATATGCTTCAAGTCCAGCAAGAGTCTATCAATGACTTCAAGAAGATGATAAGTCTTTTGCTTGACAAGAAGTCGAAAGATTTCAAGACCGACGCTTCTTCCAGCAAGAGTAAGAGAACAGAAGGAGGGTGAAAGCTCTACTTCTGAGAAAACTGAGAGTGAAGATATCTTCAATTCTGAACCCCCTAAATCTTCATCTGAAGAGGAAGGAGACTCAGAAAATGGAGGAAATCACTCCAGAAGGATGAATTTACTTGAAAAATGCCTAGAAGCCATTGCTAATCGAAGCAATCTTCAAGAAACGGGAGTAGTCCGGCCATACCTGGTTGAGTGGGATGTTGTTCCATATCCTTTCAAGTTCAAGGCACCCACCTTGCAAACCTTTGATGGCAAAGGTTCCCCGAATCGTCATATATACTACTTCAAATCTCAAACTAGGAATATAGTATCAAACGACGCTATTATGACTCGTTTGTTCATCGGCACCCTTAAGGGAGTTGCCTTTGAATGGTTCATGAAGCTTCATGCAAGCTCTATGAAGAACTGGGCTGATCTGGAGAAGCTCTTTTCTAGCTCACTTCTTTGAAGATGACACCAAAGTGTCTGTGCCCTCTCCTCGCTAAGCAGAAGAAAAAAGAGTCCATTAAAATGTTTGTGGAAATATTTCAACGTATGGCGCTCCGATGTCCAAGTGACATAACGCAGTCTCCACTGGTGGAGACTTGCCGTCACAACCTACAAACCACACTCCTAGTCCAAACAGGAGTGGTCGAGTGTCACGATTAGAAGCAACTTGTGCTCCAAGGTGAACAAGTAGAAGAGATTGTCCCGAAAATCAAGGCCGAAGAAAAGGACAGGAAGCCTAGACCAGAGAATCTACGCGATGCACACCGAAGTCATATTCTCAACCAAAAAAAAAAGACATTATGGCAAAGGAAATCACATCCTCTGCCAACCCCAGCCAGCTAGAGGGGTAACTATTCAAGCCAGATGTGCACTAACAAGCAATACTCCTTTAAGGATGAGTATGTCGTCTTCCTGTTTAAGCTGCTTAACAAGAGCAACAAGCTCAAGCAGTCAGAAGTGAGACACCCTGAAAAGGTAGGGAAGACGGATGATCGTAACCACTGCCTATATCACAGGATGTTGGGACACCTAATAAAAGCTGCTACATATTTAAAAATGTGCTCCAATCTCTGATTGATGCGGAAGTGCTCAAACTCTATCCAGATGAGAAGAAACTGACAGCCAATATGACATCCTTAACGCCCCCTTCAATTTGGCTGGGATCTCCCATTAGCATCAACCGGAGTGATTTCCATCCCGAAAGGGGAACTAAGGATGACCAATCTGATCCCCACAACAAGAAAGAGAAGGGTCTTATCTCTGTTCCTGCTCCTCGTGGAGAGATAATGTGGACTCTTCCCGATATTATCGAAAGCCAACAATGACTACTGTGACCAACAGAAAGTCCAAAGGTAAGCAAAAGCATTCTCTTGCAATGTGGTGTGCGCTTCCTCAAGAGAAGACGAGACGTATGTCACCTCTTACTAATTCAGAGGGGGAAAAAATTGTTCTCGTTGTAGAACAAAGTGCTCCTCTTGCGGCAGGAACTCGATCTGGCCAGCAGTACTTTAAAAAGTACGACGAAATGGTGCCTAGTTCGTCTAAACCTACCAAAGAAGCAGCCAAGCAATCCACAAAGCAACCCGTGGAGAAACAGAAAGAGCTTCGCTATAATAAAGCTCTTCTAAAAGACAATGTGAAAAGACCAACTCTTTTTCCGCTTTAATGTCTTAGCTCAGCTGGCCAACATCCCAGCCGGGATCACTTTTTACGAGCTTCTTCGACTCTCCAAGTCAGGGAAGCTCTTAGAGAAGCATTAGGGGACTCAGAGGCTTTTATAGCCCAAATTCCTGCTGTATGCAAGGAAGAAGACGATGGACGCTGTCATCAGATCTTTAAACATCTCCCATGCATTATGTTCACTCCGAATGATATGCAGATTAAAGAGAAGTCTGACAGACCCCTGTACTACACAGGGTACATCGGATCATCTGAAGTGAGTCGCATTCAGATTGATCCAGGATCCGCACTGAGCATTATGCCCCACAAGGTCATGCAGCACTTGGGGATTCTCACTCATCGACTGAGCACCATCCAAATTACCATCTATGGCTTCAATGCCAATAGCACGTGCTCGATGGGAAAGATCAAGCTTAGATGCCAGATCGGGAATTTGAACTCTGAGGTGACGTGTTACGTCATCGATGTTGACACGTCCTACAACTTGCTGCTGTCCCAAACTCGATGGGACGCCTATGGATTCACCGCAACTTCATTGTCCCGTTCACCCTTCATCAAGTGATGAAATACGCCGATGAAGTCAGAACGTTGATTGCTGAGAAGCATCCGTTCAAGGAAGTAGAGAATTACTTCACAGACTCTCTTCTCTATCAAGATCCTCTTGAGATTGTCGAGCATCCGTCGCAAAAGGATCCACACTCTGGCAATGAAGCCAACACTGAACCAGAACCAGAAAAAGGATATCTCTGAGAGATAAATCTTTTTGTAACGAGCATTGATAAGCTCGATTTTAATAACACCGCCAATGATGTGAGTGAGTGGTTTATCAATGAAGATTTAGATTTAACTTATCCTTCTGCGTTAGCCTCTGATTTTGTACCGTCAGACACCAGCACTGACGTAGATAGTAACCCTCTGTCTGCAGTAGATGCTTTGACATCATTGCATGCACCAATAAAGTCATCATTTATGGTGATGAAAAGTCTAGTGACACGCAAGGAGCCTTCATTGAAGTCCCAACCAAACACAAGGGTCAGCCAAACACAAGGGTCAGAAACCAATTCTACTCGGGAGAATTGAGTATGCACCAGTGCCTCGTGAAAGTTTGGATGGCAATGCCGAGTTTCCACAATTCTCTCCTTAAGGGCCAAATGCACACCGTATGATGGAGAAAATGGGATACGACCTGATTGAAAGGTTTGGCTTGAATTTTGACAAAGGAAGGCGAACAATGCTTCGATCTTTTGTACCAAAAGGAAAAGCCCATGATTGCTATCAGAAAACTCGAAGGGGATTAGGCTATCTGTCAATTCCCGAGTTCGAAGAATCTCCACTTTCAACTCCACTCCCATCAGATTCCGAGTTCGAAGAATCTCCACTTTCAACTCGACTCCCATCAGATTCCGAGTTCGAAGAATCTCCACTTCATGATCACTCGTCAGACATATCATCGAGGGAGCCAAATGTCAGTGCCGGCGCTAATTTCAGAATTAATAAATATGGTTTCAACTAGCCATCTGGAAGATGAAGATAAAAAAATGATCCAGTCAGACAACGATCCCTGGATCAAACATTTGAACACCCTCTGGGACATCCGCTTCGAATAGCGTAAGCCACCCACAGAGGATAAAGTGGTCCAGATTAATCTAAGGCGTGAAGCTATCCCAAGCCCATCTTTATAAGCGATAGCTTATCACCTTCTGAGAAAAAAGGCAGGAGTATATAGACGTCTTCGCTTGGAACTATGAGGACATGCCTGGACTCGACACCCAGGTGGCCATGCATCGCCTTAATATCAATCCAAACACGAAACCAGTCAAGCAACAATGATAATTCCGTCCAGAGATTATGGAGGCAATCGAATCGGAAGTCTAAAAGCTCATAGATTCTGTTTTCGTCAAGGAAAAATAACATCCTGATTAGATAGCCAACATCGTTCTCGTCCTCAAGAACGGGAAAATCTGGATTTGCATCGATTTCTATGATCTAAATATTATTTGTCCCACAGACGATTTCCCTCTTCCAATTACGGATGTCATGATTGACAACACGTGCGGATTTGAAAGAATGTACTTTATGGACGGATTTTTTGTATACAATCAAATCAAAATGTATTCTGAAGATGAAAAGCATACATCCTTCAAAATGCCACTAAGGGTGTACCATTATACCGCGATGCCCTTCGGATTGAAGAATGCAAGGGTATACATATCAACGGGCCATGAATACAATCTTACACGAGCATATATGCAAAACTATGGAATGCTACGTAAATGATATTGCAGTGAAGAGTCGTGACAAAGGCGATCATCTTGTAGATCTAAAGAAAGTATTCGACATTATGTGGGCACATCAATTAAGATGAACCCAACCAAGTCCTTCCTAGGGTGGCCAGTGGCAAATTCCTTGGGTTTGTTGTAACATTCAAAAGAATCCATCTCGATTCAAAGAAAATCCACCCTATCCAGGAGATGCAACCTCTAAAGAATCTCAAAAAACTTAGAGGATTGCAGGGACATTTGCCTTACATCTGAAGATTCATATCAAATCTCTTAGGATGTTGCCAACCCTTCACCAAGCTAATGAAGAAGGGAGTCTCGTTCATTTGGAACAGTACTTGCTAGCAAGCGTTTGAGGAAATCAAGAAATACCGCACACATCGGCTTGTTCTTGCAGCTCCAATATCAAGGAAACCTTTCCTGATATGTATTAGAGATATGGATAATTTTTTGGAAGCTTTGCTAGCTCAGAATAATGATCAAGAACACGAGCAAACAATCTACTACTTGAGCAAGACATGATCAAGGTTGTACATCGTTACAACCCGATCGAAAAAGAGTGTTCGGCTCTAGTCTTTGCCATACATAAGATGTGACCACTATCTGGTGGGAAACCTCATTCATGCCATCTCCAAAGTCAATCCTTTGAGATTACTTATGACAAAACCCTCGTCACTAAATGATCAAATGATGAAGTGGGCTATATTGCTCTCGCAATACGAGATGCAATTTATGTCACAAAAAGTTGTGAAGGGACAAGCAGTGGCAGATTTTTGGCTGAACATTCAAATCCAAAGTCAACCAAGCTTTATGAAGATCTCCCGGATGAGATTGTTGAAGTTTGCATGACCCAGACATTCTTTGAAGAACAAGTCTGGCAATTATTCTTCGATGGCACATCAAGAACGGGTCCTAAAGGAAACATTGTAACAGGAGTGGGGGTAGTGCTTGTATCTCCCCAAAACTATGTAATTCCTCGTGCATTTTCGCTAACTGAACCGTGTTCCAATACTGTTGCAGAATACAATGCCCTATTGATTGGAATGCAACTTGCAGAAGACATTGGTGTCAAACATCTCGAAGCATATGGTGATTCAAAACTCATCGTCAACCAGATTCGCGGAGAGTACAAAATCCAACATGAAGACTTAGTACCCTATCACAACGCAACCATCAACATGACTGAGAAGTTCAGAAGCTTTTACATCAACCATGTTCCTTGCCAACAGAATGCACATGTAGATGCATTGGCGTCCCTCGCCGCTTCATTGACTCTTTCAACCGGAGCGACAAAGAAGGTACTCGTATATAAGCATGACTTGTACTACCCAAAATTTGCCCTTGAAGACACTGAAACCCCGAAAGGAGATCTTCAAGTTAAAGAGGTTCTTGAGACTTCAACAGGTTCAGAACTCAGGGATTAGCGAATCTCATTCATCGACTATGTCTTATACGACATGATGCCCGATGATCCTAAGGAGGCAGTTGTCATTAGATAGAAAGCTCCTTGATTCTATTACAATGCAATCACATGAACATTATATCGTCAATCGCATGATGGAATCCTGCTCTGCTGCCTTTCACACAAAGAGGCACAGGAAGCACTCAGGCCAACAGTTTCTGAACTTGTACCTAAGAAGATCACTAATAGAAAGTTGAATAATGAATAATTTCTATAGTGAAAATAGGTTATTGAGATTCATGTTATTCGAAAAGCCAGAGATCACCACGTGACTGACAATCTCCCCCATCCAAAGACATAAACTTGAAGGTAGGACGATGCACTTCTTCTAAGACAAATCTTGAATAACATGGAGTTGCGTGTTCAGGATCTGATTCTGTATTGTAGAACTGTAAAAGAGATGTGGACTTATTTGAGCAGGTTGTATGCAGGAGACAACCACCTGAGTCGAGCCCATAATGTCATTCAGAAACTGTTCAGGAGTAAACAGGATAGTCAAATGTTGACTCAGTTTTATGTTGACTTCAACAAATTGATGTGAAGAAGATGCAGAAAATGTGGAACAAGTTGATGGTTCTCATTTTCTTAGGAGCACTGCGTCTATAATTTTTGAAGGCTTATAGAATATGATTGTCAACTCTATTATCAAGTCACTTGAGCATACCTATCACTTCTTACGTGAAGTTGTTCTTTCGGAGTCGCATAATCCAGCCAATGTGGAGACCCAGGATCGCTCATCTCGTGCGGTCCACGGCAAAACAACAAGAGGTAGAGACCATGAGAGTGATTTTGAAGGTAAATGTTGTGGCGGTGGTCGTTCAAGAGGACAAGGAGAGGTGATCTATTGTTATTATTGCAACGAGCCAGATCACACCAAATATAATTGTTCATTACTGCAAGGAAAGTAGCAGTAGCTATTTGTCGATTTGCTCAAGTAGCCACCGCTCAGGAGGAGCAATCTAATAACAAGAGTTCTGCCAATGAGGAGTAAATTTATGTCGAGTTGTAACAGCAGCTTAAGACATTATCCACTCCACCTTCCACAGCCACTTTGGCCCAAATAGATTATCACAGTGTTTTTCTTACTTCATCTAGTTTTCCTACTTGAATTATAGATTCAGGAGCTTTTGATTACATGGAAACAAAGTCATTGTGTCCTTTGATTCTACGTGTTATTTTCCCTCTGTTACATTAGCTGATGGTTTCACTTTTTCTATTCAGGACAATAAGACTTGTTAATGCCACATCTTCTTTATCTCTGTAATTTATGTTTCAAACTTTCCTTTCAGTTTACTGAAGTTAGTAAAATTACTAGTGTAAATTGTTTAGTAAAATTCTATCATATGTTTTGTGAATTTAAGGAACTTGAAACAAAGAAAATGATTGGCACCGGACATGAGAAAGACAACTTGTATTACCTGAACTTGGTCTCCTCTAGTTCAGTTTCACCTTTTGATCATATCACTGTCAGTTGAGTCATCCCTCTCTATCGATTTCAAAAGTGTTGGTTTTTTAGCCTAGTCAAACTGAGTCTGTAGAATGTGAGTCTTGTTAACTAGGGAAGCATCATCGAATGTCTTACTATAATAGAGTAAACAAATGAGCTAATCACCCAATAATTTGGTTCTTTCAGATGTATGTGGTTCATGTTTAATAAAATTCAAACTTGGTTTTCAGTATTTCATTTCTTTTATGGATGATTACTTGCGTGTTACTTGACTTCATCTCATGAAATTTCATTCTAAAATCTTTTCTATATTTAAAAAAATTCTAAGGTTAAAGCCCAATTTAACACCTCTGTGAAAATCCTAAGATCTGTTATTTTAATTCATCTTTCACAAATTGTATGACTAAGTATATCATTATTCATCAATCCACTTGTGCATATTGACGGGGATCCAATCAAAACTTGGAAGACGCATTCACGTAAGAAAGGAGTGTTTGGATTTGATTTTGATTAGCAGTCTTTTCTTTTATTAATTTTTATTTTCTTTTAGGAGTTCTTTTATAGTTAGGAGTTCTTTTTTATAGGAAAAGAACACGAGTAGTGCACGTGGCCTTTGGTTATAAAAACACTTTGTATCATTTTGTTTTGATTAATTGAGCAAGTAAAAAATTTTGAAACCCTAAATTGATTTTATTGAATCTTTGTGCGTGAGACATTAAAGTTGGAGATCGATTCTCTCGGGTGCGAGGCCTGAATCATAATCTTCTTCGCCAATTTTATCCCAAACCCTAATTTATTCCCTTTCGTTCTACGTCATATTTGGGGCCTGTTTGGTTGGTTGCAAAACTTTGCAAAATGCAAAAAGTTTTGCAACTTTACCATTTACACTTGTTTGTTTTCATTTGCAAAATGCAAAAACTTTTTCCACTTTACAGTTGCTACAGTTAAATTTGTGGTCATTTAATTCTCACTTTTACACTCATATTTTCTCACTTGCAGTTGCTACAGTTAAATTTGTGGTCATTTAATTCTCACTTTTACACTCATATTTTCTCACTTGCAGTTGCTACAGTAATTTTGTGGTCATGTAACTCTCACTTGTAGTACACCAATTCAAAACAGTTACTTGATAATCAATATATAATTTAATATTTTTAAATTTAATATTTTAAATAGTGTTCAATTTCTTATTTAAGTATTTAATTATTTTATATTTTAATCTTTAATTTTTATTGTTTTTAATATTGTTTTAATATTTAATATTTTACTATTATAATTTACTATTTTTATTTAATATTTTATTTAATATTTTATTATTTTATTAATACTTATTCCATTTTTTATTATTTTATTTAGAGTAAATATTTTATTAATATAACAATATTATACTATAATATAAAATTACTATATATTTAGTTATTTAATTTTTAATATAAAAATTACTTTATTAATATCATAATAATTTTTATTATTATATTAATATTTTATTATGTTAATATTGTAATAAAGTATTTAATTATTTTATATTTTTAATCTTTAATTTTTTATTGTTTTTAATATTGTTTTAATATTTAATATTTTACTATTTTAATTTACTATTTTTATTTAATATTTTATTATTTTATTAATACTTATTCCATTTTTATTATTTTATTTAGAGTAAATATTTTATTAATATAACAATATTATACTATAATATAAAATTACTATATATTTAGTTATTTAATTTTTAATATAAAAATTACTTTATTAATATCATAATAATTTTTATTATTATATTAATATTTTATTATGTTAATATTGTAATAAAGTATTTAATTATTTATATTTTCAATCTTTAATTTTTTATTGTTTTTAATATTGTTTTAATATTTAATATTTTACTATTATAATTTACTATTTTTATTAATATTTTATTTAATATTTTATTATTTTATTAATACTTATTCCATTTTTTATTATTTTATTTAGAGTAAATATTTTATTAATATAACAATATTATACTATAATATAAAATTACTATATATTTAGTTATTTAATTTTTAATATAAAAATTACTTTATTAATATCATAATAATTTTTATTATTATATTAATATTTTATTATGTTAATATTGTAATAAAGTATTTAATTATTTTATATTTCAAATCTTTAATTTTTTATTGTTTTTAATATTGTTTTAATATTTAATATTTTACTATTTTAATTTACTATTTTTATTTAATATTTTATTATTTTATTAATACTTATTCCATTTTTATTATTTTATTTAGAGTAAATATTTTATTAATATAACAATATTATACTATAATATAAAATTACTATATATTTAGTTATTTATTTTTAATATAAAAATTACTTTATTAATATCATAATAATTTTTATTATTATATTAATATTTTATTATGTTAATATTGTAATAAAGTATTTAATTATTTTATATTTTTAATCTTTAATTTTTTATTGTTTTTAATATTGTTTTAATATTTAATATTTTACTATTTTAATTTACTATTTTTATTTAATATTTTATTTAATATTTTATTATTTTATTAATACTTATTCCATTTTTTATTATTTTATTTAGAGTAAATATTTTATTAATATAACAATATTATACTGTAATATAAAATTACTATATATTTAGTTATTTAATTTTTAATATAAAAATTACTTTATTAATATCATAATAATTTTTATTATTATATTAATATTTTATTATGTTAATATTGTAATAAAGTATTTAATTATTTAATATTTTCAATCTTTAATTTTTTATTGTTTTTAATATTGTTTTAATATTTAATATTTTACTATTATAATTTACTATTTTTATTTAATATTTTATTTAATATTTTATTATTTTATTAATACTTATTCCATTTTTTATTATTTTATTTAGAGTAAATATTTTATTAATATAACTAATAATTCAGTATAATAATACTTGATAATTTATTATTAAATTATAATTATATTTTACTTTGTTATTTTTATATTTCTATAATATTACAATAATATTATAATAAAATTTATACTATAATAATTTTCAAGTATTTTTAATATTATTACTATATTTTTACTATATTTTATTTCTTTTAACATTTTTTAATATTTATATTTTATTAGTATTCTTAAAATTTTATTAATGTTCTTTAGATTTTCTTAAGATTTTATATCATTTATTTAATTAATATTTTATTATATTATTATTATAAATAAAATATTAAGATTATTAATTTTTTATCTCAAATTTATTAATACAATTTAATTTGCAATATTAGATTTAATTTAATAATATTTATATTATTTAAATCACTGCTACAGTTAATTTTGTGGTCAACTTTTCCACTTTCACTTTTACATTACCAACCAAACACCGTAAAACACAAAATACTTTACCATTTACACTTTCACTTTACCAACCAAACACCGTAAAACACAATATACTTTTCCATTTACACATCACTTTATCAACCAAACACCGTAAAACACAATATATTTTCACTGCTACAGTTCACTTTTTCCATTCTCATTTTACAACTTACGACTTGCGACGTTTTGCAACGAACCAAACAGGCCTTGGTATCAGAGCTAAATTTCATGTTCTTCTCCACACAAAAATCTCAAAAACCCTAAAATTATATATTTTTCCCCTCTTTTTTCCCTAGATTCTTTACTTATCTTAAAAAAATTCTCTTCTTTCCCTCTACTAGTCTTTCTTTAATCAGCAGCAAAAAAATATTGTTGCAAAAAATCTCGAAAATCCTTTCGAAAATCCCTCAAAGATTCAAATTCCATTGCTCATCATACTCTTCCTCTCTTCTGCTCTCTCACCAAACCCAAAATCAAACCCAAACCCTAATCTCTCTGCCACCCTCTTCTCCTCTTCTTCTTCTTCCCCGATCTCTCTCCATCTATCTCCCATCCAAAACCTTAACGAAATTCTCAGCCTGACAGCCAAAAACCCTAATCTCTCTGCCACCCTAATCTCTCTCCATCTATCTCCCAGCCAAAAACCCTAATCTCTCTGCCACCCTAATCTCTCTCCATCTAAACCCTAATCTCTCTGCCACCCTCTTCCCTCTTCTTCTTCTTCCCCGATCTCTCTACATCTATCTCCCATCCAAAATCTTAACGGAATTCTCAGCCTGACAGCCCTCACCCTCGCTCTCTTGCACCGCCCACCAAAACCTCATTTCATTGTCCACTTCATCTGCAGGCCTCGGCCGACCATGACAACAAACCCGAATCCAACTTGACTTCTTTCAGACATCAATCGATCTCGGCCACGGATCTCATCAGCCTCGAAGCGATCTTTACTCCCTTCAAATGCCAGTGAAGATCGGATCCAATCGACGACTCACAATCAACGATCACATCCACAACCCTTGTTCTTCTTCCAGTCAACAACCACAACAACCCCATCTACTTCATCGCTGCCAACCATAGCTTGACGTCATCTTCACCGTCTTCACCTTCGCGTTGACTTCACCTTCGTCTTCAACATCTGATCTCGCCTTCGATGGCAACCCTTGAGCACGACAACACCCGGCTGCCTCAACAACCTAACAACCAACACCACTCTAATCCGATCTCACTGCCTTCGTCCTCACCGACAAAGTCCACCACCATCGTCGACCAGAGATCTGGCCATCCCAGTTCGACTTCGAGTCAAACTGACTGCAGCCAAATCTGGATACAATCGGTTCAAATTCCGACCCGATTTGGCATCCGTTAAAACCATATTCGACCCGGAGTCAAACTTGAACCCATCTCAGGCCCGCTGCAGCAGTTGCAGACCTGACTCGATCCGCCTTGCTAGCTGATCCAGACCCATTTGAAGAAACAAACCCGTTAGCAGCACAGAATTGATTTTTGAGCCGTTTCTCAGCCATTCGAAGTCTGATTTGAGTCATTTTCTCAGCCAATTCGTGGAAGACTCTTCTACGCATCCCAACAGTTCTCGAGCTCAAAATAGAGGCAACCAACGCTTCAATAGGTACGAAAGAACTCGAAATCAAAAGTGGACTTTTCCACTCAACGACACTCTAAGTGATCTGAGTCCTTTCCACTATTTATTTTTGCATCTTTTGCGTGAATTGTCCATACTTTTTATATTATTGCTTTAGTTATTGCCTAAACCTGTGTGTGCCTGCATCACTCTAGATGATTGCAAATCAATCATAGAACCAACCTTAGAAAAACTTTATTTTCTTTTCCCATATAGTGCATACATATAGTATTATAGTATTTTGAGTCTAGGATTGTCGTGTCACCATCCGTTGGTTTAATTTTTTGTGTTTGTATTTAGATTAGTGCAACCTTTGCATAGCGGAAAGACTTATAAGGTAAATATGAAAAACCAATCACCAAAACACGATGAGATGAGCCCACGAGTCTAGACACATTCCTTAGAAAAATTCAATCCATGAGGAAGGACCGTGAGGATACTAAGAGAGAGCAAGCCCGTAAGCACAACGAGTGGAGTGATCTTCTACAAGATTTTGCGCAACCCCCGGGATCGTAATGAAAGGTGAGAGTGAAATAAAAGTCGCCCTCGGAATAATAGGAATAAACAAGATGATCGTGATAGAGATAGGACTCAGCATAGGTGCCATGAGGATATGGAGGATGAAATTACTCGAAGCCCCCGCTTCTGACGATATCTATGACTCATATTTTCATCGACTGGCTAGCATATATGGATAACTATTTTGAGTGGTATAACATGTCCAATGAGCGTAGGGTTAGATTTGCTAGGAAAAAGTTGCAATGGTCAACTAAGATTTTCTAAATTTCGGCAGAGAGGGAGCTAGAGCGGCATAGTAAAGCCTTTAAAGAGACTTGGGATAAGATGAAAGAGAAACTTAAGGAAAAGTACCTTCTCCTGTCATATAGAGACTGAATCCTAGACCAACTGAAAAAACTTCATCAGGATAACATGTTTGTCCATATTACATGATCAAATTCGATGATCTTACCTTCTGATGTGACATTAGAGAAGACCCATATCAGATTATGGCTTGGTTTTGTTCGAGTTTGAGGCTCGATATTCAGCTAGCCATTCTTGCCAACTCATACCATGTGGCTTCAATTCCAAATGCATTTCAGCTAGCACAGGACTTAGAGATCTCTTTTAGAATCACATTAGAGAAGAAGCTCCCCTCCAGAGTCAGAGAGGGGCCTAGACATCAGTTCGAGAGTTCCACAAAACCCAACACTTCTACTAAGGATCTCAAGGGTAAGTCTTCAATATGAGAGTCATCTCTGCAGAGTGCTAAGGGTACTCACTGTTTTAGGTGCCATGTTTTTGGTCACTTTGCCTCTTAGTGTCCCACTATGAGTCTTTTTATCGAGGAAGCTTGTGATAGGGATGGTGTTGAGTATGATGAGGATGTTTATGATCTCGAGGATGGTACTAATGATGTTGAGGTGGCAACTGTAGCAAATAATGCTCAATTGCATGTCGTTAGGTATTGCCTTGCCACACCTAGAGATAAGAATTGGTGTAGGTCTAGTGTGTTTCATACCTACATCAAAGTTAACGATAAAATTTCAAAGTAATGATTGATGGAGGTAGTTATGTGAACATTATCACCAAACATCAATGTTCTGAGCTTGGGTGTCAATTTCCCAGCCAAGGCACCTTTGAAAAAGAAAGGGTTGATTCATGCGACCTAAATGTATCAATACAAGCCCCACCCGACCAAATGCAAGCATGATTAACAAAATGTGGCAACTTACATGAATTTCTAAGAGTAGTACACAATAAATATATCAAAAGAAGCCCCACAACACCAAACTCGAGCAGGATTACAAAAATCTGGCAACTTGTATAAATTTCTAAGAGTAATAAACACATAACTGAGTTTGAGACCAGAAAAATCTGAAAGTTCAACTAATTAGATGAGTCCAAGTTCAGAAAAATTCCTACGAAATGAAGGAGATATAACTGAACAAGAGATGTATATCTGCGCCATTATTTAGTCCGAATTTGGTACACATATTTAGGAGGATTTGTTAGAATATTATAGAAAAGGTTTAGCGATCTTTTGCTGTAATACCACTAGGGTTGATAAGGTGGGTATTCAAGTGCGAATATAGCCTTACATTAAAAAGTGAATAGAAAAGTGATTGAGTTAAATGGAAAGTTGAGGCTTCTACCTATCAACTTAAGCTTTTGGGTCAGATTGGTTCGCAGCCTACGTTTAAGTCCTATTGTGTTCCCCTGTCGAGGAATATGTAACTCTCCAACAGTGGTATCATAGCAAGGTCGACTAATGACATGGAAATACCTCAAACAATCAGATGATTTCTCTCAATGAAAATAATTAGACGATTTGGAAGCCCCGCATAGAAGATCTATTGTATTGTAAAGATTTGCATGGACCTCTAAAAGAGCAAGCCAAGCTAAAAGGAATTTCTAAGGCGAATTAGAAAAAGTTAGATCGCAAGATTGTCAGATATATCAGACAATGGCTAAAAGATTTGGTGTTTCACCATGAGTCTACAGAGGAACCAGCACATTCTCTATGAAGACTAGAGAGTCTATAAGCAGATAACTGCCACGAACAAGGCATTCCTAGTTCGAAAGCTGGTGTATCTGAAGTACATGGACAATTATATCACAGAGCTGCTCTTAATGAAGTGAAAAATATTGTCAATGAGTTGGCACCTATGAAAGTTTCCTTGAACGACAGGTTATAAATATTGTTATTGTTGAATTCGTTTCTTGATAGTTGAAATAGGGATAGAATTTTGAAAAAGGGGATAAGGAGATAATTGAATTATGACTTCACACTCAAAATCCGAGAGACTATGGTTTCACTCAATCTCGTATTTAAATTTTCAAGTAGAAAATCCAAAATTTTCATTAATAACTTCATCGTTTTTCTAATATAATACCTTACCTTAGATAGGCCTATAAATTCTGACTTTTCTCCACATACTCGATGTGAGACTAAAAAAATACTAATAAAATAATGACAAATACAACAGACTTTGCATAAAAAAATATACATACTTAGAATCCACTAGAATCAAATATCAGCTGCTTCGATGTCCGAATCATGATTACTCTAAAAAGTTGTAGGCAGACAAGATCAGAAGCAAAGACCATTAAGACCAGGTGTTTGACTTTTTTATAAGTTTCATGTGACAGTAGAGCAAGAAACAAAATTTCACTCAAGGCAATTAGTTTCGACAATAAGGACGGAATACATAAATCTGTTTGAGGAGTACTACAGAAAGTATAGGATCAAGAATGAGAAGACACTTACAAAGACACCACTGCAAAATGAACTAGCAATGAGGATGAATCGTTCCATATGTGAGCGGGTGCGAAGTATGCTTTCATATGCAAAGTTGTCAAAAATCTTTTGGAGTGAGGCAGTGCGTACAGCAGCAGACATCATCAATCTCTCCGGCGTATGTATTGGAGATGGATGTTTCAGAGCACATGTGGACGGGAAAGGATATCACTTATAAGCCTTTTTATGACGGTAGTGATATCAGCAATATCTCTCTTGAGCTCATTCCGGTGATATATGGAGTGGAGAAGGGCAAGTGCAGGCGGCAGTTGGTGATGAAGCTCTGAAAGAAAATATCGATCACAATGATGCGAGGGAGCAGCCTCTGCCAGTGTTACAGAGATTTACTAGAGGTTGTCAGCCTTTGAGGAGATTAACGCTTAGGAATGTATCTTGCTCACTGATTCAAGTAAATGAAAGAGCTATCATGAGGTACATGATAGCAAGAAAAAACAAGAATGACTAAGACAATGCAGGAAGAGATGGATCTTTTGAAGAATTGTATGTATGATCTGGTGAAGTCTCCCAACGGCAAGAAAACTTTGAAGAATAAATGGGCGTTCAAATTGAAACAAGAAATATCAATGCAAAGTCAATGTACAAGGCAAGGTTAGTTGTAAAGGAGTTGATCTCGAGGAGATTTGTCATCCATTTGAGTTTTGCTCGGAATAGCAGCCAGTTTGGATTTGGAGGTAGAGCAATTGAACGAAAAAACTGATTTTCTACATGGAGACTTGCAGGAAGAAATCTACATGAAGCGTCATCAAAAAGGGCAAGGAGAAACATGTATGCAAATTGAAGAAAAGTCTACAGGGGCTGAAGCAGGCTCCTCGCCAGTGGTATTACAAGTTTGATTATTTTATGGTAGATCAAGGTTATGCTCAGTCAGCCTCGTGTATGTCAAGAAGTTCGACAGTGATGATTTCATTGTCTTGTTAAATTATGTTGACAATATGTTAATTGTTGGTGAGACAAGTCCAAGATTGAGAAGTTGAAGAAAGATCTCAATAAATCCTTTGATATGGAGTTGGGACCGGCAAAGCAAATTTTGAGAATGGAGATCTCTGGTGATCAGAAGACGAGGCATCTATGGGTATCACAGGAAAGCTACACCAAGAAGGTATTGGAAAGGTTAAGCATGCCTTAGGCCAAAGCCAGTGATCTCCTGTTGCTAATTATTTCAGATTGAGTTCATGACTATCCCTCTACTTACAAGGAGGAGATGAAGGCAAATCAATATGCTTCAGCTGTAGGAAGATTGACGTACGCTATGGTTTGTACAATGCCCGACATTCACATGTAGTTGGTGTTGTGAGTATATTTCTTGCTTTCTTGCAATTAAAGCATTCATGTTTCCTCAGTCATGACTGGCTCATGGATTTGTATTTCTGACGTTTCCCTTGTTCTTGGATCTCCCTATTTTCAGTAACAAGGCATTTGTTTGTGATGTCCCAGAATTCTACCGCCTAACCTCCTCATTAAGAAGACTTGGTGGTCATTGTATTTATAGAGATTTTCCCGTCAGACACTGAATTGTTCAAAATGACACCACAAGTGTTTCCCAACTATGAGGAAATGAACTCAACAATAACAATGCTTACAACTCATCTAAGGAGGCTTTCATAGATGCTACAGATTAACAATATTCTTCACTTTATTAAGATTCTCTACGATAAAAGTGTCCTTGTACTTTAGATTCACTAACTTTTAAATCAAGAATGCCTTGTTCATAGCAATTTTCTGTTCGTAAAGACTTTAGGATCTTCCACAAAGAATGTGTTGACTCCTTCCATAGATACGTGATAAAACACTTGGTCTTCCAGCCACTGTCTCATGTATCCAACAACCTAACAATCTAACTTTTTCCAATCAACGTTAGAAATTTCATTTAGCTTGACTTGCTCTAATAATGCAACTTGCAACACAATAGATCCTCCATGAAGCGCTTTCAAATTGTCAAATTGTTTTCATTGCCAGCAAATCATCTGATTGTTTGAGGTATTCTATATGTCGTTAGCCAACCTTGCACTAATACCACTCTGATAGAATTTGGCACCACTAATCCATCACGAAATTCTTGCAGAATTATCGACCAAATCCACAACACCAATAGAACTCTCTTCAGTCTCACTTCCTCCACTACAACAGATTCAACCCACCACTACAACGGAGTAAATTCCTCCTACAAGAAGATCAAACCCCCAAACCTAATCTTTCACGGGTTCTAAAAAAACCTCGCTTTTGCCGCCGACTCAAAGAAGAAACCTTGCACAATGCACTCTCTTTTCTTCTTCTTTTTTCCCAGATTTTTCTCTCTGATTTCTCTTAATTATTCTGGACTAAAACAACTCTTTTATAGCCAATTCAAGCTGACAATATTGAGTGAATTCTTTTCGGTTTTTGTTCTCAAATCGTGATCGGACTCGGCTCCTTCCCGAGTCCGAGTCGCACAGGAAACCCCGCTCCCAATTAAGAGTGTGGGTGGACCCTAACATAACAGCAGTGTTTTAAATGTCGGATATCAAGGAAATATTAGATGTTGTATTCGGATGTCAGAGTTCGGATTTCAGAAATATTTCGGACGTCATTTAGTAAATTTCGGACATCATGACAGTTAACAAATATATATCCTAGATGTCTTAAATAATGTAATTTAAAAATTCTTATCAAGGTAATACATACACAACTTATGCAAAACTACATAAATATATTTAGAATATGTATATTAACTTAAACATTTTGCATATATTCACTAATCCATTGTTAAAATTTCTCAATTGCTCCAACCTCCAAAACCAATCAACATATTGGGTTTTCCCCAAAATGTCGGCCGACATTTCGGGAAAATGTCGGCCGACATATCGGATTTTTCCCGAAATGTCAGCCGACATTTTCCAAAACGCCATTTCAAATGCGGGTGGGGATGTCGTGGCGGTGAGGGCTTCAAAACGAAATGTCGGCCGACATTTAAAACACTGCATAATAGTCCTAACCTAGTAGGAAAAAAAGAGAGTCGTCATTGTCGGTAAGTAGATGATAGCACTTGTGTTTTAAAATCAACTGAAAACTTATCAACAATATAGCCTCCAAAGGCAACTCGTATCAAGCCAATATAATACGAAAAAAACCTCCTCAAATCCAGAAGCCCTACCAAAATACCCAGGCCCAAAAAACTGCTAAAACCTTTGTACTTGAATAATCAAGGGAAGTGAGCAAGAGAGTGGGAATAAAAAGTAAAAAATATTCTACCATGGGGGATTTGGGGTGTATGCTCGCTTGCCTGTGTGGTTGTTTTTTCATTATTTTCTTCTTCTTCTTTTTTGGTGGGAAGGTGTGTGGGTGTGTGTGGGTGGGGGTATACAGTTTGTTGAAAGGGTGTGTGGAGATTTTCCACCCGCCAAAACCCAAAATTCCACATATATCTAGCATCTGTTTTCAAGCATATTTGGGAGGAGTAATCTCTTCTCTCCAATTACACAGCAAGAGGGAGCCTAGAAAATAGCCAGTTAGCTATAGGGAAATCTACCTTATTACTTATGTAGATTATCCGATATAATCAAGAAGCGCTCCTCCATAATTCCCTTAAGGAAAAAAGAGTCCAAGAGTGAAAATGAATTTTTTGTGATATAAGTAATGGCATTCACCGCTAATGCACAAAACACCAAAGGACATCTCATTTGTGGTGTTGTATTTAACAATTATGGTCTCATGACAAAAATGTCCGTGCAAGTTCAAACTTCAAACAAATGAAAGGGCATGAAATTGATGGCCTAAGTGAAGTGCACCTTTAACTTAGAAATAGATATTTCAAATTTGGTAACTATAAGCATTTATTTTGTAATTTAGCAAAAAACACAGGATATTTGACAACAAAAAGACTTAAAAACTTTATCTCAGCAGAAAATCAATTGGAAGATGGATGGACAAACACACGCACGCACGCACAAGCATGTGCAGACATGTGTGTGCATGCGTGAACACACACACACACACACACACACACACACAGAGAGAGAGAGAGAGAGAGAGAGAGAGAGAGAGAGATCAGCAGTATTCAGGATATTGAAATTAAAGCAAGAGTTTACTGAAGATCACCATTGAAGAAAGGGCTTGAAGCCCTGCAGCACGCAGATGGAGTGCCATCTCATCCCCTCCCACACCTTGAGCTAGCTGACACAGTGTTGGAATAAGGCTTTCCAAATTGAACATGTAAGTGCCATCCATCTGAAAGCACAAGTCTCGAATATATAACGGGTTTCACCTTTAATTAAACAGGTCAATCACCTGTCCTACCCAACAAAGCCCACCTGACTATTTATGAAGTCAAAAAGAGTATGACATCCTATGATGCGCATCTCATCCTGCCGCGTCTGATCCAAGAGTGTCTGTATGATGGTAAGCAAGCTACTTGCAAACAGTGGCCTGCAAATATTGAATTCATTCAACATAACAAAATTATGAAACGGTAATGTTAAAAAAAGTATTGCATAGGCAGAAATTATGATAATAATCTATTGACACCATTAAAGAAGTAGTTTAAAAGACCATTAATGGGAAGAGAAAAATGCAGTTCAGAGTTTAACCAGAAAGACATTCACAAATATAAGATCTTGAACAAGACAAAGAAGCAATTCAGAAGATGAATAGATTAATAACCTGAACTACTGATTCGAAAAAGTAAAACAAATACAAATTAATAAAGTAAATGATAAGCACAAAATGTTGCTAAATATAACTCTGCATTATGGTATCCGCAACTGCAATCTGCTGTTGACAAGATCAGGTATAACAGTTGAAATTAGAAGCTTCCTCAGAAGTACAAACAAATACCACAAGTAACTGCAACCACGCAATACTGTCTAAATGAGTGTGTTACAGAGTAAAGAATCCCTGGCAACATATAGCTGATAACCTCAAAAAACCGCTGACACCAAATTGAGGCACAGTAGTCGAGAACTATCTCTCACACCAATCACCAAAGGGACAGGCATTAGAATTGAGGGAAAAACCTCTGCAACTTCACAAAAGTCATCCCTACAAAATGAAATATCCTTCCAACATACTGACATAGGAGATAGAACTTCCTTTGAAGCAGATTTTTGTTCATGATACTCACTATATGATCCCCTATTACATTCAAATTTTGTGAGTCACAATGAAAATAAAAACACTTCTAGTTAAGGCCATGGTAGAAGGCTTAACCTTTTTACACGTCAAATCCATGGAAGCCACCAACTTCTGCCAAGCTGAACCAGAAAATTTTGCCTAGAAAGACAGTAAATCTCTAGTTTCAAGTAGTCAAGCAACATAGAAGCTTAACAATCTGATACATTCTCCATCCCAAGTTATAACAAGATTTTGTAGAGATTGTTATACAAGGAAATACTCCTCATAAGAATGGTCATTTCACTTAAAACCAGTATTTCAGAATATAGGACAGAACTAAAATTTTGATTACACTGATATTTAACAAACTTGCACTGGGCTATGTTAAACTATGAAAGACTACATCTTCATTGATATTCAAAAGAGTTACAAAATGCAATTACATATAATTATGAGCAAACTTCTTCTTATACAGACCCCATACAAAATTAAATCCTACTCAAATTATAACTTATAATACTAATAGCCTTCTATAAGAGTCCAAATATTTATTAGGACTCTATAACTAAATAACTCTACTAATTAATTAACTACTACAGTATCTAACAGGTTCTAAGTGGGAGCTCTCGGGGACATGCAAGAGAACTAGAAATCAGAACACCCTCTCAACCTCAAAACCAACATCAAAGAAAGGAATTTTGCCAACAAATCCATTTTTCTTGGTGTTGCAGACATGCTGGCTCGAGCGCATCGGGCATTTTGAAATGAAACAATTACATGCTGAGAAATGCTGTAAGTGTACCTTCGGTCCTACCATTGATTAGAGTCGAGCAAACACAAGGCTGGCTAAGCAGTTTGGTGCATAACTAATGATTGATATAAGTAGATTTAAGTCTGGCATGATAAGCAACGCCTGTGACACTTGATACTAGGTTCAGGATCAGTTGGAGTATCCATTGGCCCACAAGTTAGCTATAAGTTGATTTGGTCAGACTTGGACAAGCCCATAAATTCTTTAGCATCAGAGCACAAAGAACCTAGGCACTTCCAGCAAGAACATGAAACTTGTGATATAATTTCCACCAGTCAGATGAGGATTTGACTAGAGAGAATCAGGGTTAATGTGGTTTGATCCTTTTGTGGAAGCAGAGGCGGATCCAAGGTGGGTCAAGGTAATTCAAAGAGTAATAATAGCTACTCTTCTGACGCATCTATACAAAGTTGCCATATCTGGAAATTTTCATTAAAGAGTAATAATAGCTATAATATCAATCAGTGCCCTTAATAAAAAGTTATAATTAAAATGAGTATCCTTAAAAGAAGGGAGTTGCTAAGTTGTTTTTTTAAGCATTTAGTGAGGGCTTAATAAGGTTTTAAATGAGGAAAGAAATCAAATTCTACGGACTAATGCTCTTTAGTTATTCTCGATCATTCTGTATTGTTATATCAAATAGTAGTTAAGTTACCAAAAAGAATAATGATAGTCATAAGTTATGTTACCAAAAAAAATAATGATATTCATAAAAGCTAAGTGACAATAGATGATGACTTTATGATCAAAACCTTTTACAAAAGAATTTAACAACTCTCCTTTATTTCTCATGGATTCCACAGGATTCACCTCAATTTGTTGGATGATCCCATCTCACAAATTTGTTAAATATATAAAAACTTGTTAATGCAAGTTAGAGAAGACCGGAGGTTTTTTGGACTGATAAGTTTCTATTATTTAAGTTTCTATAGATTTTAATTTTTATTTATTAATCTAGTTATTTTTTCTTTATTGTAAAGAAGACAACAAAAAGAAAAGGCACATTTTTCATTGTGAATATTTCAATTTTTTTTATGTTATATATAGTGTGTTCTTTTTTGCTCTACCTGTCAATTGTTGGGTCCGCCACTGTGTGGAAGAAATAAGTTTTGGTCCAAGAAGTCCAGCCCCTGGTTTCATTCATACAAGTCCAACAAACATGAGATGCACAACAAACATTCTCAAATATGGGCATGCACGCAGTCAGACATAAAAATACACTCTTGGTTTGGCTACTGAATGCACACAAATCCTCATCTCTTGTATCATCTTAGATCTAGCTAACTAGACAAATCCCAAATATATGGGAAAAGAGACTGTGTGGTCCCTACACCATTTACTTAAAAATAATTTTTTTCCTTTTTCTTTTTGAACTTCCTCTTTACAAACTCTTTGACAAGAAAGAGAGATGAGAGAACCTCAAAGAAAAAAATATATTGCGTCAAGATCACATGGTTTATCTTTCCCATGTACACAGTACTGAAACTCATTGAACTAGATAGACCTAAGGCGGCCCAAAAGGTTAGTCTAGTGCTCCTACCATGTATTTATGTTTGTGAATTCTAAAATAATTGAACATAAAAATGATGGCTTTCTTAAGTTTCTTTCCTGCAACTCTATCAAATACAACTCTAAAGAATAAATGAGTTAAACTGTTCCTGAGTAAAGGCATGCTACTATGAATATGAGAATACCAGCTAGAGGAATGTGATGCATATGATGTGTAAAAAATGACTAATGCCTCCTACCTCAACTCCAAGGAGAGTGATACTATTGGGGTGTTTGCAGGTGGACAGGTGATGGTTGGTTGGTTGGTGGTTTTTGGGGGAGGGTTGGGCGCGTCCAGGTGGGTGGGTGGTGATTGTTGTTGTTGGTCTTGGAGGGGGGAGTGGTGGGTGGCAGAGTGTTGATGTGCATGTAGGAGCAGGCTAAGAAGGTCAATTACAACAACAATTGCTTCCTCCCAAGATAGCCTTAAAACTATGCTCCTCTTGCTCCACTAACCAGCACAACGTGACTTCAAATTCGCATGTCTAGACCAAGGTCACCAGGTATGTGGATCATTTTGGTACGTGGAATGAAGACAGAATGTAGAATGTTCTCGCCCTAGGAATGTGATAGTTCAAGGGTAGGCTTCTTTAGACGCTTTAGTCAAAACAAAGTACATATAGCTGGAACATGGAATGAACTTAGACCACAGAGGAGTGGTATTATTATACACGTGTATGTATTAGTTTGTTTACAACCAAGGTGCACCTCTCTTTAACAAATATTTTTATTTGTCATTTTCCTCTTTAATATATATGTATCTTAAAGAGCTTTTGCTCTTTCACAGTAAACTATCTCGTTGTGTGCCTCTTTCCACTTATTAGAGTATGTAATAAGTAAGGGGTATCTTGTAATTTGTTATTATCTTTCAACTATATAAAAAGGAGGCTACCCCAATATAGGGTAAGTTGTCTATTCCTTAAACCCTAACATGGTATCATAACGATTCTTAGGCATCATGAGATCCCTCCTCCATCACCACCCGCGTCTTCATCATCATCCATCAATTGCCAACATCACCACCATCACGAGTGATCCCTCTTCCATCACCTCCCGCGTCTTCATCATCATCCATCAACTTCCAACATCACCACCATCATGAGCATCATCATTGACATCTTATTTTCTTTTTACTTTTCTTCTTCAGATCTAATATGATCTAAATTCAGATCTGCAATATATATTTGTTCACATGAACGACACCGTGGAGGTAGTACCCACGATGAACAATATCTGTTAGTTTGTTAGTCTGGATTCTGTTAATCTGACGCATAAAATTGTTTTGACCATAAATCATTGAATTAAAGATCAAATTTGGTGATATACGAGTTGATTTCAAAGTTTTTGGGTGTTTTGGATGCATTGATGGGTTTTGTTTGATAATATTCGATTTGAATTTGGTACTATTGAGTTTAAGGGTATTACAAAACCTCATTTTCCACGATCACTCTTTCATTTTCTATTTTGTTTGGACATCTCTCGAAACCTCCACTTTTACTGAATTTAAGGACCTAAAACTTCCACTTCTAATGAGTTGGGGGATCTCTCAAAACGTCAAACCTCTTCTTCTGAATTTGGAGATATCAAATCCTAACCTGACTTCTCGTATGATCTTTTTGCGCAAGTGTTTGATTCGGCTTGTTTTGGTTTGCAACTTTAGCATCGAGATCAATAATTCAGCAGTTTGGCATCAGTGTTAGCAATTCAATATTTATTTTCAACAGTTTCAATACTTATTTATTTCTCAATTTTTTTAGGAAATCCTTTTTTAATATTTGTAACAAGCTGGATAGAATGATATATGTGCTTCAGTTTGAAAGCGAGTATTAAAGTATGTAGTTTTTTATTATTCTTCATCTATATAAAGAGGCGGCTAACCCAATCTAGAGTAAGCCATTTATTCCTAAAACCCTAACATCACTACTCTTCCAAAAAATGCTATTATCGGTGTTCTATTTGTCTCTTTCTACTAGCTTCATTGATCGCAAGAAAGAAGCATAATTGTCAAGTGGTTTTTGACAACTTGCATCTAAAAAGTTGTTATTAGAAGTTCAAGAATTTTGAAATCATTGTTCCAAGTGGCTAATGTTCCACAATTCAGAACATACATGCAGATCGTGGTTACTGATGGGTCTAACATTTTCTAATAACATAGGGGTCCAAACCACCCACCTTAGACAAGTTTTTCTTATTGTATCATCCATTGAAGCTACCTCTAACTTCCCATAAATGCTATCATTTTTTAATCATTATTATATTTGTCCATGCATCATTTCTACATTTTCGATTAAGCTACAACAATTTCTTTTTGCACATATTTCTCCATTCTGAACACTCTAACCCATAAAATATGGTCATCTTATACCCTTTCCACTTGTATTTAATTAGGGATAGAAATAGGTGAGACTTGGGTTGGTTCCTGCAAGATCCACCTTTGGATCGACTTTAAATTTGTGTTCCACTTGAGGGTCCAAAGCCACTAAGAATGTAGTTTCCATTCCCAAATCCAACTCTATCATATAGAGGATTTGGATATGGGTTGCAGGCAGTTTCTTTGTTTCCCTTTTCTTTCTTTTTCTTTTTTTGCCCCAGGATATCCATTCCCATGCTAAGAATATAAAAATATATTTCTCATTTCTCATCATAATTATAGAGTTTGGTTCAATGGTGAAGTCTTTATGTTATCAAAACCATCTAGTTCAAGTATAACCTAGTGCATTTAAAGTAGAGTGCAAAAAGATCAAGTTAAATATCACCTCTTTTTTTAACTGAAAAGTCTACACCTCTATTAGGATTTTAAAAAATATATCTCTCATTTCTCATCAACTGTAGATTTTGGTGCTAATTTTTTTGTGAGGGCTTAATGTTTTCAGAGGCATTCAGTTCAAATCTACCCAAAGCATTTAAAGCGGAATAATAAAGAAACAAAAAAGTTCTATTACACAATACGTAGATTTCAATCAACAAAAAGAAATGTGACAGAGAAGAAAATAATAAAATTATCAAATTTTATATAAGTGCACATATTGATGCACTTTATAATCCTAATTTAATAATCAAAACTTTTAGTTATTACGCATCACTATAATTGCCATCATCATTATCAGTGTAATTGTTGTATCTGATGGTGGTGCTACTATAATAATAATAATAATAATAATAATAATAATAATAATAATAATAATAATTTCTATTACTATTACTATTATTTATTTTTGAGAAAACATAAATGGCACTTCACACTTGACTGTAAGAGTACTCGCAATCCACTCAAAGTTTTCCATCTGAGCTAGGTCTTAGAAGCTAGCCACTTGTGGATTGAGGCACCTAGAGCAACAGAGTGTTTACGCCAACTCAAACCCAGAATACTTAAGGTCATTTATGTGTAAAAGATTTAAATCGTGCTTCATTTATATATGACATGTATTAAGGAAATTAAAATGACATGTCTTTCAAGAATTTAGAACGACGTCTTTCAGAAAAACACAAAACTCAAACATATCGCATATCGCATTATATTAATATAAAGTATGATGATACATATTTTTCTTAGTAAATAGTGATAAAGGGTATTATTGAAGTAATAAAAGAATAAAATAGACATATAATTTCATAAGCAAAATAAGAGAATTTATATCGAGGATCCTTGAATAAAAAAGGTAGATAAATAATATTTAATACTTATTAATAAAAAATTTGGATTTTTAAATCTATTTTTTTACTATATCAAAATGTTAAACAATAAATAGTTTATATAACCTGTGAGTCAACAATAACAGTGAATCTGAAGTTGAATGGAGAATTGTAGTGATATATTTCAAGTTTGTGTGTGTTTATATTCACATTTTAACTTTTTCTACTCTATACATATATTCATTTATTTATTTTTGTTTTTCTATATTTATTCCTTTGTAATCATCAAGTTTTCTTTTCTGTTTTTTATGCATAGTGATTATTTCATAAGTATCATTTTTTCCCCTAGAGTGATATTTTTGTGGGCATCATTTTTCTTTTACATTGGTAAGCAGTTTTTGAATACATACTCAATTATATGGATAAGTTTTTGGTCAATATAATTTATGTGAAATTGATTTTGTATTTCTCTATTTACAAAGGAGATGTGTGGCATTAGAGATATACAAAAGACAAAGTGAGCTTACATATTAAAATTGAAACAAGAAACACAACATAGCAATTTATTCAAATTAGAGAGAGAGAGAGAGAGAGAGAGAGAGAGAGAGAGAGAGAGAGGAGAATTGATTGGATCTTTGTATTTTAAATTGTGTGTGTGTGAGAGAGAGAGAGAGAGAGAGACGTGTCTTTCAGAAAAACACAAAACTCAAACATATCGCATATCGCATTATATTGATATAAAGTATGATGATACATATTTTTCTTAGTAAATAGTGATAATAAAGGGTATTATTGAAGTAATAAAAGAATAAAATAGACATATAATTTTATAAGCAAAATAAGAGAATTTATATCAAGGATCCTTACATAAAAAAGGTAGATAAATAATATTTAATACTTATTAATAAAAATTCTTGGATTTTTAAATCTATTTTTTTTACTATATCAAAATGTTAAACAATAAATAGTTTAAATAACCTGTGAGTCAACAATAACAGTGAATCTGAAGTTGAATGGAGAAAGTTTGTAGTGATATATTTCAAGTTTGTGTGTGTTTATATTCACATTTTAACTTTTTCTACTCTATACATAATTCATTTATTTATTTTGTTTTTTCTATATTTATTCCTTTGTAATCATCAAGTTTTCTTTTCTGCTTTTTATGCATAGTGATTATTTCATAAGTATCATTTTTTCCCCTAGAGTGATATTTTTGTGGGCATCATTTTTTCTTTTACATTGGTAAGCAGTTTTTGAATACATACTCAATTATATGGATAAGTTTTTGGTCAATATAATTTATGTGAAATTGATTTTGTATTTCTCTATTTACAAAGGAGATGTGTGGCATTAGAAAGATACAAAAGACAAAGTGAGCTTACATATTAAAATTGAAACAAGAAACACAACATAGCAATTTATTCAAATTTGTGAGAGAGAGAGAGAGAGAGAGAGAGAGAGGAGAATTCATTGGGTCTTTGTATTTTAAATTGAGAGAGAGAGAGAGAGAGAGAGAGAGAGAGAGAGAGAGAGAGAGATTAATATTTTGTATTTTGAGTTATGATTCAGGTCCCAAGGGAATGGGTATTTGAGTTGGAACTTGAGAAGCCAACATCAGAGAGATGAGAGCGTGTATTAATGAGAGAGAGAGAGAGAGAGAGAGAGAGAGAGAGACTTTCATTTTTTGTGGTTTTTTATAGGATTTTTGGTTATTTTTAGATGTGCCACTTGGCACAAAGATAGCAAAGGGTAATATATGTAATAGATATATGTCTTTCATCTTTTTTAACATAAGACATGTCTAAATAGACATGTCTTAATCGTCATGACCAAATTGCCATAGGAAGAAAAGGGAGATTTAGTCATAAATAATAGGTGAACTAAACCATGTATTGCATGCGTCATGTTATTGGGTTGGACCCTAAAGGATCCATATATACACCCAAATAAGGCAATGGATCATTTGCAGGATCACACCCTACTTAAAAAAGATGGGGATCTGAATCCGAACATTCAAGTAGACTTCCGATTGAGTTATTGCAATGTCAAGCTTCATTGCTACCCTAAGTTTGATGCATATTCTTCAAGAGAAAGACAGAGCTAGAAATTTTATTGTGGTGGGTGGTAAAGGGGAAAATAATGTTCTTGAACCTTAGAAAATAAACATAATAAAAGGTATATTAATGTAAAATTTGATGTGACATCAACGATCAAATTTATTACAAAGTTTTGGTAGAACAGTAGTAAATAATATATAAATTCAACTAGATACATTTTTTTCAATTAGTGTATATGAAAATAATGTGCATGATTATTAATACTAGTAAAACATATTTATAAATTGTATGGAATTAGTTCGCATGAAGGCTAATATAAACTGAAAGACATAGGAATTAAGGAAATTGGATGAGAGAACTCAAAACTATGAAAAAAAATTTGGCTAACAAAGATCTAGATAGGAATTGATTTTAAAATTACTTTCCTTAAAAAATTATTTTTTTAAAGAATTTAAAAATTACTACGAGAATGCCTTTGAACAATAATCGGTATATGTTTAAAGAAAAATTTAGCATTTCATGATCCTATCCAAAATAAAATTATAAAAGGGAGATGACAGGGAACTTTTAAGCAGCATAAAAATTAGATTGAAAGTGAGGAAAGATAACATTTAATAACATATTAATTAGGACGATTGAAATATAGAAGGTTAGAACATTTTCTTTTGACTAAAATACATAACAGTCTATTGATTATGATAATTCATCAATTTGTTGTATCAAGAATTTGCATGACATTAAAAGATGGCAATTTTTTTTGGTTTTTTTTTTTTTTTTTTTTTGTGGTTTGGTGTGTGTGTGTGTGTGTGTGTGTGTGTGGGTGTGGGGGGGGGGGGGGGGGGGGTAGGGAATCTCTTGATACAAATAGATTTTGAAGGTAATATTAAGGGTAAAAAATGCCCAAGACAAGGAGATAATCTCATATGGGGGGCACAACCCAACCCCCCCCCCCCACCCCATATAGGGCTCTGTTCTTGTTCAACCTACCTCCAATTCAACCACTAAGGTCTTAATTCTATGGAAAACATCCTCCTCGAAAAGTGGTTAAGTTTAAACTATGAAAATGATCCCCATCATGATGTGTTCAGTGCGTAGATGCAACATTCCAATCTGACGTCACACCCTATGGAATAGGTGTTGCCTTGTCATAATTTTTAAAGTCAGGGTTTGAAGTATTGCCTAATACCAATATTTTCCACTCGATATTGATATTGCGGATATGACCGATATGACCAGTACAATACCGATTTCACTGATACAACAGGACAAAATGGATGATAAACAGTCGATATTTTTTATTTTGATAAGTGATACCAAAAACCAATGATGGATATTGATATTGTTAAGATTAGTTATTAGTATTAGGTTATTGGGTTATTGGGTTGTTATCCATATACCCACCTTGTCTTCTATATATACCTTGTACCTTCTCTTAGGTTAATTAATCAATTTCTTTTCTAGAGTTTCTATTTCTCTATATGGCATCAGAGCAAGATTAACCCTAACCTTAAAATCCACTACCTTCTTCTCAAAATCCTCCTCCTCAAACATCACCCCTCTACCTCCTCCATACAGTGCCGCTCCCTCTACCATTGCCGCCGCCTCCAAGATCCCATAACAGTGCCGCTCCCCCCCCCCAAAAAAAAAAAACCCCAAAACAGTGCCGCCACACCCAAACAGTGTCGCCCCCTCCTCCTCACCTCCAAACAGGTTGCCGCCCCCTCCTGCCTTTTCCAGAGGTCTCGAGCTAGGCCATGATTACTCAAAAATCAAATTTTTACATCTAATCTGACTATTTTGGATGCTATACAAGACTTCTCTGGGGAGATCCGATCTGTTTACTACTTAAAAATTAGATTTTTTTTTTACACCTGATCTGGCTATTTCAGGCTGAGATATTGTTTCCTTGATGCAATCACGACTGTCTATGCCTCTATCTGGTAACTAAGTTAATTATTTCTCTTACTTACTGGCTATGTCCTACTACTATCGTCTGATTTCTAGTGATCTATCTACTGGTTATTATGTCTAAGACTACAAGTTCCTCCTCCACTATGATCTCTCCGATGGTTGAGACTTCTATTCCCAAGACAATATTGGGAACTACGGTAAGGTTGAATGGATCCAACTACTTGTTATGAGTGCAGGCATTCCATATATTCATTGGCGCTCAAAACAAATTGGCTCACCTCCTTCAAGATCCACCTGCTACTTCAGATCCTACTTATGTGACATGGCTTACTAGAAATTATTTTGTGATGACAAGACTTCTCAACAGTCTAGAGAAGATTAGTGGCAGTATTATGTTTTTGACTACCGCTAAGGAGATGTAGGATACACTAAAGGTGATGTATGGCAATGAGAAGAACACCCCTCGAGGGTATTTATATCTATGAGCGCCTATTTGAACTCAAACAGGGAGATAGATTTGTGCTCGAGTTCTATGAGGAACTCAAAAGTCTTATTGATGAGTTAGAGATGCATCACTCTGTTGTTACTGATGCAGCAACACTGAGGGGATATCGAATCTCACGGAATCAAAATTTCTATCTGGCTTGAGTCCTACACTACGATCCCAGGTGCGGGGTCAGATACTGGGAGGAGATAGTATTCCCACATTAACTGCCACCTTCTCAAGAGTTATGCGGGTCTCTATTGGATCCGAGGTTTCCTCTGCACCATCGATTGAGTAGTCTGCCATGATTTTCGAACGTGACAGAGGTCATGATCGTGGCCGCGATTTTAGAGGACGAGAACGTAGATTCATTGGAGATGGACGTGGATCTTATGGAGGCAGACAGAGTGCCTCTGAGAAAGGCTCACATCTCCGAAAAATGCTGGGAGAAATTTAGACGTCCTGAGTAGGCATAACTATCTGATTCTGGCTCTCCTGCACCGTGTGGTACTCAGAGTTTTTCATCCGCTATTCCTGACTTTCACGGTTGTACTGCCGTGGGAGGAGTATGATAGGCTTTGACAGCTAGAGTTCTCAAAACGATCTTTTAGCGACTCATGCATCTGCTTCAAATATGCACGCCTATACTGCTTCTCCTCAAAAGTCCTGGATATTAGACTCAGTATATTTTTTCATTCCTAGACTTGACGATCTATTAGACATGATGGTCGAATCTCATATCTTCTCAAAGATTGATTTTCATAGTAGGGTATCATCAGATTTGTATCCGCGAGGGTGATGAGTAGAAGACTGCATTTAAGATTAAGGGTGGGTTGTATCATAGATTGGTCATGTCCTTTGGTCTATCGAATGGGCCTAGCATGTTTATAACAATTGTTAAGTGGTATTGGGTTATTGGGTTGTACCCATTAACCATACCCTTATTAGGTATCTATATATATTGGATTCTTAGCTCCAATCATCAATGAAGTCTAGGGTTTTGTCGTCTATAACTTGGTATCAGAGCTCCGAGTCTTCTCCATCGCTGACACCGCCTCTGTTTTTGAGATCCAACTCTTCTCTCCCTTGTTCTCCATTGCCGACGCCTCCTCCAACTTCTAGATTACCCACTGCACCTCCCTCTACCTTTTCTTGCCTTCGCTGACCACCTCTATGACCTCATCTGATCTCACCAAACCCCACTACATCATCCTCTGCCTTCACCAAACCCGTCTGCATTGTCCCCCTGTTCTCGCAGATCTCGCCTGTGTCATCTTCTGACCTCGTCTCTCCATCTCCACTATCATTCAGAACATCGCCAACTACTTCTGCAACTTCTCTTGTCGTCGTCGACCACTAGTGGGGCTCCAGATCCCTTCGTCAAATACAGCAGTAGTTTGATCTCCAAAGCTTTTTTTTATTGCTATGTTCTCCTCTGTTCTTGGCTGCGCTTGTTATGTTCTTGCTGAGTATGGTCTGATCTTCTCTGAGACTGTTGCTGCTAATGTTTATGCCCTTGCCAAGTGGATTGTTGCCTAATTACTAGTGACCATATCCTCCTACAATATCAAACTGAAAATTAAATCAAGTATTCTCTGATTTTTTTACTGTTTATTGGATTACTACTTGTTGTTTGTAGTTGTCTATAACTGGCTACGATATCGGATGATACAAGTTCCTCCTCCACTCTGATTTCCTCACCTGCTACTGAGATGTTTGGTCCCAAGACTATCTTGGAGACTACTGTGAAGCTAAATGAGTCCAACTATTTATTGTGGGCACAAGCCTTTCACATATTCATCAGTGCTCGGAACAAATTGGCCCACCTTCTATAGCCTCCACCTGCTACTACTGATACTACATACGAGACCTGGCTTTCTGGTGACATTGTGTGATGATTAGCTCCTCAACAGCTTGGAGGAGAATATCAGAAGTAGTGTCATGGTACTATCTATTGCGAAGGAGATGTAAGATACCCTGAAGGTGGTGTATGAAAATGAAAAGAATCTGAGGGTGTTTGAGATGTATGAGCGTCTATTTGAGCTCAAGCAGGGAGATCGGTCTGTACCTGAGTTCTATGAACTGAAGAGTCTGATAGATGAATTAAAAATGCATCAGCCTATTGTTATTGAGCAGCTACAGTGAGGGAATATCATCAGGATCTCACAATGTCAAAGTTTTTCTCTGGCCTTAGTCCCTCACTGTGTTTTCGAGAGGACAAATACTGAGAGAAAACAGTATTCCCATAATAACTACCAGTTTCTCCAGAGTTGTGTGTGTCAATTGGAGATGGTATGTCATCTGCACTAACTATTGAACAGTCTATAATGATCTGTGCACATGGAAGAGGCCGTGATTTTGGAGGACGTGAGTTCTTTGGTGGAGGACATGGCTCTTGGTAAACGGAGTGGCTCTGATAAAGGACCACGTCAATGCAGACATTGTGGGAGGAATAATCACATCTCTGAGAAGTACTAGGAGAAATTTAGTTGCCCTGAATAGGCACAGCTGATTGATACCGACTCTACTACCCCCGGTGATACTTCTTATGCTCCTTCAGCCACTCTTTCTGGTTCTTCTGGTTCTTCCACTATGGTACTTTCCCAGACTGGGTATGATAGGCTGCGCCAATTCGAGTTCTCTCAGAACAACTATTCTGCAACTCATGCATCCTCTCTTTAGGTATGGACGCCTATATTGTCTCTTCATCTAGACCTTGAATATTAGATTTTGGAGCATCATCCCACATGACCTGTATTCAAAAAAAGTTTGACTCTTTGTATCTATTAAATAAATTTTCTTCTGTTAACATTGCTGATGATACACAGTCTCCTGTGCTCGGTAATAGAGTAGCGCATGCTACTCCATCCTTGACTATCACTGATGTTTTATATGTTCTTAAGTTTTCTGTCAGTCAATTTACTAAATAGAACAAATGTAAAGTACATTCTTTCCTGTGTTTTTTAGGACCTGGCAACTGGAAAGAGGATTGGTTAAGGTCAAGAGCGAAGAGGCATGTACTATTTGGACAAGGTGTCACCTACTGGCTTGGTTGCGAATCAGCCTCATCCTATTCTTCTATGGCACTGGCGTATTGGATAAACTTCTTTGCAGAAGCTTCGGTCTGTCATTCATGTTGAGTCTTTCATTTCTACCTTAGATTGTGAGTCAGTTATACATTATTGTGCTTCATTTCAGAGTTGATTCAATTACTGTAGTAGTTCTGCATTTGAGTTAGTCAATCTGATGTCTAAGGTCCTTGTCGTGTACCCTCATCACAGTTCAAGATTTTAGGTATTTTATTGTTTTTGTTGATAATTTCTCTCGCATAACTTGGCTCTATCTGTTAAGAGAAAGATCGGAAATTTTTGATGTTATTGAACTACTCTTTAATAAAATAAAAACTCAATTTTCTACATCTCTTCGTGTGCTTCATACTGATAATGTTTTGGAATATGTGAAAAATGATGTCTTTGTTTTGTGCTAAGAATGGAATTATTCATCAGACTTCTTGTTCACATACTTCTCAACAAAATGACATTACTGAACGCAAACATAGACATA
This sequence comes from Agave tequilana, assembly GCA_038442645.1. NCBI lineage: Eukaryota > Viridiplantae > Streptophyta > Magnoliopsida > Asparagales > Asparagaceae > Agave > Agave tequilana. The sequence continues at coordinate 413,638 of JAVJIF010001152.1, read as the reverse complement.
TCTTTGATGTTGCTAGAACCATGATGATACATATAAATGTTCCAAAGTATGTGTTCTTTGATGTTGTTTTGAGTGCTTGTCACTTGATCAATAAAATGCCTTCTTCTGTTCTTCAAGAAAGGTTCTGTTCTCTTATCTTTATCCTAGTAGAAGTGTTTTCTATATTATTCCTCGCGACTTTGGGCGCACATGTTTTGTTCAGGACTATCTCCTGGTTTAGATAAAGTGTCCCTAGGTTTATCAAATGTCTTTTTGTTGGATATTCGAGGACTCAAAAAGGATGGTGTTACAATCCTTCTACTAGAAAGTATTATGTGTCTGCTGAGGTTACATTCTTTGAGGATGAAACATACTTTTCTTCAAATAGTCTAGGTAGTCTATCAGCACATGCCTCTCCCATCGTCTGATCCACTGTCATCACCAGCGCCTAAACCGGATGCCACTGCGTCAAGATCACAGACTGAACGTACAGGGCAACCTGCACCAAAACCATTTCAGGTGTTTGCTCGTCGGCCAAAGGTTCATGCACCTCCATCTGCCCTGGACGACCCTTCCTCTCCAATTGCGGGTCCACCTCCTCAACAGTCTTAGTCTTTGCCCACTTCTGACCTTGATGTTCATATTGCTCTTCGAAAAGGTAAACGGTATTGTACTGATCATCTTATTTCTCATCTTGTCTCTTATGACCGTCTTACGCCCTCCTTTCGCCAGTTTACCATGTCTTTCTCTTCTATATCTATACTCAGGTCCTATAAGGAGGTTTACGCACCTGTCTGGAAGTAAGCCATAGATGAGGATATGAACGCTCTTGTTTCTCAAAGAACATGGGAGTTGGTCTCTGCACCCAAAAATGCGGTTATTGTGAGTTGTCGCTGGGTCTATACTTTGAAGTATCGCCCATATGGTACAGTGGATCAGTATAAGGCCAGACTAGTTGTCAAAAGTTATACTCAAACCTATGGCGTGAATTACTATGAGACTTTTCACCAGTTGCTCGGTTGAATTTCATCAGGATTCTGTTTTCTATTGCTGTCAATATGTCGTTGCCCTTATTCCAGAGTTGGATGTCAAAAATGCCTTCTTGTATGGTGATTTGAAGGAGAAGGTATATATGGAGTAACCTTCAAGGTATGTTGCTTAGGGGGAGAATAAAGTATGTCGACTCGGGAAGGCAATATATGGACTCAAGTAGAGTCCAAGGGCATGATTTGAGAAGTTTAACATCACCGTTTCTGGCATTGAGTTTCATCGTTGTCATTCAAATCACTCTATTTTTATTCAGCGTACTAAGTCTGGCTTAGTAATTCTAGCCGTGTACGATGATGATATTCTGTTGACTGGGAGTGATTCAGTTGGCCTAGTGGAAACAAAAGAGAATCTTAGACATCATTTTGTCACTAAAGATATAGGTAAGCCCGAATACTTTCTGGAGATTGAAGTTGCACATCGAAAACATGGGATAATTCTTTCTCAAAGAAAGTATGCCCTGGATCTTCAGGAGGAAATAGGGACTTTTGGGGTACAAACCTTCTAATACTCCAATGTGAGCCAAGGTGCACTTGTGCTTTGATGGTAGTCACATTTTTGATGATCCAGGAAGGTATAAAAGATTAATTGAAAAACTAGCCCATCTCACAGTTACTAGGCCAAACATAATCTTTGATGTTAGAGTGTTAAGTAGTTCATGCATCAACCCAAAGAGGTTCATTGGACAATTGCACTAAGGATTCTCGCCTATGTCAAGAGTTCTTTGGGGAAAGGTTTATTTGTTCAAAAAGCATGGACATGTACGCATATCTGGGTATTCTGATTCTGATTATGCTGGTGACAAGGGTGATAGAAAATCTACCACGAGATAGTATACCTTTGTTAGAGGAAATCTTGTAACATAGAAGAGTAAGAATCAAGATGTGGTGTCTCGATCTAGTGCAGAGGCTGAATATAAAGCTATGACTCATACTGCTTGTGAGATGATGTGATTGATGAACTTAATGTTGGAACTTGATTTTAAACGGTCTGAAACTATGTCTATGCATTGTGATAATCAGTCTGCAATCTATATTGCATAGAACATTGTGTTTCATGAGAAAACTAAGCACATTGAGGTTGACTGTCATCTCAGAAGTGCTTGGACTAAGAAGGTGATTTCTCTCTCATTCATACCATCCTTAAAGCAATTGGCAGATTTTCTTACCAAAGCGGCTTCACCATAAGTGTTTATAACTTATGTAGCAAGTTAGGCATGATAGATATCTACACTCCAGCTTGAGGGTGAGTGTTAAGTGGTATTGGGTTATTAGGCTGTACCCATTAACCATACTCGTATTGGGTATTTATATATCTATTGTATTCTTATTCTCTAATCATCAATGAAGTCTAGAGTTTTATCATATCCAACAAGCATGACCCAGAGTTTGCATCTTTTCTTAGACAAGTTTGTTGTTGTCTACTTTGACGATATTCTCGTCTTTAGTCGAACCCAAGAACATTTTTTTCATTTGACTCGGGTTCTAGAGACTCTCCGCACGGAGAAATTGTTTGTCAATTTGAAATGTGCGTTCTTGTCTCCATCTGTCCACTTTCTAAGGTTTATCGTGTCTAGAGACAGATAGTAACTGATCCTGACAAAGTTAATGCTATTAGAGAGTAGTCTACTTCTAGTATGATTCATGAGGCTAGGAGTTTCCATAGCCTAGCCACTTTTTATAAAAGATTTGTTATGAGATTCGGTATCATTATGACTCTGATTACTGAGTGTCTTAAGAAAAGAGGGTTTAAATGGACTAAATATGCTACTAAGGCTTTCGAAAAAATTAAAGAAAAATTGATTACTGCCCTCGTCCTTCGCCTTCCTGATTTCTCAAAAGTATTTGAAGTAGCTAGTGATGCATCGGGTGTAGGTATAGGTGGTGTGTTGAGTCAAGTCATTCTATCGCTTTCTTTAGCAAGAAGTTGATGAGGCTAAACAACACTACAATGTCTACGATCGAGAGTTTTATGTGATAGTGCAGAGTGTGCATCATTGGCTTCACTATTTGCAACTAAAGAAGTTTATTTTGTACTCTAACCATCAAGTCTTTTGTTACATCAATTCTCAGAAGAGAATAGGGCACTGATACATTAAGTGGCTTGAGTTTTTTCAGGAGTACACTTTTGTGCTCAAATACTGTTGTGGTGTGGATAATAAGGCTATTAATGTATTGAGTAGGAAACTTTACACGTTACAGTCATCGAGCGCAAAGGTGATTATATTTGAGTGTCTCACATGTGAGTATCCTACTTGTCAGGACTTTAGTGAGATCATCTTTGATTCAAGATCCACCTACCATTGTCGAGTTTCACCATTGTTGATGGTTATTGTTTAGAGGCACCCGTTTATGCATTCCCGACACTTCTTGGTGTGATCGTTTGATTTGGAAGACGCATGCAGGCAAGGTTGTTGGACACTTTGATCGTGATAAGACCATTATCTTAGTGGAGGATAGATTATATTGGCTAAGTGTCAGCGCAATATTGCTAGGGTTATCTCGCATTGTCAAGTGTGTCAAGTTGCTAAGAGCAGGAAGCAGAATAAGGAACTTTATACACCTTTACCCATTCACTTTGCACCTTAGGAGCATCTTAGTATAGACTTCATTTTAGGTCTCCCTCGTACACTTTGGAAGCACAATTCGATCTTCGTTGTGGTTGATAGGTTTACCAAGATGACACACTTCATTCCATGCAGCAAGACTGCCTCACATGTCGCGCACTTGTTTTTTAGAGAAGTTATCTGTTTGCATGGTCATTGTATGTCTATTATTTCTGACAGAGATGTTCGATTCACGAGTCAAATTTGGCGAACTCTATAAAAGAAAATGGGTATTGCACTCAAATTTTCTACGGCTTATCATTCACAGACTGACGGTCAAAATGAGGTGGTAAATTAGAGTCTTGGGATTTACTTCAGTGTCTTATGGGTGAAATTTTGATTATGTGAAATATAGTCTTACTTATAGCAGAGTTTGCATATAACAATTCGGTCAATAGGTCTACTGTTTTGAGTCCATTCAAAATAGTTATTGGTTACAAGCCTAGAAAACTTATGGACCTTCTTTCCTTTCCCATAGGTGATCAGCCTAATGCCTCATCTGAGTCATTTGCACAGCATTTGCATGATTCGGGTGATGACATTCATCGGCAAATAGCAGTTAGCAATGATAATTTTCAGTCTGTTGTGGATTTGCATAAGCGATTGCAAAAATTCGCAGTAGGAGATGAGATGATGGTTAAAGTGAACCCAGATAGGTTCCTTCAGGAACTTTGAAGAAACTTCATGCTCGACGTATAGGTCCGTACAGAGTTTTGAGGAGGTTTGACATCAATACTTATGTCTTAAGATTCTCTGTGAACTGGGAATCAATCTGATTTTAAGCATCGAGGATCTGACTCCCTATCATACTCCAATTGTCGACTACCCTGATGTTATTCCCGACCCACCTTCATCGACTTCCATACGTCCGCAGTCTTTTCCAGTGCATCCACCACCACCGAAGAGACATCACACTGAGGAGATTGAGGATATTTTGGAGAATGGGATCTTCTCAATTGCCGATGGAAGATACCAGTGATATCTAGTTGGTGTAGACGGCCCGAATTAGATTGCACTTGGTTACAGGCCAAGGAGATCATGCAACTCAACCCAGATTTGTTTGGCGATTACCACCTTCGCCATTCACTAGAGGCGAATGTTTCGGAGCCAGAGAGAGTTGATGGGGATCCACAGGGACTTGGAATATATATTTTAGCAAGAGATGGAACACTTGAGTCCAAGTCCATGGTGGACCTTTTTATTTTATTTAAGCTATGTTTTATTGTGTTTTAAGTTTTATTTGTAGTTGTGTGAATTGGTAGTTATTCCTTAGGACTTGTGGACTTGTTTGTTAGAGATGATATGATATTGTGATTATTAAAAAAAACTTGTTTAGCATAATGATTTGCTTAACATCTAAAAAATCTTTTGTGAGTGAGTTGCAAGAGTGGGTGAGAGACCAGAATCTCTTATTCTTCTCCAAATTATCAATTGCCCTAATTTGCTATTGTGTTCTGCCCCAGACACCCACCTACCTGTATAATGAATTAGACACATATGAATTGAAGCATAGAGAGACAGTTGTGTGATGGCATTGTGTGTTATTTGCATAAGTTATAAGTTTTATATTGTTTCTTTCCTCTTCCGTAATGAGTAGCAGCAGAACTTCCCATGAAACTGTGACTTCAACTGGATTCTGCTGAGGACAGCAGAAATTTCCTCCATGCCGCAAATATTAAGATAGAAGACTGTGTAACCCAAAGGGAGAAATTTCCTCCATGCTGTGGACAGCAGCATCAAATATGTAACCTCTCCTATCATAAAAACTATTCGAAGTATCGGCCGAGTCGGATACGACTCGGCCGAGTCGTATCCGACTCGGCCACCTCCGCTATGTATCGGAGGCCCGAGTCGACCGAAGGTCGCCGAGTCGACCCAGATCGGGTCCGACTCGGACGCGACTCAGTCAACTCGGCCGAGTCGTGAGTTGACCGAGTAGCGTCCGAGTCGGACCCGATCCGGGTCGACTCGGCGACCTTCGCCCCCGATTATAAGCGCTGAGGGGGAGAGAGAGATCAGATCTGATCTCTCTCTCGCGCTCGCCGTCCCCCCCGCGTCGCCCTCGCCGTCGTCGTCGCCGTCTGCAGGTAATTCTCCCTCTCTCCCTCTCCCTCCCCCCTCTCCCTCACTCTGTGCCTCTCTCTCCCTCTCTTTCTCTGTCTCTCTCTCCCGCAGTGACTCTCTCTCTGTCTCTCTCTATCCGTCTCTCTCTCTATGTCTCTCTCTCCCCCGTCGGACTCTCTCTCTCCGTCTTTCTCTGTCTCTCTGTCCCTCTGTCGAACTCTCTCTCTCCGCCTCTCTCTCTGTCGGACTCTCTCCCTCTGTATCTCTCTCTCTGTCGGACTCTCTCTCTCTCCCCCTCTCCCTCTCAGTCTGTCTCCCCCTCTCCCTCTTTGTGTGTCTCTCTCTCTCTCTCCGTCTCTCTCTCTCTCCTCCACTGTGTTTCCCTCTCTCTCCTCTGTCTCCGTCTCTCTCCCTCTCTCTGTTCCTCTCTCTCTCAGTTTAATTAATTTGCGTTTAATGTAATTTAATTTAGTTTAGTTTAGTTAAAGTTAATTTAAGTCAATTTAATTTAATAAAATTTTGTAATTATAATTAAGTTAGGTAATTTAATAATTTTATTGAAGTTAAGTAATTAAGTTAGTGCAGGTTAATCTAGTATAAACTAGTTTAGTTTAATTTAATTTAGTTTCATTTAATTGAGTTTAATTTAATTTAAATTAATTTAGTTAACTTAATTTAGGTTAATTTAATTTAATAAAGTTTTGTAATTAAGTTAGGTAATTTAATAATTTTATTGAAGTTAGGTAATTAAGTTAGTGTTGCTTAATCTAGTATAAACTAGTTTAGTTTAATTTAATTTAGTTTCATTTAATTGAGTTTAATTTAATGTTGTTTTAATTTAGTTAATTTGAGTTTTAATTTAATTTAACAGATAATTTTTTTAATTTCAGTATGGCTCCAAAGCAACGCGATATTGGATGGGAACATGGTACCCCTGTTGGTGGAAGTAGAAAACTTGTGAAGTGTAATTATTGTGAGAGACAAGTCCATTGTGATATCACTAGATTGAAACAGCATATAGCACATGTACCCGGTCAGGTGGAAGGATGTTTGCGAGTATCAAAAGAGATATCTCAAATAATGAGACGACATCTTTCTGAAGGTAGCAAAGAAAGAGCGGCCATAAAATCTAAAAAAGACCGACTTATGAGATCTTTAAGTGAGGAAGATTTTTATGATGTGACCGAAGAAGATTCTGATAATGAAATTGAAGAAGTTGGTGGTTTAGAAGGAGTTGAAAGAAGACAACTAAAATAAGCTATGAAAGAAAGTCGTGAAATGGCTTGGAGATCGGCAGAAGGAGTTGATATTGGTGGCAGTAGTTCGCAGCCTTCAGGATCAGGGAGTAACAGTGGATTGCGTCGGAGTATGACTATGTGAGAAGCTGAAATTCCAGCTCGTGGTATTGATCCTTACATGTTCCCAACAAAACAGAAATCAATTAAAAGCATGTTCTCAACTGAGAATATGAAAAAGGTTGAGAAATCCGTGGCGAAGTTCTTTCACTACAATGCAATGCCATTCAATGCAGCTGATAGTGGTCCTTACTATCAAGCCATGATTAACACTATTGCGGAGGCAGGCCCAGGTGTAAAAGGCCCTACAGGGTACCAGATTGGCAATCTATATTTAGAGGAGGAAATGAAAGAAATTGAAGTATATATTACTTCAATAAAAAGAAAATGGCCGCAGTATAGTTGCACGATCATGTGTGATGGATGGAGTTCTCATAATAGAAAGCCTGTTGTTAATTTCATGATTTATTATGATAGAAGCATGATTTACCATACTTCTGTTGATACTACTAATATCTCAAAGACTGCTGAGTATATATTCTCGCTAATGGATAAAGTTGTTGATGGAGTTGGTGAAGAAAATATCGTGCAGGTTGTAACAGATAATGAGGTAAGATTCAAAGCAGCTGGTCACATGTTGATGGAGAAGAGAAAACATTTATTTTGGTCTCCTTGTGCAGCACATTGCATTGATTTGATACTTGAAGATATTGGCTCTTTGAAATCAGTCAAGGAGACATTGGATGATGCTAAGATGATCACATCATTCATTTACAATAGCCTCAAAATGGTGAATTTAATGAAGCTATATACCAAAGATAGAGATTTATTGAGACCAGGTATAACACGGTTTGCCACCGAGTTTATTTCTATTGAAAGCCTTATTCGCTATGAGCAAGATTTGAAAAGAATGTGTACGACTACCGAATGGTGTGAATTCAACAAGGAAAGGAGTAGAAGAAGTGTGCGAGATAAGGTTTCTAATCTCATTCTGACTGACCGATTTTGGAAGAAGGCAAGAGAGGTCCAAAACATTATGGATCCTCTTGTTAGAGTCTTGAAGATAGTGGACCAGGACAAGAAACATACACTATCTATTATATATGAAGCTATGGATAGAGCAAAATTGGTTATAAAAGCATCAAATAAGAACTAGAAGAAGTACTGGGATATCATTGATAGAAGATGGGAGGGACAATTGCATAGACACTTGCATGCTGCTGGTAATTCATTTGCCTAGAAATCATATTTGTTGACTAGAAATTGAAACTGTTATATCATAACAATCGTGTGCTTATATTATTGCAGCATATTTTTTAAATCCAGCACTCCAATATTCAAAAAACTTTTCTACACATCCAGAAGTGAGATATGGATTAAAAGAGGTCATTAAAAGATTGGAGCCAGATTTGAATAAACAAGCAAGAGCTATTAATGAGGTAATAATAATTTATTTATTTCATCGATATAATGTTATGCAAATATTAACACTTGTGATGTGTATTCTCACAGATAAAATTATTTGTGGATGGAGTTGGAGAATTTGGAAGCTCACTAACTAGAAGAGCAGTGCAACAATCTCTTCCAGCTGATTGGTGGATTAATTATGGCGAAGCAGCTTCCAATCTGCAGAAAATTGCCATCAAAGTCTTAAGCCAAACATGTTCTTCATCGGGTTGTGAAAGAAATTGGAGCACGTGGTCACTAATTCATACAAAATTGCGCAACCGGTTGGCAATGAAAAAGTTGCATAAACTAGTATTTGTGCATTACAATATGCGATTGCGAGTAAGAAACTTGACATGCAAAAGCGACACTGATGATTATTACAACCCAATTGATCTGAACAATATTTTCAATGATGATGATATTTTGAATGAGTGGATTCGTGAGGGAGAACAGCCGATGTTACCACCAGATGACTTAGGTTGGTTAGATGAAGATATTCGTCGTACTGACGAAAGTGGCGGTAATGATGGTGATGGCGGTGATGATGACAGCGGTGATGATGTGGTGGTGATGGTGGTGGTGGTGATGGTGGTGAGGGTGATGGCGGCGGTGATGGTGACAATGGTGAAGAGACTCATGGTATTGGTGGAAGCCAACGAGATGATGCTTTAACATGGGATTCAGAATATTATGCCACACAAGATACAGATCATGGAGGCCGGGCGGGGATTTCCCAACAGCGTAGGCATTTGGATCGATTGGTCGAATTCAGTTCTAGCGATGATTATTCGAGTGGACATGATAACTACTCACATGGTCATCATAGTCTTGAAGGCCATTTACAGGGGTTGGGTTTGACATCTGACCAATATTCTGACACTGATTATTCTAGCACTGGTGAATATTCTTCTAGCAGCGCTGAATATCGAGGTTTTGGGTATTATCACCATGGAGCTGATATTGCACAACCTCTACCGCCATATTACTCTGATAGTGGATCCTCTGGCCAATCATCTCAGCTTACAGGATCTCACCCACAAACATATTATTATCCTTATGGAAACTATATGCCTGATTTCTATACTTATCGCGGGGATGATGATAATGATGATTTTGTGCCTCCTCGTAATTCAATGTGGAAATGACTATATTAGCAGGTACTTATGAATTATTTTGTGCAATTTACTATATTATGCATGTATTTTGATATTTTTCTACCGACGACGCTTGTATTTATGCTTTCACGTTATGTTTTGAGTGTTAGGTGATATGTTTTGAATATGTGATGCATGAATTTTGATGTTTACATTTTTTTTATGATTTGTCATGATTTTTTCATAATTTTCTTAGCGTTCTATGTAGCGTTTTGCGCGTATCGTCCGAGTCCGATCCGAGTCGCCGAGAACGATCCGTCTCGGTGCCGGCCGAGTCGGCGGCCAAGACCGAGACTTTGAACCATGATCATAAAAGCAAACCCTCTGCCAATGCCTCCAGGTTGGCAGCCAGCTGTAAGATACTTAAACTGATTAAAAAGACAATCAATTTGCATATGAACACCTTCGTGACTGCTCTTCCTTTGATTCATTAAGTAGAGTTCAAATTCAATTTCCTAATGCTGGAATCTATGTTGAATTTAATTCTGAATCAGTTCAAAGTTTGTCTTCCCTAGTGATCTAGGATCAAGGATCCTACCGGCCAACAAATCAAACTCCATCTCTAGTTTTTCTAGTTGTGCAAAGATAAAATCTTATTCTAACTAGTTGAGGTTCCTGTTCTGTGTGTGATTACATAACAAATTAAATTTGTAAATTCAACAACCAAGTAGCATATAAAGCTCTTGCAAAGGTCACCTGAGAATAAAACTCCTACCATTTGATCTGTATAGAAAAATAATCACTTCCCTAGGTGGCCATCAAATTATAGAGGTAGTATACAAAAAAAATGTGTTCTCTATTAAATTTTTTCCTTTTTGTACTTCACATTCCATAAATTCCTGGAAGAAAAAATATATATAAATGCAAATTCAGCTGCCTTAAGATTACAATGAAATCTGAATTAGGTCAGATTATGTAAGCCCCTCAGATGAAGATGGCCCACAGCCCCATAAAGTATGCAAGATCCAAAAGTTCAATCCAGATAATAGTAACTTAATTAGTTGAGTTATAGATAAGGTTTGAATCTACTGTTTGTAATATATGGTAGAGGTCCTTGTTGCATAAGTTTTTGTCACTACTACTTAATTTGTAGCAACAGAAACAAGAAGAACAGAGCCTCTATCCAAATCATTGGATCAGGCTACAGGAATCCTTTTCACCACTGAGTTCTGCTAAGGACCATGTCCTCCGTTAAGTTAAGCATTATATCCTTTTCTTTAACTGCCTCAATCCGTGTTCTTTTAGGTATACCATAGTCCTCTCACTCTCCATTAACTACAATTCTTGAATTTCTATCATTCTTCCTAAGTGGTCCACCTAATGGTCACAGTTGCACATGCACAAACCACCTCAACTGGTTTTCCTCATTTTTGTCCTCAAATTGGAGCCATCTCTAACTTTGTATGGATGCACTAATTTCTTCTCTTATCTTTGTAGTTTCAAGTTTTTTTTTCTATGCATTTCTTCTTTACATCATTTTCTAAGAAATGAATTAAACCTATTTTGGTCATCTAATAAACTAAAAAGAAGTTATTCCTGAAGGTTTGTTGGTGAATGTTTACCATATCAGTATATCCACAATTTACTTACTACTCAGGATTGTTAGTTACTAGTTACATATCTAGCAAAATTTTCCTTAAAAATAATAAAAATACCTTCAAGCATGTAAATTTGGAATCCAATTTAAGACCAGACCTGTACATGCAGGCTATTCTAAGCCAGAAAATATCACATGGCCTAAAATACCCTGGTAATAACCAGACAACAACAGTATATAGTTTTAAGGAAAAAGTTAACTCACGTTTGCTCCTTACAGGAAACTAGCAATTTACGGTAAATTCGCATGACAACTTTTGCTGAGTTGAAGTTCTCAATTCTCAATTCCTTGTAGCATCTTTGCTCCAAATAATCTGTAATCTGCCAGACATACACAGTTTAATTAACAGTTAAAAACTTGAAAGAGTCAACCTGAAGTTTACAGACAACATGCACAAAATCTCATATATAAGAAAGCAAGCCAAACAAATATAAACCAAACTTGGGCCTGTTTGGTTCGTTGCAAAACGTCGCAAGTCGTAAGTTGTAAAATGAGAATGGAAAAAGTGAACTGTAGCAGTGAAAATATATTGTGTTTTACGGTGTTTGGTTGATAAAGTGATGTGTAAATGGAAAAGTATATTGTGTTTTACGGTATTTGGTTGGTAAAGTGAAAGTGTAAATGGTAAAGTATATTGTGTTTTACGGTGTTTGGTTGGTAATGTAAAAGTGAAAGTGAAAAAGTTGACCACAAAATTAACTGTAGCAGTGATTTAAATATTATAAATACTATTAAATTAAATCTAATATTGCAAATTAAATTGTATTAATAAATTTGAGATAAAAAATTAATAATCTTAATATTTTATTTATAATAATAATATTAATAAAATATTAGTATAAATAGTAAAATATTACTAAAATATTAATTAAATAAATAATATAAAATTTTAAGAAAATCTAAAGAACATTAATAAAATTTTAAGAATACTAATAAAATATAAATATTAAAAAATGTTAAAAAAATAAAATATAGTAAAAATATAGTAATAATATTAAAAATACTTGAAAATTATTATAGTATAAATTTTATTATAATATTATTGTAATATTATAGAAATATAAAATTAACAAAGTAAAATATAATTATAATTTAATAATAAATTATCATTATAGTATTATTATACTGAATTATTATTACAATATTAACATAATAAAATATTAATATAATAATAAAAATATTATGATATTAATAAAGTAATTTTTATATTAAAAATTAAATAACTAAATATATAGTAATTTTATATTAAAGTATAATATTGTTATATTAATAAAATATTTACTCTAAATAAAATAATAAAAAATGGAATAAGTATTAATAAATAATAAAATATTAAATAAAATATTAAATAAAAATAGTAAATTAAAATAGTAAAATATTAAATATTAAAACAATATTAAAAACAATAAAAAAATTAAAGATTAAAAATATAAAATAATTAAATACTTAAATAAGAAATTGAACACTATTTAAAATATTAAATTTAAAAATATTAAATTATATATTGATTATCAAGTAACTGTTTTGAATTGGTGTACTACAAGTGAGAGTTACATGACCACAAAATTAACTGTAGCAACTGCAAGTGAGAAAATATGAGTGTAAAAGTGAGAATTAAATGACCACAAATTTAACTGTAGCAACTGCAAGTGAGAAAATATGAGTGTAAAAGTGAGAATTAAATGACCACAAATTTAACTGTAGCAACTGTAAGTGGAAAAAGTTTTTGCATTTTGCAAATGGAAACAAACAAGTGAAAAGTGTAAAGTTGCAAAACTTTTTACATTTTGCAACCATTTTGCAACTAACCAAACACCCCCTTACATGGAAATATGTAAGTACCCTAATCACAGCTGACTAATTTTAAACTTTCCAAGAGTCACTAACGCGAAAAGGAAATTGATGTGGGATCAAATACCAAATTAGGGGATTTAGGGTTTTGGATATGATCACAAGTCGCAACCTGGATTTATACTTCACTACCAGTTGAATCAATTAAGAATAGACCGAATCAAAATTTAAGCAAAGCTTTATATCCAAAATATCCAATGCCTTTATTCATTAAACTGAGTCTTTTAAATAAACTCTTACAAAGGATAGTTTCACCGCGTAACCGATGTGATACTAAACATACTGGACTCAATAAAGCAATACGAAATAAACGAAGACTCGATCAACTAGACCTAATCAGGACTCCTCAAACTAGCTCAAACGGAGTCCGATTGGACTTAAACAAAAAACAACGAACAGAATAAAATATGGAATACACGATCCTCCAATAATATCAACTAACTTATAATAATTAGGGCTCAAAACCAGAGCCAAAGCGGTGCCGATGTGATGTGATGGCAACAACGCTGATATGTACATAAAGGAACTGGTGTGATGCCCCCCATCAGTACTCCCGGTGTGAAAAAACTCGATTCCGTCGAATGTGGCTCCAAATGACTCTCATAAAACTCCAACAAATTCGGGGTCAAGCACTGCAGGTCTTCTCGGGTAATTCATGTATCATCAGATTCTGGACGACCTTTCCAATGTACTGGATACCGTCTGCAACCACATAACCGATGTGATACTAAACATACTAGACTCAATAAAGCAATACGAAATAAACAAAGACTCGATTAATTAGACCTAATCAGGACTCCTCAAACTGACTCAAACGGAGTCCGATTGGACTCAAACGAAAAACAACAAACAGAACAAAATATGGAATATGCGATCCTCCAATAATATCAACTGACTTATAACAACTAGGGCCCAAAACCAGAGCCAAAGCGGTGCCGATGTGATGCGATGGCGAGGACGTTGATATGTACGTAAAGGAACCGGTGTGATGCCCCCATCAATACTCCCAGTGTGAAAAGCACTCGATTCCATCGAGTATGGCTCCAAATGACTCATAAAACTCCAACAAATTCGAGGTTAAGCACTGCAGGTCTTCTTGGGTAATTGATGTATCATCAGATTCTCGACGACCTTTCTAATGTACTAGATACCATCTGCAACCACCATCCCTAGTAGAGATGATCTGATCATCTTTTATCCTATCAATTTCTTCTGCGGTAAATGGGTCAATTGTTGTTGACAATGGGGGAAGTGGGGACCCTTAAATAAAGGCTCGGGGGTAGGCTCATCAAGATCCACAAAAGAATTATTAGGGTTAAAAGGAAGACCTTTATAAGCTATCAAGTCTGATATATTAAATGTCGAACTAATCCCGAGGAAAATTAATTACATAGGCATTTGGATTAATTTTCTTAAAGATTTTAAGCACTACGAGCAGTTAATTTGTTAACAGATCCAGGTGGGAATCGCTCCGGACGAATTCGAATCATTACATAATCACCATCATTAAATTCAAGGTGCCTACGGTGCAAATCAGCATAGGATTTATACTGAGTGTTACTTTTCTGAATTTTTTTGCAGATTTCTTTATGTAAATCATGTATATGTGATGCAGATGCCGAATCGGACACTCTAGGATGTTGTGTCATAGGAATAAAATCTATAGGCTTTCTAGATTTATAACCGTTCACTACTTCAAATGGACTCATGCCTATTGACCTATTACATGAACTATTATATGTAAATTCGACAATGGGTAAGATGAGATCCCAATTCTGCAAATGTTCACCGACTAGACATCGCAAAAGATTTCCTAAGCTCCTGTTAACCACCTCAGTTTGACCGTCTATTTGGGGATGAAAAGCAGTGAAAATTTGAGCTTAGTCCCCATCTTGTGTCATAAAGTTTTCCAAAAGTAACTCGTGAACTTGACATCCCTATCCGACACAATGATTTTGGGTAAACCATCTAGCTTAACTACTCCGTCAAAGTAAATTTGAGCAATTTTGGAAGCATCAGAAGTCCTATTGCATAGTAAGAAGTGGGCCATCTTTGAAAAACAGTCCACAATCACAAATATAAAATCGTGCTTCCTAATAGTCTTTGAAAGTCCAAGCACAAAATTCATACTCACGTCTTACCAGGGGCGATCTGGCATGAGTATAGGCATATACAAGCCAGTATTTGTTTTCGCTGCTTGGCCAATTGCAAGTGCGACATTGCCCAATTAGCCTCGCAATATCTCATTTTAAGCTTGGTTAGTAAAACAAACTCTCTACCGCATCTATGGTCTTTTCTGGTCCAAAGTGACAAGCAAGACCCCAAGCGTGCAGTTCCTAAAAAGATAGTCTCGTAGTGAAGTAAGGGGAATGCGTAACGTGCGAAATCGAAAAAGATAGTCATTCTGGAGTAGAAAACCATCTATCTCCTGTGTAACCCTTACTTCAGAGCACAAAAAATCTCTCCAAAATCGGGGCATGACACGTACTCTTCCTTAATTCGCTCGAAACCCACTACCTCAATGTTTAGTTATTTAAGCACACAGGTGCGACAACTGAGTGCATCCGCTACCTTGTTCTCAACTCCAGATGTGTGCTTCAATGTATAAGTGTGATCTTGTATAAACTCAATCCATCTCGTGTTTAGCACTGAGCTTCTTATGCGAGTTAAGGTACCGTAATGCCTCGTGATCCGAGTAAAGAACAAATTCTTGCGGTAAAGATAATGTCGTCAGTGGCATAACGATTGCACAACCGCATAGAATTCTTTATCGTATGTGGAGCAATTCAGTTTAGCTCCGCTCAACTTCTCACCGAAGAAGGCAATTAGATGATTTCTTGACTGAATACTCCGCCTATACCAATGCCTAAGGCGTCGCACATAACTTCGATCACCTTGGAGAAATCAGAAAGTCTCATGACAGGTGCTTCGATCATTCGTTGTTTGATTTTCTTGAATGCCTTAGCAACGATTATGGACCACTAGAACTCTTCTTTTTTTAGGCAGACCGTAATTGGGTCGTGATAGTGCTGAATCCCTTTATGAATCGCCTGTAGAATGTCACCAGCCCATGAAAACTTCTTAATTCTCGAATATTTTTGGGCTCCGACCACTCTATAATCGCCTGAATTTTTTGAGGATCAGCTGAAACCTCTTGAATTAATACAACAAACCCCAAAAATACGACTGACAGTCATAAACACTCACTTAGGATTCGCGTACAGTTGCTTTTTCCGCAACGCATGGCAAACTTGCCTGAGATGACCCACATGTTGCTCCAATGTCTAAGTCATCACTCGAATATCATCAAAGTAGACGACCAAGAATTTACACATGAAGGGTCGTAATACCTGAGTCATCACTCGCATGAAAGTGCTAGGAGCATTTGTCAAGCCAAAAGGCATGACCATCCACTGATATAGACCATCTTTGGTCGTGAAAGCGGTCTTCCATTCATCACCATGACGAATCCGAATTTGATGGTAGCCACTTTTTAAATCAATTTTTGAAAAGATAGTGGCTCCAGACATCATGTCTAACATGTCATCCAGTCTGGGGATAGGGAACCAATATTTGACGGTAATCTTGTTAATGGCGCAACTATCCACGCACATTCTCCACGAACCGTCTTTCTTAGGGTTAGCAATGTCGGCACAGCACACGGACTCAGACTTTCTTTGATGAACCCCTTACTCAATAGTTCGTCAACTTCGTCAACTTGCCTTTTGAGTTCGGCGTGTTCTGTTGGATTCATTCTGTAGTGAGGTAAATTGGGGAGAGAAGATCCCGAAACCAAATTGATAACGTGTTGGATGTCACGCATAGGAGGTAGGTAGACTCTTTGGGAGCTCCTCGGGAAAACATCAGTAAACCTTCAATATGGGTATTGCTGCAGGAGAAATCTGCTCATGAGATTCATTAGTGATCTCTCTAGCAACAAGTGCAACAACTGTGGACCCCTTGGTGGTCTCTTTATCAATATGTTTGGACTGATCAGCGTTAATGCCTTCTTGCTGCTAGATGTCTCAGTTTGCTTAGACTCAGGTACAGGTTGAGTCGGTCGCAACGGGGTAAATTTAATCTTCTTTCCCTCGTGAACAAATGAACATGAGTTTGGATGTCCATAGATAGTGACGTCTCGGTCATATAACCAAGGTCATCCCAAAATGATATGGCCCACATTCATGATGACTACATCACACCAAATTTTGTCCAAACATGAGGCAAATATAATCAGGATAAGACATCTATCTTTCACATCAATGGACGCAGAATTTACCCATGACACTTTGTATGGTTGAAGGTGGGGAACAACCTTTAGACCAAGTTTAATTATCATACCGGAAGTGACAGCATTGACGCAACTCCCACTATCAATTATAACCCGACAATTCTTACCACCAATCTTTGTGAGAGTTTGAAAAATTAAAGTTCTACGCGGGGTTGAGCCAGAGCGCATCTTACTACATCAGATGGCGAGTAAGCCTGTCTACATTATCAGTCGATGGTGGGGTTATGTCCAAAACGCATCCGAAGGTGGTAGCCTGATCAATATCAAAATTATCTTCCCAAGCATCGCCTTCAGGGTCATGGACGATTTCGTCTAAATCATCGTGACATCCGATTGAGCTTCAATAATCAACGTCCTCGACTTACTCAGACATTGTGCTAAACGTAACCATGCCTTCGGCATTTGAAGCAATGGGTCTGTTAAATGGATCTAAACGACTCACACGCGATTCCTTTGCCTTTGTCTTCACGCCTAGGGTTAGAGTTACTAGGTCCAAAACGAGACTGAGATTGGGATGGATTGGGTTGATATTTAACAGTACTCCTGTTGGGATAATATTGGTGCGTCTAGGGAATGAGAAAGCCTGGAATTGATCTAACTCCTGGACAACCTGAATAGCTTGCTCTAGGGTAGAGATATCTCTAACGATTAGCTCACGTCTAAGCTCACTTTTAAGTCCTAAATGAAATCTAGATAAGACTATGGCATCAGACTCGTCCTCACCACATCTCACTAAGAATTGATCAAACTTCTTGATGTACTCCGATACTGATTGATTGCCTTGAGTCAAACATTGTCATTAGTCAAGTAGACATTGTTTGTACGACGTAGGCAGGTTTTTCTGTTGGAGCTTCAATTTCATCTCATCTAAAGTTTGAATAGTTTCTTGATGTCTAAGCCTCATCAGTTTCTCAACATTCGTTCAATATTGTCTAGTCTGACCCACCAATTTCATCTTGGCAAATCGAATTCTTCTTTCATCGGACATATCATATTAATCAAAGTAATGATCCATGTCAGAAACCAATTA
The DNA here is from genome assembly GCA_038442645.1 of Agave tequilana. Lineage (NCBI taxonomy): Eukaryota > Viridiplantae > Streptophyta > Magnoliopsida > Asparagales > Asparagaceae > Agave > Agave tequilana. Next base: position 395,276 of record JAVJIF010001152.1, on the reverse strand, counting down.
AGAAAGATTTGGGGATCCAACTGACCATTGAAAGTGAGTGCTTTAAGTTTTATATTCTTAAAGTTTGCTCTTGTAAAATCATTTTAGTCATTAATCCAAAGTTGGCTTGGCGAGGCTCAGGGCGAGGTCCATTATCACTAATATTGTCGGTAGTCTCTCGGTTCCTAGTATTTCTTACTTCTTGCTCAACGTCGTTCATCCGAGTGGTTAAATTTTCTAGGAGCTTGGTGATATTGGCTAGTGAGGTCTCCATGTCAGAAGTTGGATCGTGAAGGTGGTATTGTGTTCCACTACAGGTGATCATGAAATAGGGTTATCTGGATGCAAAATCTAAAACACAATGCTAAATGAAGCCTAAGCAATGATGACAAAAGAAAAAATATCAACAAATATGAAATCTAGTGCAGAATGAGCAAAATAATAAATCAATAAGTAATTCAGTTCTGGTATGCAGTAAGTATCCCACTACTCATTTCCATCTAAACAATAAAATTTAATTGAAGCGATCAGGTAATAAAAATTCTGTGTAATATTGACCATTTTAAATTCCAAAAATAATCGTTCTGTACCTAGAGTCGGGAATATTTCTAGCGTAATACTCAGATATAGCAAATAAAGTCAACAGATTCACTCTCACAATTAATATAGTGGACAATGACAAGTCGATAGCATAAAAGATGGATCAAACTGGTACAACTGGATAGTTACACTATTGAAAATGTAGTAGAACTGAGTGAGTTGGGAATTACCTCAAAATTACTTGCATTAAGGACAAATAATTCACCCATCACAACTCTGAACAGTAGTGCTATGAGTTGTGCACCTCCCTGCCTCGAGATTGGCCCGAATCGGATGTGAATCGGACTCAGAAACGGCCTCTGGAATGTGACTGTGCTATTGTTGTTCACTGAGTTGACTCAGTGAAGCTGACTCGGGGCGAGTCGGATCAAAGGCCCAACTCGCCTAGTCTGGTACAATAGAAATAGGCTGGGTTTGATTGAATCGGCCTGGTTCAGTGAAATTGGGTTGGAATAATTGCGTTCGGGTCGGGTCTGATGGATCCGACCTGAACCAAAACCCAATAAGTAATCTGGATTTTAAACCCAAATCCAAAATCAACTAAACCAAATCTCCCTTTCTCCTTCCCCGATCAAACTTAGGGTTTCAAAAAAAAACCCTTTGAAGCCGGCGGCGGATGTTGAGGGAGGCGAGGTGGAGACGGCGCGGCTTCGACGATGATCCTGTGGCAATCCAGTGAAGTCGGGATGGTGAGAAGGAGCAGAACAATGTCGGGGGTCTTCGACAGTGGATTTCAACTGCAGAAGACAGCGGTGATTCCCAGTGATCAGAGGACGTCGGAGGGTCGGAGAGAATATGTTGATGATGGACTGGGGAGGAGTGGAGGTCGGCGGAGATCTCAGTCGGTGGCGACAGAGGAGGCGACAGAGAAGGTCAGCGGCGCTCTGCGAGGTCGTCGGAGGTGTTGGAAGGCGGCGATGAAGTTGGGAGGGTGGTGGCGGCCTCCTGGTGACGTCGGCGACTTGGGTGGGTCTCCTTGTGTTGAAGGCGAAGTGGGTGTTAGGTATTGAAGAGTTGGGGAAGATGAACAGTGATTTTTTTTTTTTTTTGAAATTCGACTGAAATTTCAGTCAAATTTTGGAACTTTTTTTTTGGAAAGAGGTTTGGAAATTTGTAGAACTAGGGTTTGGGAGTTTTGTGGAGGGAAAGTAGGATTTTTTACTCTGATACTAAAATGATGTGGGGATCAAATACCAAATTAAGGGATTTAGGGTTTTGGATATGATCACAGGTCACAACCTGAATTTAGGCTTCACCACAAAATAGATCGAATCATGACTAGCAAATCTTTATATCCAAAATATTTAATGCCGTTACTAATCAAACTGAGTCTCTTAAATAGACTCTTACAAAGGATAGTTTCACCATATAACCGATGTAACTAAACATATGGGACTCACTAAAGCAATACGAAATAAACGAAGACTTGATCAACTAGACCTAATAAGGACTCCTCAAACTGACTCAAACGGAATCCGATTGGACTCAAACGAAAAACAACGAATAGAAGAAAATATGGACTACACGATCCTCCAATAATATCAACTGACTTATAACAACTAAGGATCAAAACCAGAGCCAAAACGATGTTGATGTGATGAGATAGCGACGACGCTGATATGTACGTAAAGGAACGGTGTGATGCCCCCATCAGAAATGCATGAAAATATAATGCAGCATGGAGGAAATACAGTTCTTTCAAAACAAAAAAATTCTTATGTCTGCATTACAGTGTGCCCCTTTAAGGGTAATTATCTTCACTTTTTCCAGAAATAAAGGACACAGATTTGTTTGAAACACTTACATAAAGAAAATATTAGTTATGTGAAAGTGTAAGAGCTTGCTGGTGGCTAAGCTAACAAGAACTTCGGCAACCTGCCTTATTGTGCTGAAAGCAAAATGTGTAGCAAGTCAACTTAGTCAACTTACACTATCTCTGGGGTCTTGTCCAAAACAAAACAGACAACAATTAGCTTACTGTTGGAAACAATATAAAGCTAGGTACAAGGCCAGCAAGGACCCTATACCTGCCAAATGCTAAGGTACAGAGCTAACCTAATACATTAATATTTCTTTGTCCCAAATAAGACTCTTATACCTTTACTGTATAAGCAATAACCGGTGAAAGCAAATAACATCTTATACCTATAAATGGGATATAAGACTCTCTTCCTAACAAATAATCAAACATTACTAGCTTGTGCTCAACTGCATAAAATCTAGAATTATTTATTTTCTTATCTCCAAAAAAGTGGTGAAAGCCGTGTACTTTTTCCAAACAGTACCGAGATGAATACCACAAGAAAAACCAAAAGGCAGGGCTTATGTAATGATAAAAAGAAATTTATTGACAAATAGAAAAGGTCATTTTTCCTCTGTAACACAAACTTATAGATATTCACTTGTGAAATTTTCTAGAATCAAAACCAACTTCAAGTAACTCAGAAGTTTAATAGGTTGAATCAAACTAACATAAACTGAAGAAGGAGACTATATATACATGCTCTTTAAAATACTGGAAACTTCACCAAGAGCCCATTATCACATATTGAAGACAGAAGAGAAACCAAGAATTACCCTTGGGATGCGCAGTGGATTTTTCGAAGCATATTCGCACAATTTGCCAATTTTTCTATCATTAGGTTCTTCATCCTGCGAGACATGTATTCACACCTTATTAATTTCTTTCATAAATCCTATGAAACAAAGGTATTTGTTATTCACATATGCTTTTACTAAACAACTGACATGTAAGGCTACCGCATGTCACGAATTCAAACCATAACGAATCTTGTAAATGAGCTAGGTAAGCTTGCCAAGGTTGTGATAGCCTAGCATGAAACAAAAATTTAAGCATTGATGATACAAAGACATGAGGGACAAGAGCTACAAAAAGAAACCTGTGTTTTGGGAAAAATGTCGGCCAAGATCTTCTTGTACCGCTTGATCGGCTGCCTAGACCTAGTTCGCAGGGAAGGGCAGAAGAAGCAAAGGCTCTCACAGGCCGGCATAAGTTTCCTCGACACCACGCCCATCAACAATATTGAAAATGTAGTACCTCTTCAAGAAATCCCCCAAATCCTACACTGTGTTAGCAGGAGAAAAGAAAAGGGCAAAATTCAGACTTTTTTCCCAATTTCCTTGAAACATTAAAAAGAAAATTCTCAATTCACATCAAATTACAACTTAGGGATCTAATCACTGCGATAAATTCCTTCAAAACACAGAATTCAAGATAGAAATATATAGATTTTGAACCTAACCTAAATCATTAATCGACCTCAAGAAATAAAATCCAAAAGGCCTGGATCCAGACATACTTTAATTCAATCTCATATTTCATTAAAGCGAACAAAGATCAATTGGATATATATTCCTTTCAGAAATGGACGAAACTGAGTGACGAAACTGAGTGTACCAGGTCAAAATTGGCCGATCGAAATCGCAAAATGGAGGGAAAGACGAGAGGGTTTCGGATTCCGATCGCGTTCGCCGAGGATCGGAGGAAGAGACCAGAAAATTCTTCGATTCCTTTGGCCTCCCTCTTCCTCCGCCTCTCTCCCTTCCTTCTCCTCTCTCTCTCTCGTTAATCTCAGCACTTTGTGCGGAGTCGGGAGAGAGAATGAGAACGTTGGCTAGTTTTTAGGGAAAAAAAAATAGAGAGCCATTACAATTATTACATACAGCTCCAGAGAGACCTAATAAAACGGGACGATACGATACGGTCTCCTTATATCGATCCAAATTCCGCTAAGATCCGAAAACGGGCTCCGAGACGGCCGCAGCTGTCAGAATTTGGGCCCACGTTTGGGCCATAATCGCGATCGCGGGTATGAGATGGGGACGTTCGAGCATGTTACCGTTAACCAGTCAGCCAGGTGGGACCCACAGGCGGAGCCACGTAACGGAAAAACTTTTGATTTCTCTTTCTTAAGAATAAAATAGAAAATTAGCGTAATTACTTAAATGAATCTATTAACTTTCATAGACGTCGTGTTTGGATTAATGGAAGTGAGAGGGAAATGGGAAGTGAGAAGGAGGAGTGAAAAATGTAGAATTGTAGTGGGAATATAGGATTTGTGAAAATAAGTTTTTCAATGTTTGATTGTAATGTGAAAGTGTAAGGGGCCGTTTGTTTCGCGTAAAACTCCGTAATTCGTAAATGACTTACTACCCAGTTACAACTACGGTGTTTGTTTGGACCGTAATTCGTAAAAGACTTACGTAACTCAACTAACACTCACTTGCAACCCAGTTACCACTCACTTACAGCCCAGTTACAGTTAATTTTGTGGTCATACAAATTTGTATTATTTTTTTATATTAATATTAAAAAAATTTAATATTTAACTTTTTTAATATTTATTTGCAGTATTAAAACTTTTAAAATCACCAAATAGTTAATTTTGTGGTCAACTTTTTCACTTACGACTTATACATTACGACAACCAAACACCGTAAAGTACAATACACTTTCCCACATAACAATTTTATATTACCAACCAAACACCGTAAAATTTACATACATATAACTCATTTACAATTGTAAAAGACTTTACAAATTACAACTACGAATTACGGCCAGTTACGACAACCAAACAGACCCTAAGTGAAAAAGTAAATTGTGACAGTGTTTGGTTAGTAATGTGAAAGTGGAGTGAAAAAATTGACAACAAAATTAATCATAAAATAATATTAAATTAAATATTATTTTTGAAGTAATATTTTTGAATTGTAATTAGACTCCAAGTGAGATTTACGTGACATCAAAATTTAATGCATTAATATACAACTTATTACAAGTGAGATTTACATGACCACAAAATTAACTATAGCACCCTGAAAGTGAAAAATAATAGTGTAAAAAGGAGGTGTAAAAGAGAAAAAAGAAAAAGAAAAGAGGTTTTCCTATTTTTCATTTCTGATTCAAAACAAACTTTTCATTTTCTTCCGACTTTTATAAGTCCAAACACGCCATTAATATTATGATCTAGAATTTAACACTAGTTAAAAGAGTTTGAAGTCAGGTCCACAGTCAGACATTAAATCTTTTATGATCCTTGCTCTTGGATCATAAAAATCATTATAATCATGATAATGATGAATAATTCTCTTTGTGTATATGTTCTCTTTTAGTCTGAGTTTAGAGTTATCATATGACATGCTGAAGTTTAAGATGGCTGTGGTAAAGAGGATCAGAGCCAATAAGCGGAGGAGAGGGAGTGGAGGTGTAAGACAGGAGGGGTACTTGAGCAAGCCAGGCATCCCGAATGATGTGGCGCGGTCAAGGCGAGGCAGTAAGGATTGTTGGTACCCAATAATTATTTCATACAAGATCTATGCATAAACTAAAAGCCTCTTTATCAAAATAAAAAAGAAAGAGGATTTAGGCATACTTGATTCCATCACGAAAGAGATGTCGAAGGTTACACGATCCCGAAGACACCGGAGTTAAGGGAGGGGATTCTTCTCTCTAACCACCAAGTTCTCTTTATGATCCTTAGAGGAGATGAGAGGCCTCCAAGAGAGAGATTAAGTCATAGTCGATTAGTTGTAGAGAGAGAATCCTACTCATGATATATATAGTATCAAGAAATTCTAATTCAAGTCATCATAGATCTAGATCTTTGATTGATAACACGAGTTCCACACGTGTAGATGAGTCCCACATCTTAATTTAAATACACTCATGGTTAAGTGTAAATGAAACGTGTCTAGACTCAAATCATTAGGCTTGATCAATTCTTTATTGGATCCAGCAACATAGGTTTATAGAGACGGTGTATAACTCCAATTAGACTTGTGTAGGCCCAAATTAATTTAGACTCTAATCCAAATAAGTCTAACAATCTCCCATTTGGGCCAAACAAGTCATACTGGAAGGATGTTATACATAACTTTTTGGTACCAAAACTTTAACCGTCAATAAATCACGTTTCAAAACAATCTGGTCCATCAAGTGTCCTGCCACCGAACATGACGGTCGTTACCTTCTATATAATCGAGGTAGGACCTTTCACATCACAAGTTCCAGAACCCATAACGACGTAGATCAAATGTAGACGTGTGGTGTTAAAATGTCCTTTAATCAAATAAGGTATAATTCCAACTGGTTTCCACTTTATGACTCCAACGAGTCTAACTTTATGACTCTAAGAAGTCTAACTGCTAATTCAACAAACTCAAATGCGCAAAAGCATACTTAAGAAAAGCAGTTATAACTTTATATATCAGAATCAATAAATATATATAAAGTGCACTTAAAAATAATGTCTGTTACATGAAATTATCCACTCCCACTAAACTAGGATATCATCATGACTAGCCATCCCATACGAGCAATATGCTCTTAGAAGACTTTAGGTGGAAGTCTTTTAATGAGTAGGTCTGTAATATTAAGAATAGTACCAACACTATTAACAGACACAGAGTGATTTCGAACTTTATCCTTGATGACAAGAAACTTGGTGTCGATATGTTTCGACTACTCTTGGCACTGTTGCAGTAGAGCTCTATAACTCTTATTGTCACAGTGTAACTGTAATGGCCTCTTGACTAAGTCCACCATACTCTTATAATTAGGAAAGTATAACCTAAAGTGAACTTTCTATTGTCGATACATCCAGCATAATCTGAATCTGTGTATCCGATCAGCTACAACTGATCAGATTTCATGTAGTTTTCTGTAGATATCGCATTAGCTTCTTGGCAGTGTTCCAGTGATCAATCCCAAAATTGATCAAGTATCTGCCAGTCTGGACGGGTACAAACTTGAGCGTACATCAAACTTCCAACTGCTGATGCATATGAAACGTCTTTCATTTGCTCTTTTTGTAGGTCATTCTTGGGACATTAGAGTAGACTCAACTTATCTCCCCTATAGCAATTCTTCATGCCACATCTATCTAGCACCTTATCGATGTAGAACTTTTGTGATAAACTTAATATTCCACGTGTCAATCATGTTGAATATGGATGCCTATCACGAAAGAAACGTCTCCAAGATCTTTCACCTCAAAATTCTTTGAGAGAAAACTTTTGGTCTCAAGTAAAAGAGCCATATCGTTACTTGCAAGCAGAATATCATTCACATATAACACAAGAAATATATGTCTACTCTCTTTAGATTTATGGTAAATGCACTAATCAGCCACATTCTCCTTAAAATCAAAAATGAATATTACTGATCAAATTTTAAATACCATTGACGAGATGCTTTCTATAAACCATAAAAGAATTTTTTTATTTGCAAACCAAATATTTTGAACCTTTCGCTTTAAAACTTTCTGGTTGCACCATGCAAATTTCTTTCTCAATGCCACCATTAAAAAAGGCAATCTTAATATCCATTTGGTGTAACTCCATGTCTGAGTGGGCTACTAATGCCATGATAATTTTAAAATAATCCTTCATGAAAAAAAGGGGAGAAAGTCTCCTTATAGTTAATGCTCTTTGTTTGAGTAAATCCCTTTTACGACAAGACGTGCCTTATAATTTTCGATGTTGCCTTCGAATCCTGCTTAGTTTTGAATACCTATTTACAACCAATCGGTTTCTTTCTTTAGTCAACTCTACTAAATCCCAAACATCACTGTCATTCATGGATTTTAACTCATCTTTCATGACATTTGACCACTTAGTGGAGTGAATGCTGAGTTTGGCCTCATTCAAAAATGTGGGGCCATCCTCTAACCTTATGTCAAACTCATGCTCTTGGAGATAAACTATATAGTCATTTACAATGATTGATCTCCTCTTCGAAGTTGATTTCCTAGGCACTTATGCTTGAGAATTTTCAGATCTACCTCATCAGCAGGATCTATTTCAGGATGAACTGTATATGTACCTTGTAAGAGTACAACTGTATTTTCATCTTGAAGTGGAACAACTATTTTATCATTTGAAACAATTATCATGGGTATAACGATATGTTCTTCCTCAAATGTGAAATCTTTATATAGTTAACTCCCACTGTTTTGAATATCCTCAAAAAATTTAGCATTATTCATCTCTATTATGTTCTTAGTGGAGAGATAGTAAAAAAACTAAAACCTCTAGACCTCTCAGAATACTCTATGAATAAACAACTAACTGTTTTTAGTCCAGTTTCTTCTCATGTAGTATATGACCAAGCTTCAGCTGGACAACCCCAAACATAGAGATGCCTAATACTGGGAGATTTCCCAATTTATAACTCATATGGGGTTTTACTTACTGCTTTGCTAGGTATTAAGGAGGTAGATAACTGTCTTTAAGGCTTCCCTCCATAGTGACTCTGGTAGAGTAGTATGAGCTATCATACTCATAACCATGTCTTTTAGTGTATGATTTCGTCTCTTAGCACACCATTTTGACAAGGTGTCCCTTACAGGTGTACTAGGCTACAAAACCACACTCTTTCAGAAAATTTAAAAAAGATCATAGACATCTACCTGATCCGTCATATTTGTCATAGTACTCACCATCATGGTTAGATCTAACAACTTTAAGCTTTCTATTATGTTGATTTTTGACTTCAGCTTTATAAATTTTAAACATGTCCAGTGATTAAAATATCTCATGAATCAAGTATAGGTACCCACAACGAGAGTAATAGTGTGTAAAAGTGATGAAGTATCTGTGGCCATTCCAATAAGCTGTAGGAAATGGACCACAAATATCTGTATACACCAAATTCAAGACGCCTGAACTCCGTCTAGCACCAAACTTCCTAATGATTATTTAATTAATGTTCGCTTAGTGCCTAAGTTATGCACATATAAAGATTCAGGATATGAAGTATGAAGTTTCAATTTATATAGTCATCAATAAGAATTTTAGTATCAACAACTTTAGATTTGAAAAGTAGACTAAGTATTTCATTATCAAGAGTGAAAGTAAAAAACAGATCTGTCTGACAATAAAATAGAAATATGATTCTGCCTAAAAAGACGGTACATATAAAGTCTCATTCAAATCTAAAACAAAAAACCATAATCTAATCCAAGCCTACAAACTCCAACAGCTTCAATTACAACTTTATTTCCATCACCCATGTATACGTATCGCGCAGCTGGGCTGGGCCTCCTTTGGGATTGGAAGTTTCGCATTGAATCACTTATGTGAATTATCTATCCACTATGTATGGGGTGACACTAAAGTTAAATTAATTTCAGAACAAACATAAATATGAGATATATTGTAGCGCCCCGATCCTGCGGGTACGGAGACATTACTGTGACGTATATACACAGGGCGAAAATACCCTCACATATATATGCTAAGCATCAGTACATGTAAGAATCAGAGTACAGAAGCACAGTGGTAATATACATTCCAGCAATAATAGCACAAGTACACAGTTATCATAGAGCAAGATACAATATCTTAAGAATATAAAATCACCAAGAAGCGCAAAAGTAGGATGTACAATATGAAATACGGGAAGATACTCAAAAGTAGCAAGATGAGAATCTCGCGAGCCGATCAAGGGGAGGCTGGAAGAAAGAGGATCCGGACAGACAACCGCTAATCCACGCTTCCGCTGCGCCACTCTGATCAGCTATAGTAAGGTCACAACGTTCCAGACTCTAGGATCTGGACATGAGGATCCAGGGTTGTCAGAAAGCAACCCAGCGAGTACGTAAGATAAAGCCAGTTGGTATGCTCAGGCAGTCACACGTGTACATGATCAAGTGATATGGTTCAAACATACAAGTACAGGCAATGACAAGTGACATAAATGAAAATCTGGGAATCGATATGAAAACCAGGAAATAAGCAAGTCAAGTGATTCAACACAATAGCACAGATATCATATGTAAGTAGCGGGCAGGATAAAGTATTATGTCACAGGTCTCACGAGTATAAATCAAGTATGTCCCTAGTCAGATATCAGTAGCATGTTATTATTAAGACTCGTTCAATTTGTATGTTTTGGTATATGTCTCATACCATATACCTCCGCATACAAGTCAAGCGAGGTTAGTTATTGGAAACTGATGGAGATCGATGAACCTTATTTAGAATGGGTCCCATGCATGCTTGGAACAACAGTCCAGGAGTACCTGGTACTGAGCCGGAATGTACCGCTAGGTACGGAACTTACTACATGCCCGTATGACTTAGTATGCGAACGAACAGGAATAGAGTGTCATCGCACCCTGAAGGAATAAACCAGGAGATTACGGCACACCCACAGGAGGCAGGGAAGTAAGGGTGCCATTACACCCGACAGAAACACTTGGTGGCCTCCAGGTAGAATCTCAAGTAGTAGTTGTACAACATTTGTATGACCACCATAAACACGGAAGTTATATCGATACCCATCAGTTTCCCCAGTACCGGTGTAAATTGTTCAATTATTACAGACTGTCCAGTGATAATGTCCACAATGTGCTCACAGTAATCCTATATTCATGGTTATCTAATTACGGGGATTAACATGAGTATAATATCAGAAGCCTCCCCGTTATAGGATTTAGAAATACAAGAGTTCAGGAGTACCAGATGTCTGGTAGCAGAATAAAAATCATGTTAAGTCCCCATGAAACTGATAACATGAATAAGTAATGCAATACAGATGTTAGGTGTAATAGTATCCAGTCAGGTGTCACTACATCAGGTCAAGTGTATCGGTACCATGTGAAAGCATGTATCAAGTATCGAGTGATATCATGTCAATGTCAGGTGACAGATATCAGTGTTAAGTGATAACGTGTCAAGTTTAAATATATCAGTGCCAGGCAATTAATATGCCGGTATCAAATGAGTTGAATACAGAGTCACAACATCGCATGTCAGGTAATCATCCGGTCATGAATATGGTACAGGAGAATAATATAGTTAAAAATTTTAAACTCTTCACAACTATATCTATAACAATAATAAATTAATCTATTAATTAGCTATGTGAAGCCGAGCGAAGCTGGAGCGTATCTAGCATACCCATTACAAGTATAATATCAGTCCAATGAGTTATAATAACGGCCAACAGGTAATCGTATAACATGTTAATATAGGAAAATCACTTGCATATCATATATCATCTCGCATAACGATGCATCATGTATTAAAGCCAGAATAGCAATTATTAGGCATGAATTGATGATAACAAAGCACTCACGTAACACACTTTAAGCCCTAGAATAAAACTAGTAAGGCATGAAACAACACAAGGAAAGTACTCGCCCAAAACATAAGAGTTACTCGCCGACATAAGTGAAGTACTCGTCTAAAATCACACGACTCTGATCAATATTTGAAAAATCCACGAACATCACGTGCACGCTACAAATCCATATTAAGATGTAAACACACACACATATTTATTAGAGAGAGAATGAGAGAGGAAAGAGAGGGGAGAGCGAAGAATTAATTAGAGGGGACGGGGGGAGAGAGAGCTAGAGAGTTGTAGGAAAGAGAGAGAGAGAGAGAGAGAGAGAGAGAGAGAGAGAGAAGTTGTGCTGAAAAAGTAGGGGGTAAATAGGGGATAAATGAAAGGGTAGATAGGGAATAAAAAAAGAGGGGTAAAAGAGGAAAGAAGGAAAAGAAATAAAGAGGAAAAGAAAGAAAGAAAGAAAGAAGAAAGAAAAGGAGAAGGGGGAGTGGTGGCAGGCAGTCGGGGGCGCGGCCTGGGCCCGGGGAGGAAGGGGGTTGGGGTTGGATTTGTTGATGTGGTGGCTGTTGTTATTGTTGTTGATGTTGATGGTGAAGGTGGTGGTTGTTGTTGGTGGTGGTGTTGGGTGAAGGAGGTGGTGTTGGGGAGTTAGAGGAGAAGGAGGAGATGGTGATTGGGGGGGGTTGGAAGTGGAGAAGGAGGTGGATTGATGGTGAATTGAAGAAGAAAATGGTGGTAATGAGTTTTGGTAAAAATTGAAAAAGAGGAGATGGTGGTTGAAAAGAAGAGAGGTGGAGAAGAAGAGAGGGGGTTGGGGACGGCGGCGCCGGCCTGGGAAGGGCGGCAGCGGCGCTGGTGGTGTTGGTGGAGGCGACGGTCAAGGGGAGGAAGAAGGAGAGTTGGTGGGAGAATGTGGGAGATGGGGAATTTGAGAAGAAAGAATGAAAGAAAAGAAAAGAAAAGAAAAGAGGAGAGGGAGAAGGAGAGGGAGAGGGAGAGGGAGGGGTATGGGGGAGAGTGTAACAACCAAAATTTTATTGTACCTAATTTCTCCTCACCTTAAATATTAAGAATTTTTGGTTAAGGCATTATATAGAAGTAGTCACCCTCCATAATTCTATGTCAACAAATTGAACTTAATTAATAGACCCACTTCCCTTTTCAAAGTTTTTATTAACTATTTGATTGTGGTGACTAAAGATGATTAGCATGAAGGCTTATGTACATGTATTTTGGGCAAATTTATGACTTAAGCATTGGTAAAAGAAAATGTCAACATAATCCTTCATATCCCCTTAATCACCAAGCTTATCCTGATACCTTTTTGTGGTAAGTATGCATTAGGGGGAAGATTAAAGGGCTAAGATCTCTTGAGATTTGGGTTTCCATGTGGCACCTTGAGAGGGGTCTTGGCCAAGTGGCATCATGAGAGAACCCCACCTAGTTACTTGCAATTCCAAGGGGTTGACTATCAAGCTTGCCTCTTCATCTTCCTCTCCCAAAAATTCTGCAGATTTCCTCTCCCAAATTCTGCAATTTTTCCCTCTTATTTGTGAAGAACTTGAAACCCTAAATCCTCCATTTCATCTCCTCTCTAGAATTGGAAGGTATACCCTCTCTAGCCCTAAATCCTAGCCTCTCTCAATTCTGAATCAAGACTCCACCAGAGGGAAGGAGGAGACACGCGCGCGCAGCAAGCAGAGCAGCAGCGGCACGCGGGGCGCTGCTACTTTGCCGCAGAACCGCGGCATAAAAGGAGATTCCGCGGCATTTTGGGGGAGGGAGGGCCCGATCTTTGGGGAGAAGATTCCTGGTGAACTGGGAGAGAGATCTAGCTCTGCAAAGCAGACATTTCCTGAAGGCTAACCCACTGATTTCGGATCTGAAATCCATTGTGAGTAAACCTAACTATTAGGGTTATGTTTTTCTATTAATGCTCGAAAAATTAGAACTTTGAATCTGTGTAGGTGCCCCACAATGGTAGTATTTGCTGTTTTTGTGATATCCTTACACTAGATGGAAATAAATGGGTATTACTTAATTATTGTGCCCCTATATCATGTTGTGATGAGATGAATGTGTGATATACATGTTTTAGCTCACTAATTAAACTTAAATAAGGTGATTTAGCATCTTAAATTCGCTGTTTGGTAATTAACTTTAGGTTAATTGAAATGCAAGGGGTATTATATGCTTATTATGTCTCTACATTACATCGTTATGATATGCATGTGTAGAACTCATGTTCTAGTATATTATGTATGCCTATTGAGCCAATTTATCAAGTTATTTCGCTATCTTCTTGGTTAATATCATGATAGTCGATTCGATGTAGATATGATATAAACTTGAAGCTTACTTTATGTTCACAAGAGTACATGGAGAATAATCCCTCTTTATGTCATAACATTATGTTGTGTACTAGTGAGTACATGTGGATGATGCATATGTTCATACGGGGTTGGAAGTGGCGCATTATGGCGTTACCATGATTTTGGGAAACCCAAGTGCATGTTTCTTTATTGTTGCACATCATTTTGGGCATGACATGTAAGTTAGTTTAGATTGCTTAGTATGAATATCATAACTTAAACTCGCATGATGCATTTATATATATAGGAGGAAGGGGCCGTGCGGGAGCCGGTAGGAGGGGGGAAGACGGGGATTTGACACATGTATATGTATATATATATAAGGAGGAAGGGGCCGTGCGGGAGCCAGTAGGAGGGGGGAAGACGGGGAAACTTATATGTTTTATATGAATTATATATATAAGGAGGAAGGGGCCGTGCGGGAGCCGGTAGGAGGTGGAAGGCGGGGAAATTTCACTTAGATTGAATGATATCTAAAAGTGAACTGTCAAGTTGCATACATGATTGATAATGCTTGTGTCAAACTAAAATGTCACTTGATGTGTATAACGAGCCGAATTGATGTGAGGGGACTAACCCACGAAAAGTACATACAATTATTTCTTTTGTGTCATGATATAGTTAAATGCAAATCTTTGATAGTGGAGTCATGTAGACCACATGTGTATGGAGCTTGGAACAAGTAAGGTAGCTTGAACAAGTTGTTGTTTATGGGACTCATTGTAATTTACCTCTTTTAAACTGTTTATCTTATGAAATTATTATATTAACACCCTATGACATGGTTTACTCATTGAGCTGTCGAGCTCATTTTATTTTCTTTCCACCTTTTTCAGGTTTGGATAAGGGTAAGAGGCCACTCTAACTGCAAGGGTTATGTTATGGATTATGTGACATGTTGTGGTACCATTTTGTTTAGCCGGGTGATATTAAATGTGTATGTATGGACTTTACCCAAGTTTTTTGTCTCTAAGGAACATGTTGGGATGTAATTGATGTATATTTGTCCTTAAGGCATTTGAAACTAGGAACCTTCATGTGATGTAATGTTTTGGATTGTGATCTCCTTGGTTATGTTATGTTCTTGGACTTCGAAAGATGGTTATGTGTGAGAATATGATTGTTGGAAAAGTTAACCTTGGTGATGTTGTGATTGAAAAGATATATGCTTGTGATAGAGGATGCAAGTTATGACATTATGTATATAGTTAAGTTTCGATGAGTTGTGCCATGATAAGTAGGCCGTATGGGCCGAAATCCTTGATGGAATTAAGTAGGCCTTTGAGCCGAAATTGTGGGTTATTGTAAGTGGAATAAATGAAATATTAAGGATGATGCTGCCAAAATTTTTTTATAAGAGAAATGGAGATAATTTGTGTTTTAGGCCTAATCTTGTTTATTAGAGCCGGGACCCTTACAGTTGGTATCAGAGCCTGGTTTAGGCAAGGTTAGCCTAGATAGGTGTAGTATGTGGGACTGACTATGAAATCATGCGAAAATTATATGTGTGCTAGGGTAAGTTAGAGATGGGGTATTAGGATGTAGTAGAGTCTTAGGGTAATTGACCCTGAAATGTAGGATATTTTACTGTTCTCTACATTTGAATATGGGTACCCGCATACCTTAGTTCAAATGGATCTTGCAAGGGGTGCGGGCCCTTCTGTAAGAAATTCCAGTGTTATGGGACACCGGAAAGGGAGAACAATCAAAATATCACATAAGTCAGGGTTAAACCTATTGGTAGGACAGTTGTGCATAGGAAAAAAAAAATTTATGAAAGACCGGCATGGTTACATAAGTGATGAATTGCTATCATGTCTTGATTGTATATTCATGCAGATTATTGCTTTGGAGAGAATTGGAAGGCACATCGGCTAATATAAATGTCTTACTTTTACAGATGGGAGATTCTGAGATGACTGGATCATCGTCTGACGGTCCGGAGTCGGAAAGTTTAAGTTGGATCGCGGACCAAATGGACTGGGAATTTGAATCTGATGAGACCGATCCAGATGTCATTCTGAAAGGTCCCCCAGACGGTTCAGATGCAGGGATTCGCTTGGGGCAAAATGAGAAAGATGACATTAATGAGGCAGAAAGTGCCATAAGGGGCGCACCAGCAGCTGAGGACCTGGGAGTCCTACCTAATGATGAGATGAACCCTGACGGAAGGATTTTCGTTGGGGGAATTTGGTGGAATTCCAACTGGGTAGAAGATATGGACCTGTACGATGATAATGAAAATTGGGGATGTGATTTTGATGCTGTACTAGAGGAACCAGAAGAAGAGGATCCAGACGAAGAACAGTAGAAGAAGAACCAGAAGAAGAGGATCCAGAAGAAGAGGATCCAGAAGAAGACCCAGAAGAAGAACCTGTAGGGGACGACCGAGAGGAAAGCTCCTCGGGTTCTAACATTACCCCTTGATAGGAGTTTAGATGGGTGGCATTTTGTTTTTGTTGTTTTTGTTTTTGAAGAAAAGGAATGTTGATTCACATAAGTTATTTTTTTTTTTTGTAAAGAAAGTGGTTGTCAATAGCTATATATGAACATGTGTCCCTTTAGGTCTGCATTGGTATGTTTTGAATGAATGCAGTCAGGCTAATGTACATGTTACCATGAAAACACTTTATGCATAAATGAAATCAGTGCTTTGGTTGTGAACTATTCTACTTGTTATCATTGAGTTACCATTGATTAAGTTCAACTATTCTTCTAGGTATTAGATGGATTTAAATTTTCCTCCATCCGATGCCAACTTGGAGGGCAACGTCCCATTGCACAGCGCAATTGGGAGCGTCCATCCCCCGGCAAGTCAAGAATTTCTGAGTGGGCAATCTAATGCTAATCGGGGAATGCCAGACAGAATCCCAGATTGGCTGTTGCAGCTGGCAAGTGTAAACAACCCCCGTAGAGCTCTTGAACAATTTCAAAAGCTAAACCCACCAGCTTTCAGAGGAGGAGTTGACCCTATTCAAGCTGAAGAATGGCTCCGCCAAATTGAAAAGATACTGGATGTAATGGAATGTACTGATAACCAGCGGGTATCTTTCGCCTCTTTCATGTTCCAAGGAGAGGTTGAGCGCTGGTGGGAGATGGTAAAAGGAGGAGCTAGGACCCTGGGAAGGGAGATCTCTTGGAACTTCTTAATTTAAAAGTTCAATGAAAAGTACATACCCGGAGTGGTGAAAGACCGACTTGCAATGGAATTCCAAGATCTAAAACAGGAGCAATGGACAGTGAGTCAATATGAAGCTAAATTCACTCAACTGTCCAGGTATGCTGAGAAATTGGTGTCCGATGAGGAAGATAGGACGAAAAGATTCGTTAGGGGCTTGAAGCCAGAAATCAGGAGTAAGCTGATCCCTTTCCAACTACAAGTTTACAGTCAAGCTGTGGAGAAAGCAATGGAAATTGAAAGGGACATACAGGAGAGCCAGGAGATGAGGACCAGGGAGCTGCCCTATATGAAGCGCCCCCGGTATAATAATGCCCCGAGCTTTGGGACTCAGTCCATGAGGCCCGACAGAGGTACTGGATCTTCCTTCATGCCCGCTCAGGGAAACAAGATGAACACATGGCCCAAGAATAGGGGATTGCCTCATTCAGCATCACCAATGTCCTCCCAACGCTCCAACTTTGCAGGAAACCAGTGGTGTCCAAGGTGCAACCGAAGTCATCCTGGCAGTTGCGCCGCTGGTAAGCAATGCTTTGTCTGCGGCAGAATGGGTCACATGAGGAGGGACTGCCCAAACTTGCATGGATACCCAGGAGCTAGCAGAGGAACGGGAAGACCAACCATGGGCATCGCCCCTACAACAGGAGGACCAGCTACCGCCTATCGGCAACCTTTCAACAGAACTCGCTCGGCCATGACACAAGCATCAGTACAGCAACCCAGAGTTCAAGGTAGGATGAATGCAATCACTCAGCAGGAGGCTCGAGCATCCAATGCCGTGGTGGAAGGTACCGTCTGTGTATCCGATAATATTGCTCGAGTATTGTTTGATCCCGGTGCTACCCACTCTTTTATTTCTTCATCTTTTGCTGCAATTATTAACAAGGAATCCGAACCTTTGAGCTATCAACTAGTGGTGTCAACCCCTGTAGGCGCCAGAGTGACCACTAGCGAGTATTATAAGGGATGTAAAATCATCATAGGTGAGATGAAGACACAGGCAGACCTGATTAAACTAGGAGAAATGGAATTTGACATCATCCTAGGAATGGATTGGTTGTCAATATATCGGGTTCATGTAGACTGTTACCAGAAGAAAATAATTTTTAAGTTAGAAGGAACTCCCGAAAGAGTTTATGAAGGGATGAAGAATAAAATTTGCACTCCAGTCATTTCTGCCTTAAAGGCCACTAAATTATTGAGGCAAGGGTGTCAAGGATTTTTGGCAACCCTTATTGATGAAGAAGGCATGAAGATTAAGATTGAAAACATAGAGGTTGCAAGAGACTATCCTGATGTTTTTCCGGAGGATCTACCCGGCTTACCCCCAGATAGAGAAGTAGAATTTTCCATTAATCTCCTACCTGGGACAAGTCCCATATCCAGGGCACCTTATAGAATGCACCCGCAGAAATGAATGAATTGAAGGACCAGTTGCAAGAGTTGCTAAGCCTCGGGTTTATTCGGCCAAGTGTATCACCTTGGGGTGCTCCGGTGTTATTTGTTAAGAAGAAGGATGGGAGCATGAGGCTGTGTATAGATTATCGAGAGCTGAACAAGGTCACTATCAAGAATCGATATCCACTGCCAAAGATTGATGATCTCTTTGATCAACTTCAGGGTGCCAGCATATTTTCCAAGATAGACCTAAGATCAGGATACCATCAATTAAAGATCAAACCGGAAGATGTTTCTAAGACTGCCTTTCGGACCAGATATGGCCATTATGAGTTTTTAGTAATGCCATTTGGCTTGACCAATGCTCCAGCAGCATTTATGGATTTGATGAATAGAATTTTCCAGCCATACCTAGATCAATTCGTAGTGGTGTTCATTGATGACATACTGATCTATTCAAAGAGCAGAGAGGATCATGAAAGACACTTGAGGATAGTGTTACAATTATTGAGAGAGAAGCAACTTTATGCAAAGCTTAAGAAGTGTGAGTTCTGGCTAAATGAAGTTGGGTTCTTGGGTCATATCATAAATGAGGAAGGAATATCAGTGGACCCTGCTAAGATCGAGGCGATAAAGGGGTGGCCTCGACCTACCAATGTCACAGAGGTGCGAAGCTTCCTAGGATTGGCTGGGTATTACCGGAGATTTGTAGAAGGATTTTCTAAGATAGCTGCACCCTTATCCCAGTTAACCAAGAAAGGCCTCAAATTTCATTGGGGAGATGATCAGGAGAAAAGCTTTCAAGAACTAAAGGATAAGCTAACATCGGCTCCAATCTTAGCCATGCCCATTGGAAACGAAGGTTATGTTGTTTTCAGTGATGCGTCAAAGTCAGGCCTGGGGTGTGTATTGATGCAACATGGGAGAGTAATTGCTTATGCTTCTAGACAACTAAGGAACCATGAGAAAAATTACCCTACCCATGACCTTGAGTTAGCTGCAGTCATTTTTTCCTTAAAAATTTGGCGGCACTACCTTTATGGAGTATCATGTGATATTTATACAGATCATAAAAGCCTGAAATATATTTTCACCCAAAAGGAATTGAATATGCTCCAAAGAAGATGGTTGGAGTTGATGAAGGACTATGACTTGGACATTCATTATCACCCTGGGAAGGCCAATGTGGTGGCTGACGCGTTGAGCCGGAAGTCTGGAGGATCCTTAGCAGTATTGTTAACACAGCAATCGGAGTTGTTAAGGGAGATGGAAAGAATGCAACTTGAAATTCACATAAGAGGGTCCCGGGATGGAGTGAACCAGATAAATCAAATTAGTATTGGTTTCGATCTCTATGAGGAAATCAAGGAAGCTCAAAGGAAAGATGACCAGACGGCTAAAATTTTTGAGAAAGTGCAAAGAGGTGAAACCCAAGAATTTACCATTTCCAAGGAATTGCTAAGGAAGGGAAGCCGAATAGTTGTACCTCCAGATTTTAAGCTCAAGGAGCAAATTTTAATTGAAGCTCATTGCACCCCTTACACCGCACATCCTGGAATAACCAAGATGTATCAGGATTTGCAGGCAAACTTTTGGTGGGAAGGAATGAAGAAGGACATAACAAATTTTGTGCAGAGATGTTTGATATGCCAACAAGTTAAGGCTGAACACAAGAAGCCTCCGGGACTCCTCATGCCCTTACAAATCCCTGAATGGAAGTGGAGCAACATTACTATGGATTTTGTGACAGGACTCCCTAGATCCCCTCAAGGATATGATGCCATCTGGGTGATAGTCGATCGACTTACAAAGTCCGCTCATTTCCTACCCATCCGAATAAACTATTCGATGGATAGATTAGCCCAGATCTACCTCCGAGAGATAATCAGGATTCATGGAGTTCCTGAGACGATTGTGTCAGATCGTGACCCTCGTTTTCAGTCAAGGCTATGGATCAGTCTATCCCAAGCTCTGGGCACCAAGCTACACCCAAGTACAGCTGCTCATCCGCAAACCGACGGACAATCAGAAAGAACTATACAAATATTGGAAGATATGCTGAGAGCATGCGTGTTGGACTTCGGGGGAAATTGGGAGAGATACCTATCATTAGTAGAGTTTGCATATAACAATAGTTATCAATCTACTATTAGAATGCCGCCATTCGAAGCCTTGTACGGCAGGAAGTGTAGGTCTCCGATTTGTTGGGAAGAAATTGGAGACCGAACATTATTCGGAGCCGATATAGTGGTGGATACAATAGAGAAGATCCGGATGATAAGAAAGAGAATGAAAGCGGCCCAGAGTAGACAGAAGGCATATGCGGATCGACGCCGAAGACCTTTGGAGTTTACAGAAGGCGACAGTTTTCTTGAAGGTATCACCAATAAAAGGAATGGTACGGGGTGGCAAACGGAATAAGTTAGACCCCGGTATATTGGACCCTTTGAAATACTGGAAAGAATTGGACCTCTGGCGTATCGGTTAGCCTTACCACCAGAGATTGAGAAAATACATGACGTATTTCATGTGTCCCAATTGAGGAAGTATGTGCCAGATCCGAGCCATGTTCTTAAATACTCACCACTGCAGCTCCAAGACGACTTGTCATATACTGTGGAGCCGGTTCAAATCCTAGATAGAAAAGAGAAGCAACTGCGAAACAAAGCAATCCCTTTAGTGAAGGTTCTGTGGAGAAGTAAAGAGATTGAAGAAGCTACCTGGGAATTAGAGGAAGAGATGATGCAGAACTACCCACAACTTTTTCAAGGTACGTCAGGCTTCGGGGACGAAGCTCTCTTTTAGGAGGGGAGAAATGTAACAACCAAAATTTTATTGTACCTAATTTCTCCTCACCTTAAATATTAAGAATTTTGGTTAAGGCATTATATAGAAGTAGTCACCCTCCATAATTCTATGTCAACAAATTGAACTTAATTAATAGACCCACTTCCCTTTTCAAAGTTTTTATTAACTATTTGATTGTGGTGACTAAAGATGATTAGCATGAAGGCTTACGTACATGTATTTTGGGCAAATTTATGACTTAAGCATTGGTAAAAGAAAATGTCAACATAATCCTTCATATCCCCTTAATCACCAAGCTTATCCTAATACCTTTTTAGTGGTAAGTATGCATTAGGGGGAAGATTAAAGGGCTAAGATCTCTTGAGATTTGGGTTTCCATGCGGCACCTTTAGAGGGGTCTTGGCCAAGTGGCATCATGAGAGAACCCCACCTAGTTACTTGCAATTCCAAGGGGTTGACTACCAAGCTTGCCTCTTCATCTTCCTCTCCCAAAAATTCTGCAGATTTTCTCTCCCAAATTCTGCAATTTTTCCCTCTCATTTGTGAAGAACTTGAAACCCTAAATCCTCCATTTCATCTCCTCTCTAGAATTGGAAGGTATACCCTCTCTAGCCCTAAATCCTAGCCTCTCTCAATTCTGAATCAAGACTCCACCAGAGGGAAGGAGGAGACACGCGCGCGCAGCAAGCAGAGCAGCAGCGGCACGCGGGGCGCTGCTACTTTGCCGCAGAACCGCGGCATAAAAGGAGATTCCGCGGCATTTTGGGGGAGGGAGGGCCCGATCTTTGGGGAGAAGATTCCTGGTGAACTGG
The DNA here is from genome assembly GCA_038442645.1 of Agave tequilana. Lineage (NCBI taxonomy): Eukaryota > Viridiplantae > Streptophyta > Magnoliopsida > Asparagales > Asparagaceae > Agave > Agave tequilana. Next base: position 373,031 of record JAVJIF010001152.1, on the reverse strand, counting down.
GAGAGAGATCTAGCTCTGCAAAGCAGACATTTCCTGAAGGCTAACCCACTGATTTCGGATCTGAAATCCATTGTGAGTAAACCTAACTATTAGGGTTATGTTTTTCTATTAATGCTCGAAAAATTAGAACTTTGAATCTGTGTAGGTGCCCCACAATGGTAGTATTTGCTGTTTTTGTGATATCCTTACACTAGATGGAAATAAATGGGTATTACTTAATTATTGTGCCCCTATATCATGTTGTGATGAGATGAATGTGTGATATACATGTTTTAGCTCACTAATTAAACTTAAATAAGGTGATTTAGCATCTTAAATTCGCTGTTTGGTAATTAACTTTAGGTTAATTGAAATGCAAGGGGTATTATATGCTTATTATGTCTCTACATTACATCGTTATGATATGCATGTGTAGAACTCATGTTCTAGTATATTATGTATGCCTATTGAGCCAATTTATCAAGTTATTTCGCTATCTTCTTGGTTAATATCATGATAGTCGATTCGATGTAGATATGATATAAACTTGAAGCTTACTTTATGTTCACAAGAGTACATGGAGAATAATCCCTCTTTATGTCATAACATTATGTTGTGTACTAGTGAGTACATGTGGATGATGCATATGTTCATACGGGGTTGGAAGTGGCGCATTATGGCGTTACCATGATTTTGAGAAACCCAAGTGCATGTTTCTTTATTGTTGCACATCATTTTGGGCATGACATGTAAGTTAGTTTAGATTGCTTAGTATGAATATCATAACTTAAACTCGCATGATGCATTTATATATATAGGAGGAAGGGGCCGTGCGGGAGTCGGTAGGAGGGGGGAAGACGGGGATTTGACACATGTATATGTGTATATATATAAGGAGGAAGGGGCCGTGCGGGAGCCGGTAGGAGGGGGGAAGACGGGGAAACTTATATGTTTTATATGAATTATATATATAAGGAGGAAGGGGCCGTGCGGGAGCCGGTAGGAGGTGGAAGGCGGGGAAATTTCACTTAGATTGAATGATATCTAAAAGTGAACTGTCAAGTTGCATACATGATTGATAATGCTTGTGTCAAACTAAAATGTCACTTGATGTGTTGTAGGCTGTCTAAAAATGACTAACAGACCAGCCATTAAGGAAGCAGAGTCTCAAGCTCTAGACGCGAGAAATCGATGCTCGCGTCTCAGCATTAAGACGCGTTGGCTCTACACCCGCGTCACAACGTTCAGACGCGTCGGCCCGAAGCCCGCGTCTCAGCATCAAGACGCGTCGGCCCGAAGCCCGCGTCTCAGCATCAAGGCGCATCGGCCCGACGCCCGCGCCTCAGCATCCAGGCGCATCGGCCCGACGCCCTCGCCTCAGCATCCAGACGTGAAGGCCCGAAACCCGCGTCTCAAGGCGCGTTTGGCTCGACGCCCGCGTCTCAAACTTCAAGGCGCGTTTGGCCCAACGCCCGCGTCTCAGTTGCAACTGCCCTGATTGCGGGGCCAGTCACCGCGCATGTAGCGGGTAGTGGCCCCTCATTCGGGAGCGTTTTCAGGAGGCACCTTCACCCCCTGAGACCCCTATAAATAGAGCCTTGTTTGCTATGAAGAGGGGATAGAGGCTTGAAAGGATAGAGGCTTGAAAGGATAGAGGCTTGAAAGGATAGAAGCTTGAGAGGATCGAAGCTTGGCAGAAGATCGGAGTTTTGAAGAGAGAGAGCTTTGAGATAGGGCATCATCAAAATCGATCGAATCCAGGCAGGAGGATCATCAAGAGAGAAGCACGACTCTTCAGCGAGCTTACTGAGTACAAGCCGCTCTTCGCCTACCTCCTCTTTGAGAGTTTTGGTAGACGGAGCTGAGTTACTCTTTCTACCGATCGAAGAGAAGACCCCCGACGGTCTAGGACGGTCATCTGGTCAACGGAGAACAAGATTCACTCTCCATCGCCACACGAAGAACCCAGCTTTAAACAAAGGGAAGATTCAGACATCCTCCCTCCCTTGTAACTGGAAAAGAGGGAAGAGTAGTTCTTTTGGTTGTAATCGTTTCGCTTGAATCAAGGAAATCTTTTACAGCTAAAACCACTTTCTCCGACCACCAAACTTTCCGGCCCCCTACAAGAGATGGCGACTCCGCTGGGGAATACCTTCGTTACTGACGAGCGCACCGTGGTGCAAGATGACGTTCTCCGTAAGGGGAAAATGGTCGAATCCCTCGTCGTCGAGTTCGACCAGGCGAAGTATGAAGAGTTCCTCTCTTCTGGCTCCAAGAGCCCAAAGACCCGCGTCTGCCGCAGGGTCTCAAGTGGACAGCCCCCTGAAGCCCAATCTGAGGCTCTGTCGGGTGCTCCTGCTGCCCACTGTGCCAAGTTTGGTTCACGCGCCGACGCCTCCCAGAAGGCCCGCGTAACCTCAGACTCCTCTGCTGCGATCAACCGCGTCGCGCAGAACACACGCGCCAACGCCTCTCTGAAGGCCCGCGTGGTCCCCGGCACATCTACTGGTGCGATCGACCGTGTCGCACAGAACGCCCGCGTCAGCGTCTCTCAGGAGACCCGCGTGGCAAACACCCCTGGTTCTACAAACCAGGAAGTTGTTGGCTTCTCTCTTCCTCCACGGCGCAATCGGAATGCCGAGCGTCGACAGAGAAGACGCGCGCGTCAACACTCGGTCGGAACCGTTGGTTTTCTGACTGGGGTTGAACGCAGCGTACGATCCGATGCCTTGCCCGCACCTCGTCCAGTGCGAGAGGTCCGTGTTTGGCGACCCAAACGCGAGACTCCCCAAGTTGAGCCCTCTGAAGACCAACTTGCCAAACGCCGAAGCGAAGCTTCTGCGTCTTGTCAAACGCAGGAAGCACGCGCCCATAGGCGTGGGGCCCAGCAGCCCACTCTCTCCCAAGTCTCTCTGCTCCAACGCAGCAGACAGCAACGCGAAAGTCGCGTCTCATATCAACAGAGACGCCAGACGCGCGTGACGCAGCCGCGACGCAACAGCCGCGTTTCTGAAACCTGTGTCCAGGCTGAACAGCACATGACTGTCTCCCGTCGTCGACGTTGCGAGACCAGTCTCTTTAATCCCCCTCCCACAGATTTGAGGGATTATTTGACAAGGAAGAGGAGTGCCAATCAGACCACTTCTCCATGCTGCTGTCAACAGCTCATCCAGATGCTCTCTGGATGCCATTGCGAGTCAGGCGTGCACCAGCCGTCTTTAATTAGACAGCTGACCCTGATTCCCCCATCAGCCAAGAGAAGACGCTCCCACAGGAGGAGAACCTTCTCAGATGTTGAATACCCGGAGCTTACTGCAAACATGACTAGCAGAAGTAAGGGAAAACAACTAATGGTCAACTCAGAGGAATCTGACTCTGAACCGGAGGGGGTGTATCAACACACTCGCACCCGGACAGGGGCCATTCCCCCAATTGACTATAATGCCTTAGCCCGCGGCATTAGAATGGGTGGTCCTCACTCCGCTATAGTGGAGTCGCAGGCTTCAAACTCTTCCGTCGAGAAGGAGGCTTCCGCCTACATGGCCGACACTCCTGAGGAGACGACCAGGCGTTTAGAACAGACGCAGAAGCACCAGATGGATATAATCGCCTCTCAACAGAGATCCATTGACTCCCTCAAGCATATGCTTGAGAAATTGCTTGAAGAAAGAGCGAGATCTCCTCCTAGACGACCGAAGGGGAAAGGGAGAAAGGGAGGAAGCCCACCCTCCGAATCTTCTGACGAGACACGACGATCTACCTCGGATGTGTCCAAGCCCTCGTCGCAGGCAAGAAGCGACCAGACCCGGGAAAGGCTCATGCTAAAAGAATGAGTCAACTGGAGCAGCGCCTCGAGGCCCTTACCAACCGTAAAGGCCTCCAAGAAGCTGGGGTAGTCCGGCCCTATCCGGCCGAGTGGGACTTAGTCCCGTACCCTCCTAAGTTCAAGGCTCCAACTCTCCAAGCATTCGACGGGAAGGGGTCACCCAACCAGCACATCTACTACTTCAAATCCCAGACCGGGAATGTGGTAGATAACGATGCCATCCTGGCGCGACTGTTCATCGGCACCCTGAAAGGGTTGGCCTTTGAATGGTTCATGAAGCTCCCCGAAGGTTCCATCAAGAACTGGGGCGACTTGGAGAAGCTGTTTCTAACACGCTTCTTCGAAGATGATTCGGAGGTCACAATGCCTACCCTTTTAGCTACAAAACAGCGAAAGGGAGAGTCCGTCAAGTCTTTCGTAGAAAGATTTCGGAACATGGCACTCCGATGTCCAAGCGGCATGACCCAGGCCACCCTGGTGGAAACATGTCGCCATAATCTCCAAACCTCACTCCTTGCTCAAATAGGAGTTGCTGAAAGCCGCACCTGGAAACAATTAGTCCAGCAAGGTGAACAGGCTGAGGAGATTGTCGCCCGCGTCAGAGCGGAAGAAGGCAAGCCCAGGCCAGAGAGGTCGACAAGGCGTGCACCAGACACATCCCTCCAAACCAAGCGGAAGGATAATTTGGCGACGGAGACCAAATCTCCCACCAAACCTCAAACAGGCAGGGCAAGTGGCTCTTCAAGCCAGCCACGCCCCAACAAGCAGTATTCCTTCAAGGAGGAACACGTCGATTCGCTCTTCAAGCTACTCAACAAGAGCAATCGACTGAAGCTCCCTGAAATTAGACGCCCGGAGGAGGTCGGCAAGACCGACAATCCCACCTACTGCTTATACCACAGGATGCTCGGACATCCTACCAAAAGCTGCTATGTCTTTAAGAACATCCTTCAAGCTCTGATTGACGCGGAGGTATTAAAACTCCGACCGGAGCAGAAGAAGATGACGGCCAACATGACGTCGATTCTCCAGTTTGGGACACGACCCCCGACACCCGTGGGGGTGATCTCTGTCCCGAAAGGAGAACTGAGGGTGGTCAACACAGACCCTCATCAGCAGCAGGAGAAAGGCTTGGTACCCGTCCCTACACCTCGAGGGGAAATCATGTGGGTCCACCCTGACCTCGTCGACGAGCAACAATGGACGACTGTGACCAACAGGAAGTCCAAAGGCAAAGGGAAGGCTTCATCTTGCCATGTGATATGCGCCTCTTCTCGAGAAGCGGACACTGATGTTCCCTCGCTGACTGACTCAGAAGAGGAAACAATAGTCCTGGCTGCAGAGCCCAGCCAACCTACGGCGGGGACCCGTTCAGGACAGGCATACATGAAGCAGTACGGCGAGACATCAGCGGCTTCTCCGCAACCAGCCGTGGAACCAGCCAAGCCCTCCTCTAAACAGCCTGGGGAGAAGCAGAAAGAAACTCGGTTTTCTCGAGTTCTTGCGAAAGGTGTAACAGAAGGATCCTCGACACCTTACCGCTTCGACGTCTTGGCTCAACTAGCCAACATCCCGGCACGCATTACCTTGTATGAGCTCCTGAGGCTATCAAAGTCAACCAGAGAGGCTCTACAAGAAGCTCTGGCAAATGCTGAGGTCTTTATGACCCGCGTGCCAAGGGAGGAAGATGAAGAGGATTGCCTCCACACCTCCCCAAATGCTCCCTGCATCACCTTCACAACAGATGACATGCAGGTTAAAGGGAAGCATGACCGACCCCTATACTTCACAGGGTATATTGGGTCATCCGAGGTGAACCGCATCCAGGTAGACCCAGGGTCCGCGCTGAGCATCATACCTCGCCGGGTTATGCAGTTTCTAGGCATTCCTACCCATCGTCTGAGCCCTACCCAGACGACTATTTACGGGTTCAATGCCAACAGCTCCCGCCCAATGGGGAAGATCAAGCTCAAATGCCAGATCGGGAGCCTCAAGTCAGAAGTGACGTGTTACGTCATTGACGCGGACACTTCCTACAACCTGTTGCTGGGACGACCATGGATTCACCGCAATTCCATCGTTCCCTCTACTCTCCACCAAGTCATGAAATACATTGATGAGAGTGGACAGGTCCGAACGTTGATTGCCGAAAGGCATCCGTTTAAAGGGGTTGAAAATTATTTCACGGACTCCCTCTTATATCAGGATCCGGAGGAGACTAATGAAACCCCACAACCAGAGGAGCCAGACTCTGGTAATGAAGCTGACGTTGAGCCTGAGAAAGAAGAGTGCCTGTGGGAGTTGGAGCCCATTGTAAAGAGCACTAATAAGCTCGATGTTGATACCACCGACGATGCGGGTGGTTGGTACATTAATGAAGATTTAGACTTTGCGTATTTCCCTGTGTATGTTTCCGATTCAATACCGTCGGATACCACTACCGACGTGGACGATGACCTCTGGTCGGCAATAGATGCCTTGACATCTTTGCATGTACCGGTGAAATCATCCTTCGCGACATACCAAGATAATGGTGACGCGCAAGAGTCTGTATTCATGGTTCCAGCCGGACGAAAAGGCCAAAGACCAATACTTTTTGGGCGAATCGCATCTGAACCAATGCCCCACGAAGAATCGGAAGGTGAGGATGAATCCCCTCAGTTCGATCATTATGAACCAAGAACGCTCAAGATGATGAAGCGCATGGGGTATGATCTAACCAACAGGCCTGGGTTGAACTTCGGAAAAGGAAGAAGAACACTGCTTCGATCCTTTGTACCGAAAGGGAAAACCCCTGATTACTATCATCGGACGCGCCGGGGGTTGGGCTATATATCAACTCCAGTGCCATCAGCCTCTGATTCGGAGAGACTGTCAAGTCATGACTGCTCATCAGACACGTCGTCATGGGAATCAGATGTCAGTGTCGGCAACATCTTCAAAGGGCTTTCAGTAAACATGGTTTCGACAAGCCATCTGGAGGATGAAGATGAAGAAATGATCCAATCCGATACAGATCCTTGGATCAAACATTTGAATGCTCTTTGGGACACCCGCTTTGAACAGCGTGAGCCACCCACAGAAGACAAGGTTGTTCAAGTCAACCTAGGAGATGAAGACAATCCTAAACCCATCTTCATAAGTGACGGCCTGTCGCCTCCAGAGAAGAAGGATCTAATATCTCTTGTACAAGAGTATATAGATGTCTTCGCCTGGAATTATGAGGACATGCCTGGACTTGATCCTCAAGTGGCTATGCATCGCCTCAACATCAATCCGGACATGAAGCCCGTTAAACAACAGCAGCGACGGTTCCGTCCAGAGATAATGGAGGCAATCCAATCAGAAGTCAGGAAGCTTATTGACTCCGGCTTTATCAGGGAGGAACAGCATCCCGACTGGGTAGCCAACATCGTCCCCGTCGCCAAGAAGAACGGGAAGATCCGGATCTGCATCGACTTCCGTGATCTAAACGAGGCCTGCCCCAAAGACGAATTCCCATTGCCAATCACAGATGTCATGATTGACAATACTTGTGGATTCGAGCGAATGTCCTTTATGGACGGGTTCTCAGGATATAATCAAATCAAGATGTATCCCGATGACGAAAAGCACACCTCCTTCAGGACACCTCTAGGGGTATATTGCTACACCGTCATGCCCTTCGGTCTGAAAAATGCGGGGGCAACCTACCAAAGGGCCATGAATGCCATTTTCCATCGGCAGATACGCAAAACGGTGGAATGTTATGTCGACGACATTGCGGTGAAAAGCCGCACTAAAGGTGATCACATAGCAGACCTGAGGGTGGTCTTCGACATCATGCGGGCTCATCAATTGAAGATGAACCCCACCAAGTCCTTCCTGGGGGTAGCCAGTGGCAAATTCCTAGGGTTTGTCGTGACTTCCACAGGAATCCATTTGGATCCGGAGAAAGTCCGCGCTATCCAAGAGATGCAACCCCCCAGAAGCCTCAAGGAGCTCATAGGATTACAAGGACGATTGGCATACATCCGCAGATTCATTTCAAATCTCTCCGGGAGATGCCAACCCTTCGCTAAGCTGATGAAGAAGGGCGTTTCGTTCATTTGGGACGACGCTTGCCAGCAAGCATTTGAGGAGATCAAGCACTACCTCACCCAACCACCAGTCCTGGCAGCTCCGGTATCCGGAAAGCCTTTCCTGGTGTACGTCCGATCAATGGATCATTCTTTGGGAGCTCTACTAGCTCAGAATGATGACCAGGGGCGAGAACAAGCAATCTACTACCTAAGTAGAACGATGATCGGAGCCGAACATCGGTACAACCCGATCGAGAAGGAATGTTTGGCACTGGTGTTCGCCATTCAGAAAATGCGACACTATCTGGTGGGCCAAACCATAAATGTCATATCCAAAGTCAACCCCCTGAGGTTACTCATGACAAAGCCTTATTCACTAAATGGCCGGCTGGCAAAATGGGCCATATTGCTATCACAATATGAGATGCATTTTCTGCCACAAAAAGCCATTAAAGGACAAGCGGTGGCGGACTTCCTAGCTGAACACCCAGATCCCAGGGCAGCCAAACTCTACGAGGATCTCCCAGATGAGGTCGCCGAAGTCTGCCTAGCTCAGACGTCGTTCGAAAGTCAAGTATGGCAACTTTTCTTCGACGGTGCATCAAGGGCAAGCTCGGAGGGACACACAGTAGCGGGGATAGGAGTGGTACTCGTCTCCCCACAAAATTACGTGATCCCCGAGCTATCTCGTTAACCGAGCCCTGTTCCAACAATGTGGCGGAATACAACGCTCTTTTGATTGGGATGCAATTCGCCGATGAGATTGGCGTTAAAAATCTCGAGGCGTACGGTGATTCTAAACTCATCGTCAGCCAAGTTCGCGGAGAGTATGAGGTCAGGCATGAAGATCTAGTACCCTACTACAACGCGACAATCCACATGGCCGAGAGGTTTTCAAACTTCTACATCGACCATGTACCGCGCAAGCAAAATGCGCATGCAGATGCACTTGCATCCCTTGCTGCCTCCTTAGCTCTTCCAGCTGGAGCAATGGAGAAGGTATTCGTCTATAGCCACGACCTATACTGCCCAAAAAGTCCCCTCGGAGACTACCAGAGGTCAACGGGAGATCGTCGCGGTAAGGAAACACTTGAAGTGTTGACCGATCCAGAACTTAAAGACTGGCGATTCCCCTACATTGATTTTGTCTTGTACGGCATCTTGCCCGAAGACACCAGGGAGGCGGCTGCCATCCGAAGGAAAGCCTCCAAATTCTACTACAATGCGATTTCGCGAACATTGTATCGTAGATCGCATGATGGGATCCTGCTCTGGTGCCTCTCATTAAAAGAAGCCCACGAAGTGTTGAAAGAAGCCCACGATGGTACGTGTGGAGCTCATCAACCTGGCCCGAAGCTGGCAAACCGACTCCAAAGATTGGGTTACTACTGGCCCAAGATGGTTGCCGATGCTGTTGCCTATGCCAAAAGATGTCACGCCTGTCAAATACATGGCGATTTCATCCATCAAGCACCAGGATACCTCCACTCTACGACCTCTACCTGGCCGTTCGAAATGTGGGGGATGGACGTGGTTGGTCCTATCAGCCCACCATCATCAAAGGGACATCGGTTCATCCTAGCGATAACCGATTACTTCTCAAAGTGGGCCGAAGCTATCCCTTTGAAAGAGGTGAAATCTTCTAACGTGATCAAGTTCGTGAAACATCACGTTATTTACCGCTTCGGTGTGCCTCGGCGGATTGTCCATGACAATGGACCCCAGTTCATCAGCCAGGCTTTTCAGAGATTCTGCACCAAGTTCAGAATCCAGAGTGTGTCATCAACGGCATACTATCCGCCCGCTAACGGCCTCGCAGAAGCTTTCAATAAGACTATTGGCAAGCTTCTCAAGAAATTCGTCTCGAAAAGTCAACGAGACTGGGACGATAAGTTGGGCGAATGCTTATGGGCCTATCGTACGACTGTGCGAACCCCAACTAAAGCCACGCCATTTTCCTTGGTGTACGGATGCGAAGTCGTCCTTCCACTGGAAATCCAAATTCCATCTCTTCGCGTCGCCTTGACAGCGGAAATGACAACAGAGGAGAAGCATCGACAGCGACTCCAAGAATTGGAAGCCTTGGACGACAAGCGTCTTCAGGCCCAACAACAAATCGAGCTTTACCAAGCTCGTATCACCAGAGCCTTCAACAAGAAAGTCAAATCGCGAACTTTCAGGAAAGGCGACCTCGTCTTAGCCGTCCGAAGACCCATGGTCATGACACACAAGACGAAAGGAAAATTCCAACCCAAATGGGAAGGACCATTTGTGGTAGAGTCAGTCTACTCAAATGGATCGTATCGCCTCATAACCTCAAATGGCGATACACTCATGATGCCAATCAATGGCAAATTCCTGAAGAAATACTATCCCTAGATGGCATTCTTCCACCGATCAAGTTAAAAAAATACACCTCTGATCAAACATCCGACGCCCTTGACGGCTAAGGATAGAAGAAAATGTTGGCTTTTAAGTCCAACATAAGTCTTCGACAACTCATCATGCTGAGGGGAATAGCATGGCTAGCCCAACTCAAACGGTAGTTGGTAAAGGCATGACAAACCCGTTGACAGCTGAGGATTTGCTAAAAATCCTAAGGGACACGTTCCCATTTGATCCGACGCCTCCGACGGCTAAGGATAGAAGAAAATGTTGGCTTTTAAGTCCAACATAAGTCTTCGACAACTCATCATGCTGAGGGGAATAGCATGGCTAGCCCAACTCAAACGGTAGTTGGTAAAGGCACCTCAAATCCGTTGACAGCTGAGGGTTTGCTAAAAATCCTAAGTGGATTTGATTCCACTCTTCCCTCCAAAAATCCCTTACCAATTCTCATCCATAGAATGGTAGGACCACAAAATGCAATCATTACCATGTTAACACTATACCTCTGGTAATGAATACTCTTTGTCGAGTACAAACCTGGCTTGTTAACTCTGCATAGAGTAACAAACTCTCAAATTTGCCAAGTTAACACTATACCTCTGGCACCTCAAATTCCACTTGTCAATTCTCATCAATAGAATGACAGGTCCTCAAATTGCTCCTATCGCAAGCAAATTCTTGTCAAGTTAATATCACACCTCTGACAAAACTACTGTTTAAGTTAACATTACACCTCTAAGCAGTACATCGAGTGCCTGTCAAGTTAATATCACACCTCTGATAGTCACCTTTCTTCAGACTTCCATATCGAAGCTGAAATGGACGATGCCAAGTTAACACTACACTTCTAGCATCCGAGTCATTGCTAAGTTCAACAATACACCTATGGCTATGACCTTTCCTTGACTTCCTTAAGCCGAGACGACTAATGCCAAGTTCAACATTACACCTCTAGCATTTCTATCACTGTTAAGTTAAACATCACACCTATGACAGTGACACCCTCAGTTTTCCCAAATAAAACTGAGATGCTGATGAGTTAGGTTAATATCACACCTCTAACTCACGTCCTTGTCAAGTTAATATTACACTTCTGACAAGACTACTTCTAAACCGTTAAGTTAATATCACACCTCTAACGGTAAAAATCCTACTAGATTCCCCACGAGTCTAGCTTCATTTGATATTCTCCCCAACCGAGTATCAAATTCATTCTGGAGGCATTGTTGGTTAACATTACACCGATAAACAATGCTTCCATCAAAATCCCCAGCTGATCTTAAATCAAGTTAATCCCAAATCCTTGATAAAAGTTCACCTTCTCTGGGGGTACGCGCTCCACTCGTCACTTTCTTTTATAAAGTGGCGGGTCCACCAAAATTATTCTTTTGCTTCTAAAACAAAACGTTCAAGACAACAGAAAGAGGCAAAAAGAAAAGTGTCACTTTTATTCATATCCAAACACATGAAAGTGATACAAAACGCTCTCTTATACAATAAGATTGAGTGTTACAATTAAGGAGTACAAAGAAGTCCCTCTCTCTCTCTGAGGCCGTACTCACTCCTTGAAACTGCATCTGATCCCAGGTGCACAATTAGAACCGGTTGCACTTTGATGCATGACCCAACTTTACGGTCTGAATCCGCTGAGATAACCTCGGAGGGGGCATCCTGGCAAATGGAACTTGGCCGGATAATCACCCTCTGCTTCTATGAACGAGTTGAGGAAGGTGGTGGCAAGCTGCGGGATCTCTCCGACTGGAAGCTCAGACTTGCGTGACCCAGGAAACAAGCCGAGGACCGCCCGGTCATGGCAATCATGACGGTATACGTTCTGGGAGCTGAAATTCCCAAGGGTAATCTCAGAGATATCCCGGGATACGTCCCACTTCATCTTCCGAAGGACGGACAGATGTTGGAGATAAGACAACGGGAGCATCCTCTCCATGGCTGGAAGGAAGTATCTCCTCTCCCCTATCTGACGGAGCCACCTGTAATTCCCGTCATACATGGGGTTGCCACCGTCGCTGACATGATCTCCAAAGAAGAAAGCAGGCTTCTCCAGCTTGATGTGGGTATCCGTTGCGAAGACTGCATCGGTCATAAGCACTCGAGAAGTCCTCTCATTAACATGGGCAATCATTTCCCTGCGAACTGGCGACCTGTCAGCAGTCACAGGTATGGTCCTTCGCAGTGCAAAAGTCAGACGGTGGTCGGCACCACCCACGCGGCCGAAATGGTGCATCTTGGCAAGTGAACCTGAAACATGCGGCACTGCAAAAGAAAAAGACACTTGGTCAGATACTTTGCCAAAAATAAGGGAAGACGCTAAGTGTTCATAATTCAAAACGCAGCCGAGACATTGGACGCAGGAGTTATCATCCGCGTCCAGACCTGCGAACTTGCACCAAAACGCAGAAGAGATACTGGACGCAGGAATTTTTCGAATCCGCGTCCAGACCTGCAAAGCTGCTTATGAAAATTCGAAGTACTTGGACTCAAACGCCAGATTCTACAAAATCGGCGGTTGAAGACACAGAACACAAGGATCAAATCCGCGTTCTGCAAACCAAGACTTGTGAAATTTCAAAGTGCTTGGACTCGGACGCCAGCGCCTGATGGCACAGAACGCGGCACAGAACGCATGGATCAAATCCGCGTTCTACAAATCGCGTCCAGAGACCTTCACAATTAGAAATATTCTAAGTGAAGGACCCAGAGTGCAGAGTTCGCCAGCGTCGGATCATCAGGCCCGCGCCCCGGTTATCATCTCAAGGACAGCGTCCGAGAATCAAACACGATCTTGTGTTAAAGGTTCTTAGGGTTCTATGAACATGTTTTAATGGCGGAACCCACACCAAAGGTGCATTTTTACCTCGGAAAACACCCTCCTGCGCAGAGGAAGCATCTCTCTCAGCCTCGGCGACGGTCGCCCTTGAGGTCGATGCAGTCGGTTTCGTCTTGGGAGCCATTGAAGATCAAGAAATCCGAGCGAGGAGATGAATAGTTGAACAGAGAAGGAAGTTCTTTTTCTCAGAGAATGCGTTCGTTCGGAGAAGAAGATACATCTCTCTAACTGTGCCTTTTATAGGCACAGAGATTCGCGAAGATACGCAGCGTTTGGCCCAATAACCGCTGCAGCGAATCGCTGCCTGACGCGTGGAGCCAAATCATTGTTTGAACAGGGAAGATCATGCGTCGCGACCCCGCCACAAGTCAGAAGTTGACACGTGGAGCAGTTCATTTAATGACCGGGGGATCCGCGCGCCAAAAGGCGAAATCTCGCCGTTTCCCCAGGCCAGCTGGCGGCGTAATCATGACATGGCACAGGTGCGCGTCCCAAAGTACGCGGCTCTTCGGTGGACATGCCCCGTCAGCATCATCATAAATGCACCCAGAAAATCGCGTCTGCATTTCAAGAGATGCGTCTCTCCAAAGCCCGCGTCCCCTCAAACAGGCCAAACATCGCGTCTCGCTAAGAAGTCGCGTCTTTAAAGCAGTCTCTGCTTTTTCAAAAAGGAACCTGCGTCCAGTCTCCTGCTTCTGCAAAGTCGGTTCAACAGTACACTGACGCAAACAGACAACCAACCACTCCCGGCCAAAAGCGCACCCGTGACAGACTAAAAGCAATCGGGGAGGTCTAGACTGTGTATCTAGACACTCAACATGATCAACTCTGACGGCTTCAAAGAGTTCAACAGTACACTCACGAAGACCAATTCCAGATAAGATCAAACCCGAAGCATCAACAGTCCAGTCATAAAACGCGAACACGGCTAAAGATCCAAAGTATTCCGAAATCCGTCCCATTCAACTGCGGAATATCAGAAACTTTGGAGGGGGTTCTGTAGGCTGTCTAAAAATGACTAACAGACCAGCCATTAAGGAAGCAGAGTCTCAAGCTCTAGACGCGAGAAATCGATGCTCGCGTCTCAGCATTAAGACGCGTTGGCTCTACACCCGCGTCACAACGTTCAGACGCGTCGGCCCGAAGCCCGCGTCTCAGCATCAAGACGCGTCGGCCCGAAGCCCGCGTCTCAGCATCAAGGCGCATCGGCCCGACGCCCGCGCCTCAGCATCCAGGCGCATCGGCCCGACGCCCTCGCCTCAGCATCCAGACGTGAAGGCCCGAAACCCGCGTCTCAAGGCGCGTTTGGCTCGACGCCCGCGTCTCAAACTTCAAGGCGCGTTTGGCCCAACGCCCGCGTCTCAGTTGCAACTGCCCTGATTGCGGGGCCAGTCACCGCGCATGTAGCGGGTAGTGGCCCCTCATTCGGGAGCGTTTTCAGGAGGCACCTTCACCCCCTGAGACCCCTATAAATAGAGCCTTGTTTGCTATGAAGAGGGGATAGAGGCTTGAGGAGATAGAGGCTTGAAAGGATAGAGGCTTGAAAGGATAGAGGCTTGAAAAGATAGAAGCTTGAGAGGATCGAAGCTTGGCAGAAGATCGGAGTTTTGAAGAGAGAGAGCTTTGAGATAGGGCATCATCAAAATCGATCGAATCCAGGCAGGAGGATCATCAAGAGAGAAGCACGACTCTTCAGCGAGCTTACTGAGTACAAGCCGCTCTTCGCCTACCTCCTCTTTGAGAGTTTTGGTAGACGGAGCTGAGTTACTCTTTCTACCGATCGAAGAGAAGACCCCCGACGGTCTAGGACGGTCATCTGGTCAACGGAGAACAAGATTCACTCTCCATCGCCACACGAAGAACCCAGCTTTAAACAAAGGGAAGATTCAGACATCCTCCCTCCCTTGTAACTGGAAAAGAGGGAAGAGTAGTTCTTTTGGTTGTAATCGTTTCGCTTGAATCAAGGAAATCTTTTACAGCTAAAACCACTTTCTCCGACCACCAAACTTTCCGGCCCCCTACATGTGTATAACGAGCCGAATTGATGTGAGGGGACTAACCCACGAAAAGTACATACAATTATTTCTTTTGTGTCATGATATAGTTAAATGCAAATCTTTGATAGTGGAGTCATGTAGACCACATGTGTATGGAGCTTGGAACAAGTAAGGTAGCTTGAACAAGTTGTTGTTTATGGGACTCATTGTAATTTACCTCTTTTAAACTGTTTATCTTATGAAATTATTATATTAACACCCTATGACATGGTTTACTCATTGAGCTGTCGAGCTCATTTTATTTTCTTTCCACCTTTTTCAGGTTTGGATAAGGGTAAGAGGCCACTCTAACTGCAAGGGTTATGTTATGGATTATGTGACATGTTGTGGTACCATTTTGTTTAGCCGGGTGATATTAAATGTGTATGTATGGACTTTACCCAAGTCCTTTGTCTCTAAGGAACATGTTGGGATGTAATTGATGTATATTTGTCCTTAAGGCATTTGAAACTAGGAACCTTCATGTGATGTAATGTTTTGGATTGTGATCTCCTTGGTTATGTTATGTTCTTGGACTTCGAAAGATGGTTATGTGTGAGAATATGATTGTTGGAAAAGTTAACCTTGGTGATGTTGTGATTGAAAAGATATATGCTTGTGATAGAGGATGCAAGTTATGACATTATGTATATAGTTAAGTTTCGATGAGTTGTGCCATGATAAGTAGGCCGTATGGGCCGAAATCCTTGATGGAATTAAGTAGGCCTTTGAGCCGAAATTGTGGGTTATTGTAAGTGGAATAAATGAAATATTAAGGATGATGCTGCCAAAAATTTTTTATAAGAGAAATGGAGATAATTTGTGTTTTAGGCCTAATCTTGTTTATTAGAGCCGGGACCCTTACAGAGAGTGTGGAGGAATAGGTGTTGGTCCCGATATGATATCACTTGTGGATCTAAAATACGAAGTCAACACATATACTAAAAACAAAGAAGGATTAAAGTTATGTAAATAAAGAACTTGCAATAAAAGGAAAGTAAATCTCAGAAAATAGTCAAACGCAAACAAGAGAGATTTATCCTGGTTCGGTCCTTGTGACCTACATCCAGTCTCCAAGCCACCCGCTTGAGATTTTCCTTTATCCTTAATTTTGTACACCCAAAATCACAACCATGCACACCACTTGACAAATCCCCTTTGCCAAATGTGTACACCTTCTCTTCCACCAAGAGAACACCTTCTCTTCCACCAAGAGAACAAACTTCACCTTGTACAACTGCTTCTACACCAAGAAGACACCCGTGTACAATGATTGCTTTGAGTATTACAACACTTTCCTATAAGCCTTGGTATTGTGTATGAACGTGGACAACGTCTAGTATAGGAGAAACTTCAGAGAACTTCACAATGAAAATGACTTTTGGTGAAGAACAGAAGTTGGAATCAGTTTTCAGATTTTGACAGAATTTTGGCTTTGGAAAACTGAAGATTTTTCTTAGTATTTGGCCTTTGGAGTAACTACCCTTTATATAGCTGAAGACTAGGGCTAGTTAGGGTAGTTATAGGAGCAATTCAAATGATGGGAACGTTGGAAAACATTGCACAAAAGACCAGATAACAGAAACTGTCCAACAGTCAGAAACTGCCTATAGTCGACTTGCCTTTTGAGTTAGTCGACTATACAAGGCAAATTTCCTACTATTAGTCGACTAGGTTTGGGTATTAGTCGACTAGGTAAAGATAAGTTCGAGTGACAGTTTTCTGTTTAACTGAATCAAGTCGACTGCAACTAACTTCAAGTCGACTGGACCAGCTATTAGTCGACTATGAGCAAGGGATTAGTCGACTACAAATGCTATTAGTCGACTATGTTTTACTGTCAAGTCGGCTAATGCAGAAACAGAGAGTTGGGTCTATTTTGGACACAAGACTAGTCGACTATGGGGTTTGGGTTAGTCGACTACCAAGTTGATTAGTCGACTATAAGGGACTATAAGTCGACTAATGGACAATGATATGTGTGTGTGCATCAAGGCTTTTTACATGCTATTTCATAATTACAAACCACATCATATCAACTCTCTTTGGGACATCTTGATCATGTAGAACTCTTGATTCTTCGTGTGTTAGAGCTCCAAATGACATGCTTCACAAAAGTCTTCATCAAAACAAGTTTCAACAATAGGGTGGATGGTGCTGTTGTCGGCAGAGGCATGGGGGAGGTGGGGGAGCAGGTGAAGAAGAAAAAAGGGAAAAGAAAAGAAGAAAATAATATTATTTAATGTGGGTAAAAATTGACTGTTTCAGAAATGTTTCAAAAATTCTCAAAAATAGAAAACGTTATTTTAAGATACTCGGTGAAATCGAATTCGAGAAATTCAATCTGATTTTTAAATTAAAAATCTTGGAATCTTTTAGCAATACTGGTGGACGCCAAAACTGGTTAAATTTCATTAAATTCAGAAAAATCTCAAAAAATGCATTTAGATAGAAAATAAGATTTTAAGAAGTAATGTGAAAGTCATTTCTAAAAATTCAAGTTCGCTTGAAAACTAAAAATTCGAGAATCGGTGAGCGACACCAATTGACACTGGTTTTGAGATTTAGCAAATTAATTCTGAAAAATTTCAAAAAATCATGAAAAATCTAAAATATTAGAAAATAATATCTAAAACTGAAACTGGTCAAACTGACTACTGGAAAGATCAAATCGATCAATATACTAGAATTTGGTCCCTGGTTTAGATTAAGACTGACTCTGAGTCCACGAATCTGGATCCAATACAAAACAATAGTACAAATAATCATTAAACAAAAATAAATATAAAATTAAATCAAAGAAATATGATTAAAAATTCAGAATACGTATCTATGTATTCTAGGAATTGGGTGTTACATGTATCCTTCTTAATTAACCATTTCTGATGCTTTATGCAATCCTGCTTGAGGCGGCCTACTTTCTTACAAAAGAAGCATGCAATGATCTTAGGCTTGTTGTCTTGTACTTTTGTCACCTAGGATCAGCTATTATAGTGGATTTATGTTCCTCCCTTTAGTTACACTTTCTCTTTTCTTATTAGAAGTGTTACCCTGGATGCTAAGTGAGCACTTTCAGCTTTTTCTTATTTCAATCTCTCTTCTTTCCAGACACAATGACTAATGAGCTCAGTGAGACTCTACTTTTTTCTTTGACTATTATAAATAATCTTGAAAAAGGGTTATACTCTATAAGAAAAGAGATTAGAATGAAGTGCACTAGAATCTCTTCAGAGAGTTTCAATTTCAGTGTCTTTAGTTTAGAAACAAGATTGAACATTTCCATAATGTACTCCCTTATGTTTTCTTTGCCGTTATAACGCATATTTATCAGCTTACTATGATGCGTGTTGGCCTCAACTTTATCCGATTTAATAAACCGATCGGCTACTTCAGCTGAAAAACTCTTGGCACTGACTTTATCAGACATAAAACCCCTAATAGTTATAGGACTAGTGTGCTTTATGTCCATTAGATACATCCTGTAAGAGCTCTCCCACTTATTATAATTGACCTTCTTTAACTAAAATTTTGGTAGTGATAGTCGGGGTCCATCAGTCTTTAAGGTGTAGTTTAGGTCCATAAATTCAAGAACGATCTTTTACGTGGTCTTATCACTTCTTAAAGTTTTTACCATTCAATTTAGACTACATAAGCGTATAATTTCTCATCAATTAACATAAACATTGCATTAACAAAATTTTACTGTAATAGCCATAAAAATTAAATTTCAGAAAATGCAACTAGTTTAACAGATAAAGCTGTCGACCAAACTTTCAGAAAAAGTTGTGTATCTTTATGTCAACATTGTACTCACCCGATATAGATAACAAAAAATCTAGGTACTATGTAAGAGAACAGCTTTCCTTAGGGCCAACTGCCCCTTTATAGGATTAGTCCCAAAGTTTAAGTTATCTATATCGATCATATAATATATGTAATGATCCGGCCATAATGACAACCTTCCTTTGGGCCGATTGTCACACGCATGAGCTACACAAATCTACACATCTGGATTTTTTTCGCCATCGGACTAGTTGACGAGGGTAATGCAATATGGGCGTATAATGTGACAATCTTCCTTTGGGACGAACACACCAAGATCCTCCCACTTGCATTACCCACATCAAGTATCTGATGCCGTACATAATTCGGCCAAACAATAGTCTCCCTTTGGGCCGGCTATTGTCCGCATGAATTATATACGCAATTAAATAAGCTGTAACGCCCCGATCCGGAGGGTACGGGGACGTCACTGCGACGTACATACGCAGGTCAGAAATACCCTTACGTATATACGCTAAGCATCAGTACAAACAAGAATCAGAGTACGACAAAGCGTAGCGTCCTTTCATATGCCAACATAAGAAGTACAAGTACAAGGTTATCACAGAATGTGACATATATTTACATATTGCATGCATCATATATCACAGCCAAACTCAAAAGTACGATTTACAAGATAATCACAAAGATGCTCACGAGCTGAAGAAAGGTCCGCGAGCCAAAAGGAAAGTCTGGGATGACAGCAACCGAGACTAATCAACCTGCTCGGAAAGGAAAGCCTGGTCCTCCACAGAAGGCTCCACCTCGATCCAAGGTTCGGAACCTGAACATACAAATTCACGGGAGTCAGGACCTCCCAAACAAGTAATCAGGTAACAGCCGAGTGGCATAAGAGGAAAGAGCATGAGAGGTGGTGCAATATCATGAGTAATCAGCCAGCAAGTAAAAGAAACACAACACATATAGAATGAAAGGGCGATGTATACGCTTAAACTACGGCTTCACGAGACTAGTACCTCGAGGGAATAATCCAAACAAGGAAACCCTCATCTATATACCTTTATCTCGTGTCACCGTAATCCCCACGCATACAACACCCACAATTAACGTCTTTTATTATTATTATTATTATTATTATTATTATTATTATTATTATTATTACTTACCTTACTCTGATATCTAGCTATGTGGACTAGCGTCCCAGCACACATAGATCCATATCCCAGTAAAGCAAGGTTGTTATTGGAAACTAGCGGGGGTATCAACGAACTATGTTTACAGTGGGTCCCGTGCATACCCGGGACCACGGCCCAGGATGTTCCGTTGCTTGGTGGACGGAACCTGCCGCTAGGCTAACAGGAGGGACTTATTGTATGCCCTTATCATGATGGTACCAGGAATGAGGGAGCCAGCACCCCCTCGGTCGCCTGGAGGCCCACAGGTCAGACCGGAAATTTAGTTGCACAACATACCTAATACCACTGTAAACACGAACACATATTGATAGCCGCATGTTTTCCCCGACCCAATGTAAGTTGTCTCATTTTATGAATATTAGATAATTATCAATTTTCGGGAATGAGCGGGAACATGTCAGGAATACAGGTATATCAGGAGTACTGGTTTGTACTATCATGTAATCAAGTTTGTAAATCATGAAGTCCGGTTATCATTCCCGTTATAGTGATAATTACAGGAGTCAGGTGTATCATGCCTTGTGTTAATAGATAGCATGATAAGAGGTGATATTCATCAAGTAACATGTCATGAAATAACAATAAATAATGCATATAAGATTTATTCCCAGAAAATGATAAATCAGAGTAATTAGCCAAGATTAGTCGGCTAGGGAGCAGACGCGGGAAAGGTAGGCAGACGCGGGAAAGGTAGGCAGACGCGGAAAAGGTAGGCAGACGCGCGAAAGGTAGGCAGACGCGCGAAAGTAGGCAGACGCGCGAAAGGTAGGCAGACGCGCGAAAGTAGGCAGACGCGCGAAAGGTAGGCAGACGCGCGAAAGTAGGCAGACGCGCGAAAGGTAGGCAGACGCGCGAAAGTAGGCAGACGCGCGAAAGGTAGGCAGACGCGCGAAAGTAGGCAGACGCGCGAAAGGTAGGCAGACGCGCGAAAGTAGGCAGACGCGCGAAAGGTAGGCAGACGCGCGAAAGGTAGGCAGACGCGCGAAAGTAGGCAGACGCGCGAAAGTAGGCAGACGCGCGAAAGTAGGCAGACGCGCGAAAGGTAGGCAGACGCGCGAAAGTAGGCAGACGCGCGAAAGGTAGGCAGACGGAGAACAAAACTGACTTTTGAAGGTTGAGTTTGTTTAACAAATATGAAATAATATCCAAGTCTTGGCGAGTAGAATTACTCGCCTAAAGTGCGTCCGACGCAGAGAAACTCAGTCCCAATCCAAAGGAGGGTACTGGTCCTCACAAGTTGATGGAGAGGGGTTGTGGTTGCTTGGAGAGGATGGAGGTGCAAGTCTAGTTCACCATGCAAAAACGGGATCTTGCAAACGTTGTTGCGGGGGACGAAACTATAGTCCGTCGGAAAGAGGTTGTCGAGGAGGTGAAGGTGGTATGCTTGGTGGTGGCCATGGTGGTGTAGGTGGTGGTGGAAATGGTGGTGAAGCTTTTTGGTGAAGATGGGTTCTTTGAAGTCTCTTGGTGAAAGAGGTTGAAGGAGATGGTGTTTGTGGTTGAAAATGAAGGAGGAGATGGAGGAGTATGATGTAGAAGGATTTGTGGTGGAGAAAATGGCTTTGGTGGGTGGTGGTGATGGCCGGCCAAGGAGCTTGGTGGTGGTGAGCTTGCTGTTGGAGCTTGCAGGAAACAAAGGAAATGAAGAAAATGAAGGAGAGAGATGATAGAAGTTATATATATATATAGAAGGGGAAAATATTATAATAATGAGCCATCATTACTTTCCCTCCAATGAGTGTGGCGTTTGCAAGGTCCCAAGGCTGCGTTTAGGCCAAAATGGAGCCAAACGCGGGAGCTTCAAGGCTGCGTCCAGAGAAAAACGCAAGGAAGCTGCGTTTCAAAGGAAAAGGACAAAGCATGGGGGATTTGACTTGAGTTGAATTAGCCCATACGCATTTAATGCAGTAAGGAGAGGATCACCGCATTTAATGATGGATCCAGTTGGCAAAACTCGCGTTTGAAGAAGGAGAGAGAAAAATGGAAAAAGAGAGGAGTGAAATAGTTGAATAGTTTCCCGGTATCTGGGAAAATACCGAGAACTCCGGAAAGGTCCAAAAATTGAAGTATCTCGGAAAGCTTTCCAAAAATTCACAAAAATCATAAATATTATAAAACGATTTTTGGTGGAATCGGTTTTCAGAAATTCAATTCCATTTTCAAAATAAAAATCCTGAAATATACTGGGATCGGTGTCTACACCGGGTAGGCTGGATTTTTGATAAAATCTGAAAATTCCCAGAAAATGCCCAAAGGAAGAAAACATAATTTTAATAAGGAATGTGAAAGCAGAACCCGGAAATTTGGTTCCAATAGCAAATTAAAATTCCTGGAATCAACCAGTGATACTGGCCGACACCGGTTTTGAAGATTTACAATTTAATTCCGAAAAATTCCAGAAAATCCTGAAAAATCTTAGAATATTAAAAATAATATTTGAAACTAAAATTAGTCACATCTGAATATCAAACAGATCAAATCATACAGTACTACTACATGAGTAAGGATAGTAGAAAATAAAATATAATAATAATAGAAGAAAATATGCTCAAAAATCAGGATACGTAACTGTGCACGTATTCTGGGAGTGGGGTGTTACAATCTATCCACCTTACAAAAATTTCGTCCTCGAAATTTCAGGAAGGGGAAGATGACTGTAGAGAGAATAGGAAGAAGGGTTTTACCAACTAAGTTGTAAATAGATGGGGGTAACGCTCACGAATAACGTCCTCTCGTTCCCATGTAGCCTCTCTTGGTGCATGCCTATTCCAAGAAACTAATACCAATGGTATGGCCTTATTCTTCAGAGTCTTAACACTCTCGTCCAGGATGGCCATCGGCTGCTCTTCGTAAGACAAATCAGGCTGTAGTTCCAATTCAGAGTGATCCAGAATGTGACTCTCATCCTTGACATACCTCCTCAACTGTGATACGTGGAATACGTTGTGTACTCCGTCCAAAGATGGCGGTAGTGCCAATCGGTAAGCCACATCTCCCACACGATCCAAAATTTCGAATGGGCCGATGTACCTCGGACTGAGCTTTCCACGTGTACCGAAACGGATTACCCCTTTGGTGGGTGATATCTTCAAAAACACATGGTCACCTGTTCTGAATTCCAATGGTCTCCTACTTGTGTCTGCCCAGCTCTTTTGTCGGCTCTGTGCTGCCCGGAGGTGATCTCTGATAATTCGGACTTTATCCGTTGTCTGAACTAGTATATCTGGTCCCATAAGTCTCCTTTCGCCGACTTCGTCCCAACATATCGGCGACCTGCACTTTCTGCCATACAATGCCTCAAATGGTGCCATTCTAATACTAGCCTGATAGCTGTTATTATAAGAGAACTCCACCAAATGAATATAGTCGTCCCATGACCCTTTAAATTCTATCATGCAGGCTCGTAACATGTCTTCAAGGATTTGAATGGTCCGTTCCGATTGTCCGTCTGTCTGGGGGTGATATGAAGTACTGAATTCCAGACGAGTTCCTAAACTTTCTTGGAGACTTTCCCAGAAATGTGATCGGAATCTTGAGTCTCTGTCTGATACGATGCTAACTGGAACTCCATGTAGACGAACAATTTCTCTCATATACTTATCTGCAAGAACTTCTGTTGACTGACCTACTCTGAAAGGTAGAAAGTGAGCTGCTTTTGTGAGGCGGTCAACGATCACCCATACTGCATTATTACCCTTAGGGCTGCGGGGTAGAGCTGTAACAAAATCCATGGTGATATGTTCCCATTTCCATTCTGGTATTGGCAATGGTTGTAGAAGTCCAGCTGTTCTCTGGTGTTCTGCCTTTATCTGTTGACAAACTAAGCACTTGGCCACATACTGGGCTATCTCCCTCTTCATGGCATTCCACCAGAACTTCTGCTTCAAGTCCTGATACATTTTAGTTCCTCCCGGGTGAATGGAATAGGCCGAACTATGTGCTTCTGCCAAAATTTTCTGTCGGACTTCTCCTTGGGGAACACAAATTCGGTTACCAAAATACAGTGCATTATCCGAATGGATGCGGATATCCGATCTCAATCCAGCTTCTATTTGAGCTCTGAATTTCTGTAATCTAGGGTCTTCTTTTTGAGCTTCTTTAATCTCATCCACCAAGGTTGACTGGATCTGAAAGGTCATCAACTGTCCTGTCCTATCGACTCCTTGTACTATCATCAGGTCCAGTTTCATGATGTCCCGAATTAACTCCTTCTGATGCGTAAGTAGTACTAGCATTTTATTCTCTGGCTTCCTGCTCAATGCATCTGGTACTGTATTGACTCTGCCTGGATGATACTGTAAATCTATATCATAATCTGCCATTAATTCAAGCCACCGTCTCTGTCTCATGTTCAATTCTTTCTGCGTGAAGACATACTTAAGACTTTTGTGATCAGTGTAGATTAGCACCTTGTCTCCCAGAAGATAATGCCTCCAGATTTTCAATGCGAATATTACCGCCGCCAGCTCTAAGTCGTGAGTTGGGTAATTCCGCTCATGTGGCTTCAGTTGCCTGGATGCATAAGCTATGACATGACCATGCTGCATTAATACACACCCTAGGCCTTTCCCGGATGCATCACTGTATATAACCATCCCTCCTCTTCCTGAAGGAGTCTTCAAAACTGGAGCTGTAATGAGTCTCTCCTTTAATTGCTCAAACGCTGCAGCACACTCCTCGGTCCATATATATTTTTCTCCCTTCCGGGTGAGCTTCGTTAACGGGGCTGCAATTTTAGAAAAATCTTGGACAAAGCGCCTGTAATATCCGGCCAATCCAATAAAACTCTTAATTTCTGTTACTGTCCTTGGAATAGGCCAGTCCTTCACTGCCTGAATTTTACTGGGGTCTACTGAAATTCCTTCTTCTGAAATTATGTGTCCAAGGAAGGCCACACTATTTAACCAGAATTCACACTTGCTTTGCTTAGCATGAAGTTGTTCCTGTTGGAGAGTCTGTAACACTATTCTCAAGTGGTCTGCATGCTCTCTGTCGTTCTTCGAATAGATCAAGATGTCATCTATGAAAACAACTACAAACTGATCCAAATATGATGAGAACACTCTGTTCATCAGATCCATGAAAACTGCAGGGGCATTGGTGACTCCGAAAGGCATAACTAGAAATTCATAATGACCATAGCGAGTTCGGAATGCTGTCTTCGGAATATCTTCTCTCTTCACTTTTAGTTGGTGATAACCCGATTGTAAATCCAATTTTGAAAACACTCGAGCTCCATGAAGCTGATCAAACAGATCATCAATTCTTGGTAAGGGGTACTTGTTCTTGATGGTAACCTTGTTTAACTCTCTGTAGTCTATACACAACCGCTTACCACCGTCTTTCTTGTTGGCCAATAGCACCGGAGCTCCCCATGGTGAAGCACTTGGTCTAATCAATCCTTTGTCTAAGTATTCTTGCAGCTGCTTCTTTAGAATCTCCAACTCAGTGGGCGCCATTCTGTAGGGAGCTTTGGATATCGGAACTGTACCTGGGAGGGTATCAATGGAGAACTCAATTACCCTATCGGGTGGAAGCCCTGAGATTTCCTTAAATACTTCTGGAAACTCATTCCAAACTGGTACTCTCTTTTTCTGGATCTCACCAGCAGTCATCTGTGCTTTTCCTTTGGCAGGTTTGCGTTCTCCTTCAAATTGGAACTCAGGCTGAAGTGGCATTCTGAAAATGACTTTCTTGTTCCGACAATCAATGACTGCATGGTATTTACTGAGCCAAGTCATGCCTAAGATTACGTCATACCCTTTAGTATCTAGTACGAGCATATCTGCTGTTAATGTTCTGCCACACAGTCCCACCGGACAGTCTACACAAACTCTATTAGAGATAACTACTCCGTTACCGGTACTAATCTCCCACTGGTGGTCTAAACATTCAACAGGTATAGAGTTCAAAGCAATAAAACTATCTGATATGTAGCAATGAGAAGCGCCAGAATCAAAGAGTGCTAAGACAGGTTTAGAGTGCACCATAATCTTACCTGTTACCACCTCTTCAGAAGTTTCGGCCTCTTCCACTGTCAAGTTGTAGGCTCGTCCTCTTCCACGACCTGCTGCATTTCTAACTCCCCTCTGGACTGGGCGGATAACTTGCTGTGGGGGAGGGGGAAGAGCTCTCCTAACCATTTGTCCCTGGTTCCTCTGTCCATCTGGCCCTGGAAGTGCTGGTAATGCTGGGTTGACCATTCCCATTCTCTTGTGGGGGCAGACTTCTACTGAATGATCACGGGAACCACATGCCAGGCATAACCCATTTGCCCTACGGCAATTCTGTTGAGTGTGACCCGGTTTCTGGCAATAGTTACAAACGGGAAATGGTTGGGTTGTCTGAAAGGGGGCTCGCCGAAATGGTCGTCTCATTGGCGGAACCCTCGCTGCTCTGTATGGACCTCCTCTCCCTGCTTGTGGAAATGGCCTCTTCATGGCCTGGTTCCTCATCATGTTAGTCTTCCCTTTCTCCAGTCCTCGCTCAACTTCCCGAGCTATGGTGAGGACTTGGGAATATGTTTTCAGCTGCTGGGGCATCAAGAGGATCTGAATGTCCATTCGCAAACCCTGTTGGAATCTACTCGCTCGCTTCTCTTCATCAGCTACCATATATGGAGCGAAGCGGCTCAGCCTCAAAAACTCAGCGGCATATTCGTCCACAGACCGGTTCCACTGCTGAAGTCGGATGAACTGTTCTTCCATCTCTTTCTGAGCGGTGGCAGGGAAAAATCTACTATAGAAGCTTTGGGAAAACTGATCCCACGAGACAGGTTTCTCTAATCTTGCTTCCTCAGCTAGCCACCAGGTCCTGGCTACATCCTTTAGTTGAATCTTAGCGACCTCTACTTGATTTTCCTTTGGAACCCGGGCTGCGTTCAACAGATCTGTGGTGTCAATCAGCCATTGCTCAGCCTCTAGTGGTCTCTCTTCTCCGGTGAATATCGCCGGTTGCAATCGCCTAAAGTCTGATACATTCCCCGGCCTCTGTTCCTTAGGAGTTGCTAACTCTTGCCGAAGGAGTTCCGTCTGCTGTTGCTGATTTTCCATCATAGTCTGGATAACCCTCAGTATTTCAACATTCTCCCCCGTGGGTCCATTGGAGGCTTGCCCGGCATTGTTACGACTCGCCCTTCTATCCATACTTATGTTGGTAAAAAGGAGACTGGAAATTGGAAAGACGAAAGGATTTTAGGACACAAGGAAAGGAATCAAGAAGGACAAGATAACCTTGTACACTGTAGTTGGCAATGGCAAATTCCATTAATTTGCTGCTTGATTGTACTATAGGTGTGAGAGCCTAGGCTCTGATACCAACCTGTAACGCCCCGATCCGGAGGGTACGGGGACGTCACTGCGACGTACATACGCAGGTCAGAAATACCCTTACGTATATACGCTAAGCATCAGTACAAACAAGAATCAGAGTACGACAAAGCGTAGCGTCCTTTCATATGCCAACATAAGAAGTACAAGTACAAGGTTATCACAGAATGTGACATATATTTACATATTGCATGCATCATATATCACAGCCAAACTCAAAAGTACGATTTACAAGATAATCACAAAGATGCTCACGAGCTGAAGAAAGGTCCGCGAGCCAAAAGGAAAGTCTGGGATGACAGCAACCGAGACTAATCAACCTGCTCGGAAAGGAAAGCCTGGTCCTCCACAGAAGGCTCCACCTCGATCCAAGGTTCGGAACCTGAACATACAAATTCACGGGAGTCAGGACCTCCCAAACAAGTAATCAGGTAACAGCCGAGTGGCATAAGAGGAAAGAGCATGAGAGGTGGTGCAATATCATGAGTAATCAGCCAGCAAGTAAAAGAAACACAACACATATAGAATGAAAGGGCGATGTATACGCTTAAACTACGGCTTCACGAGACTAGTACCTCGAGGGAATAATCCAAACAAGGAAACCCTCATCTATATACCTTTATCTCGTGTCACCGTAATCCCCACGCATACAACACCCACAATTAACGTCTTTTTATTATTATTATTATTATTATTATTATTATTATTATTATTATTATTACTTACCTTACTCTGATATCTAGCTATGTGGACTAGCGTCCCAGCACACATAGATCCATATCCCAGTAAAGCAAGGTTGTTATTGGAAACTAGCGGGGGTATCAACGAACTATGTTTACAGTGGGTCCCGTGCATACCCGGGACCACGGCCCAGGATGTTCCGTTGCTTGGTGGACGGAACCTGCCGCTAGGCTAACAGGAGGGACTTATTGTATGCCCTTATCATGATGGTACCAGGAATGAGGGAGCCAGCACCCCCCTCGGTCGCCTGGAGGCCCACAGGTCAGACCGGAAATTTAGTTGCACAACATACCTAATACCACTGTAAACACGAACACATATTGATAGCCGCATGTTTTCCCCGACCCAATGTAAGTTGTCTCATTTATGAATATTAGATAATTATCAATTTTCGGGAATGAGCGGGAACATGTCAGGAATACAGGTATATCAGGAGTACTGGTTTGTACTATCATGTAATCAAGTTTGTAAATCATGAAGTCCGGTTATCATTCCCGTTATAGTGATAATTACAGGAGTCAGGTGTATCATGCCTTGTGTTAATAGATAGCATGATAAGAGGTGATATTCATCAAGTAACATGTCATGAAATAACAATAAATAATGCATATAAGATTTATTCCCAGAAAATGATAAATCAGAGTAATTAGCCAAGATTAGTCGGCTAGGGAGCAGACGCGGGAAAGGTAGGCAGACGCGGGAAAGGTAGGCAGACGCGGAAAAGGTAGGCAGACGCGCGAAAGGTAGGCAGACGCGCGAAAGTAGGCAGACGCGCGAAAGGTAGGCAGACGCGCGAAAGTAGGCAGACGCGCGAAAGGTAGGCAGACGCGCGAAAGTAGGCAGACGCGCGAAAGGTAGGCAGACGCGCGAAAGTAGGCAGACGCGCGAAAGGTAGGCAGACGCGCGAAAGTAGGCAGACGCGCGAAAGGTAGGCAGACGCGCGAAAGTAGGCAGACGCGCGAAAGGTAGGCAGACGCGCGAAAGGTAGGCAGACGCGCGAAAGTAGGCAGACGCGCGAAAGTAGGCAGACGCGCGAAAGTAGGCAGACGCGCGAAAGGTAGGCAGACGCGCGAAAGTAGGCAGACGCGCGAAAGGTAGGCAGACGGAGAACAAAACTGACTTTTGAAGGTTGAGTTTGTTTAACAAATATGAAATAATATCCAAGTCTTGGCGAGTAGAATTACTCGCCTAAAGTGCGTCCGACGCAGAGAAACTCAGTCCCAATCCAAAGGAGGGTACTGGTCCTCACAAGTTGATGGAGAGGGGTTGTGGTTGCTTGGAGAGGATGGAGGTGCAAGTCTAGTTCACCATGCAAAAACGGGATCTTGCAAACGTTGTTGCGGGGGACGAAACTATAGTCCGTCGGAAAGAGGTTGTCGAGGAGGTGAAGGTGGTATGCTTGGTGGTGGCCATGGTGGTGTAGGTGGTGGTGGAAATGGTGGTGAAGCTTTTTGGTGAAGATGGGTTCTTTGAAGTCTCTTGGTGAAAGAGGTTGAAGGAGATGGTGTTTGTGGTTGAAAATGAAGGAGGAGATGGAGGAGTATGATGTAGAAGGATTTGTGGTGGAGAAAATGGCTTTGGTGGGTGGTGGTGATGGCCGGCCAAGGAGCTTGGTGGTGGTGAGCTTGCTGTTGGAGCTTGCAGGAAACAAAGGAAATGAAGAAAATGAAGGAGAGAGATGATAGAAGTTATATATATATATAGAAGGGGAAAATATTATAATAATGAGCCATCATTACTTTCCCTCCAATGAGTGTGGCGTTTGCAAGGTCCCAAGGCTGCGTTTAGGCCAAAATGGAGCCAAACGCGGGAGCTTCAAGGCTGCGTCCAGAGAAAAACGCAAGGAAGCTGCGTTTCAAAGGAAAAGGACAAAGCATGGGGGATTTGACTTGAGTTGAATTAGCCCATACGCATTTAATGCAGTAAGGAGAGGATCACCGCATTTAATGATGGATCCAGTTGGCAAAACTCGCGTTTGAAGAAGGAGAGAGAAAAATGGAAAAAGAGAGGAGTGAAATAGTTGAATAGTTTCCCGGTATCTGGGAAAATACCGAGAACTCCGGAAAGGTCCAAAAATTGAAGTATCTCGGAAAGCTTTCCAAAAATTCACAAAAATCATAAATATTATAAAACGATTTTTGGTGGAATCGGTTTTCAGAAATTCAATTCCATTTTCAAAATAAAAATCCTGAAATATACTGGGATCGGTGTCTACACCGGGTAGGCTGGATTTTTGATAAAATCTGAAAATTCCCAGAAAATGCCCAAAGGAAGAAAACATAATTTTAATAAGGAATGTGAAAGCAGAACCCGGAAATTTGGTTCCAATAGCAAATTAAAATTCCTGGAATCAACCAGTGATACTGGCCGACACCGGTTTTGAAGATTTACAATTTAATTCCGAAAAATTCCAGAAAATCCTGAAAAATCTTAGAATATTAAAAATAATATTTGAAACTAAAATTAGTCACATCTGAATATCAAACAGATCAAATCATACAGTACTACTACATGAGTAAGGATAGTAGAAAATAAAATATAATAATAATAGAAGAAAATATGCTCAAAAATCAGGATACGTAACTGTGCACGTATTCTGGGAGTGGGGTGTTACATAAGCTCTTTTATTCTTTAACTTGAACATGTATATATCTTTATCTGTGTGTTATCTACTGTAATAAATATCAATATTCATCATGCTAGAATAATACAAGCAATAATATAAATATTGATAAGCGAAAGCATGTAAGGAACATATGACTATGGTAAACAAATACTTTAATGTCTTCTTTATATTAACTAACTACTGTTTTGTCATATCTAGTGCCTGAAACACTGTAATACTCGTCAAGAGCTTCGAAACAGATATTTACATGTCCAAAATAGAGGTCGGATGAGCCCGTAACGGCTAATTGAAGTTTCTATTGATGATAAACGGGTTTGCAGTGCTTATGGAGTCTGAATCAGATCAGACGCATAATAGTTGACTAATGGGTTTTCTTCTTAATGGGTTAGGTTTAATAAACTGAATAAAACTGATTAGCTTAATGTGAAATTGATTAGGATAGGTCTCTTTAGTTGATTAAAACTCTACCCCAAAATATCCTTAATAAAGTAGAATTCTAACTTAATCCTAAAAAACCCAAATCAATCTCAACAATCCCAATTAAAATATAATACGAAATTAATTACGAGTAGGTTTCTTTTTTAGAGTAAAATTTTATCTCTAAATTTTCTAATCTTAATTAATCTCATAATCTCACTTAATTAAAAAACCCAAAAAATAATAATTAACATTTTTTTTAATTTATATACCAACTGCACGCCATGGTGGCGCCTTGCGCCTGCAAGCATGTAGCCTGCATGTATATAATATTCTTTTTCTTTCTTAACAAACAAACGCCCAGGCCTACCTGCATGCGCACTTGCTGCCAGCCAAGGAACTGTCGCACATGCGCGGCCTGCATATAACGTTGAGTTTTTTTTTTAAACTAAATTTCTGTTTTAGTTCAAAAAATAGAATTAAAAAACAATAATAACACACAAAATAATTTTGAAAAAATATATACAAAATTCAATATGATAATCTCAATTTAATTCAATTATTTGAGACAAAAAATAATTATTTATTAAATTAAATAAAGAGATCGACTGTAATTTTAATAGATCGAGATCTGTAGATCCCGATGATCTGATAAAGAGGAAGCTATTCCATACAAGATCTAAGCATAAACTAAAAGCCTCTTTGTCAAGATCAAAGGAAAGGAGGGTTTAGTCATACTTGAATCTATCTCGAAAGAGATGCCGAAGATTACACGATCTCGAAGACGCCGGAGTTGAGGGAGGAGATTATTCTCTCCAGCCACCAAGTTCTCTTCTTGATCCTTAGAGGAGATGAGATGCCTCCAAGAGAGAGATTAGGTCATGATCGATTAGTGGTGGAGAGAAAATCCTACCCATGATATATATAACATCAAGGAATTCTGCTTCAACTCATCATAGATCTAGACCTTTGATTGATAACACGAGTTCCACACATGTAGATGAGTCCTGCATCTTAATTTAAATACACTCATAACTAAGTGTAAATGAAACGTGTTTAAACTCAAACCATTAGGCTTGATCAATTTTTTATTGGGTCTAACAATATAGGCTTATAGAGATGGGTGCATAAATCCAATCAGATTTATATATGCTTAAATTAATTCAGAGTCTAATCCAAATAAGTCTAACAAGGACCCCCTAGATCATTCTAGATCTAGGACGCTTTCTCATTGGGGCTAAATGGCAGGGGAAGGAGGAATTACACTAGAGGAACTGGAGATAAGGCTGTGATCCCAGATGACGAAGTAAAGGTGGGGTATGATGCATTGAAGAGAGCACAACTGGGCAAATTACTGGGCAGAAGATTCGACCATGCTTTCGTGGCTAGGGATCTGAGCAGATGCTTGCAAATAACTAGTGAGTTTGATGTATTCCCATTTTCGCATGGCTATTATATTTTAAGGTTTGCCAAGGATGAAGATCTGATGAAGGTGAGGGTTAGAGGGCCATAGATAGTATCTAGTCTAGTGCTCGTGCTCGAGATGTGGAGAGTGGGGTTCTTGGCGGCGGTGGAGATCCAAAAAGTCGCATGGTTAGATTGATTACCTGATGCCCCAATAAAACGGTGGAAGAGGAAGACGATTTAGAGGCCGTTTGTTTCGTCGTAAAAGTCGTAAAAGTCCGTAATTCGTAAATGACTTACAACCTAATTACAACTACGGCGTTTGTTTGAATCGTAATTCGTAAAAGACTTACGTAACTCAACTACCACTCACTTGTAACTCAATTGCCACTCACTTACAGTTAATTTTGTGGTCAAGCAAATTTGTATTATTTTTATGTTAATATTAATTTTTTAATATTTAGTATTTATAATATTTATTTGCAATATTAAAACTTTTTAAATCACTAAATAGTTAATTTTGTGGTGAATTTTTTCACTTACGACTTACACATTACGACAACTAAACACCGTAAAACACAATACACGTTCCCACTTACAACTTTATATTACCAACCAAACACCGTAAAACTTACATGCATGTAACTCATTTACAACTGTAAAAGACTTTACCAATTATGATTTATAAATTACAGCCAATTATGACAACCAAACAGACCCGCGTTGAAGGCAGGGAGACCGCTTACCATGGATGAATACACGGAGAAAATGTGCATGGGGATTTTGTTAGAGTTTGTGTGGAAATTGTTTTGTCAAAATCGCTGGTTGCAGGCACAACGATGGTGTTGAGGGAGAAAGAGTATTGACATCCATTTATCTATGAGAATATTTCGACATCTGCTTTAACTATTTCCTGGTGGGTCATCACAAGTATGAGTGTTAAGATCCAATTAGAAGTAGAGAGAAGGAAAAGAGTTCATTATAGATAGAATATTTAACACATCTCAATCGACAACGAAAAGGGATTTAAAAATAATTGATATCATTTTGTTACACTTTTATACTTTTTTGTATTTGTTTTTTATTCATAAAAAATGTTACTTGAGTACTTTTAATGTTTTTGTGCAGAAGTTAGATTTTGAATAAACAATAAAGAAAAAAGCTTAAAATATAGACTTTTACAAGCCCAAAAACACAGCTGCGTAAACTCAGATCTAGATCTGTATGAGAGCAAATCAAATCAAATAAATTAAGTCTAATGTTATGGAGAATTAAGTGATTAAAGTAAATAAAGTCAAAGATTATAATTAGGAAATACGTGATGTAAACATATGATGTATAGGATTTGCATGTATTCTATTGTGCATCCTAAGTTGAGATAAACTTTTAGACTCTTTCTTCATTTTTTTTTCGAACCACGTAACTTATATTGTCAGTAATCTAGCTTAATTTCACCCTTTATGCAAGTGTTGTTGTAATACAATGATCTCTTTACAATAATCACAACATTTGTGGTTTTAATTTTGCTGTAATGGAGTGATTTATTCTCAAGGGAGGGAAGAACTATCCCATTGTGGGGTCAAGGATGTATCATTTGTGTTTCATCCAACCTTGTATGTGGCCCGGTGGCACTTCTTGATTCGTTAAGAGCTTCACTCACCTACGAGGCCCATAGTTCGAATCTCATACCGCGTGAACATCGGATGACTTTTATGCGACGCGTCTCTCTTAATCAGCCAAGAAAAATAATGATCAACATGTCACTCGGACATATAACTTTCTCGTGTTTAATTCGGTTTATTGGGTCGGGTTGAATCCATTCAAACGCTTGTCACGAATCAGACTTCTGGAGTTTGGATCCCTTTTAGTCCAATGTGATTCGTGGTTAGCAACGTAAATAAATTTGGAACCGAGGGCTGTTTAGTTGAATAGAAGTTTCTCTGTTCCGTCTCCTTTTTTGGTTCTCACCAGCTCCCGTTGTCGTATGGTTGCAGTACAAGCGCGAAAGTTGTACTGCACTCCCATTCGCAATCCGCTTCACAAGAGACCCCTCTATGATCGTCGAAATTACTGAAATATACTCGCATTGGGTACATTTTTCTTTTTCTTGTGAACTAATAAGTTCGGTGTTTTTTCCTCTCAAATAATGATAGTAACTATAGTTAATAAAAAAAGAACTATAACAATTCGCTGCGATTAAGTTATCAAATAGAAAATAATTCTTTCACCTTTTTATCTGTAACCATCTCCAGTTACGAAAGTTTTGAGGGTATTTCATTGATTGGATTGCGATTTTTTTTTTAATCTTTTCTTGACAAGTGAAAAGAGTTTTAATAGTCTAGTGTAATTCTGAAAATCCTCCAATATATTTTACATCAATTCAATTCGTTCAGTAAATTTGTTTTGTTGGCCAAACAAAATCTCATCTTATAAGTATACTTCTCATCATTCATTATAGTATCTTAGTTTTAAAGGAAAAAAAATTCTAAATTCTCACTCTGTAGGATGAAAAACTCTAAAGAAATATAATTAATCCTTGTATTTTGCGTTTGAGTTGGAAAAGTGACGATCCGGTTAGAAAGCTAACTTAGGTGAGAAGCTAAGAAATGAACACATGAGTCGTAGGATTATGTTTTGGATGGTTGAGATTAGTTAGTTTTTAAGTTGATTAAATTAATTTTGAGTTAATTAATTTAATTTTTGAGCTTTAATTTTATTTTTTCAAATTTAATCTCAATCACGTAAAAACTAATCTATAGATTTTAATATTCTTTTCTCATATTTTTCATGTAAGCTAACTTTTTTATCGGACCATTATTTTAAATTGGCAAAAAAAAGAAAAAAAAAAAGAGTAAAAGACATCTCTAAAGGATGTCTCTTTGTTTAAGCTCCTCAGTTGAAGTTGATAGAATTGTATATCCACTCAACTTAAAGGGCAAACAAGTAAACACCCAGCTCCAACGCGTATAAAATTCCCCACTCTCTCGGGAGTCTGTACTGCAACGAATTTTCATTTCTCTGTGACATTCGAGCTTCCGACATCCATTCCGAAATCCCAATCGTGCCCCTGCCACCAACCCTCAGCCAAGATGATGCACATGACTTTCTACTGGGGCAAAACCGTAACTATTCTCTTCGATTGCTGGCGGACCGACTCGTGGCCGAGCTACCTCCTCTCCCTCGCCGCCGTCTTTGCCGTCGCCGCCTTTTACCAGTACCTCGAGGAACGCCGCATCAGGCTCAAGCTCCTCAAGATCAGCAAATCGCCACCGCCGCTCGAGTCCCCGCTCCTAGGCGGCGCGGCCGGCGGAGCGGCGGCGATCAAGGTCGTCGTCGCCGCCTTCTTCGGAGTCAACGCCGCGATCGGTTACATGCTGATGCTCGCCGTCATGTCGTTCAACGGCGGGGTGTTCGTCGCCATCTGCTTGGGGCTGATGATCGGATACTTGGCCTTTCGAAGCGGAGGCGAGGAGGATGATGTGGTGACTATTGAGAATCCCTGCGCCTGTGCGTGATTTATAGGTAAATTTACTTGTTTTTTTCCTTTTTATTAATTGTAATTTGTGTGGAAAAAACGTGGGTTTGATTGATCCTTGTGGATTTCGATATATAGATCTTGTGCTTCAGTCCCTAAATTTACCTCAATGTTTTGTTTTCTTATATGAAGTAAAGGATAATTTCATCATAATATGCATGTTTGGAGATTCGGGCGTGTAGATCTTGCGCATTATTTGCTGAAATTTATCTCAGATTTGGTTGTAGTGGGGAAAAAAATTACTTTTGGATCAAATTTGCTTTGCTTGATCTCAGTATATGTTAAATATATTAAGATAGTACTTAAAAGATGGAAAAAAAAAATCTTTTCTCTTCAAATAATTTGTAATTGTACTAAACTTCAATTTGTTTGACCTCTCCTGAGAAGAAATAAACAAAAAAAAAAGTTGTTAATATATATGGGAAAATAAGCAAAAAAAAAAGGGTACAAATTTTCAATGTTCCATTCTTAAGAGGTTGTTGTCATAATGGTGTCCACCAATTTTTCTTTCTATTGTGTGATGCAAACAAAAAGGTACAGTTGAGATTTTTGCTATGAGAACCTTGAGAGAAGAGAAACAATCGGCAGCAAGCAGAGGAGAAGGTTCTGCCTTTTGGGTGGTGTGGCTTGTATGTGTGGGAACTTGCTTTGGATTTTAGTCCCCGGGGATTTTTGGGGGGCGAGGGGGGGGGGGGGGGGGGTGGGTGGTGTGAGGGTGCGGTGGGTTCGGTTCATGTGTGTGAGCCACACACACATACAATAAGAGGGCCAATCACGCGTTGACACGTGGATTGGATCTCTTATAATCTGTTATAATATGTGTGTGAGGCCCACACACATACCATATTATAAGAGATCCAATCCACGTGTCAACGCGTGATTGGCCCTCTTATTGTATGTGTGTGTGGCTCACACACATGAACTGAACCTGAGGTTGTGGGGGTGTTTGGTTTCTGTCTGTTGATGTTTTTGTCCTGAAGGAAAGTGCAGGGATTATGTGTTGAGGGTTTTGGGCATGGAGCTTTTCTGTTGCCTTAGCTTTATTTGGGATGTTCTGTTTCAGAGTTTAGTCATGTGTTTATTAGGGTTTGTTTGGTCTGTTGGAAGTGAGAGAAAAAGTTGAAAGTGGGAAATGAGGAGAAAGTAGAAAAGTAAGATTTGTGTATTTATCTTTTCTGATGTTTGGTTGTAATGTGAAAGTGTAAGTGAAAAAGTATATTGTGTTTTTCAGTATTTGGCTAGTAATGTGAAAGTAAATATGAAAAAATTGACCACAAAATAATATTAAAATAAATATGAATTATGAAGTTCTTTTTTGGGCTATAATCAGACTGTAATTGAAATTTACATGATCATAAATTAACTGTTTTGAGTTACAACTTGTTACAAAAGAGATTTACATGACCATAAAATTAATTGTAGCATTCTGAAAGTGAAAAAATGGTTGTGTAAAAAAGAAGTGTAAAAGAAAAAGAAAAGAGGTTTTTATTTTTCATTTCCGGTTCCAAACAAACATCGGAAGTGAGAAATGAGTGTTTCGACTCCCCCACTTCGGCCCCAAAACAAACAACAACTCCCAAGAGGTTAGCTTCTCAGAAATTTCTCCTCTTTGCAGAAATTACTTTTAGGCTGCATATTTTAGGTGTTTGTGTTTTGTTATTTGAGCCG
This sequence comes from Agave tequilana, assembly GCA_038442645.1. Classification (NCBI taxonomy): domain Eukaryota; kingdom Viridiplantae; phylum Streptophyta; class Magnoliopsida; order Asparagales; family Asparagaceae; genus Agave; species Agave tequilana. Next base: position 335,195 of record JAVJIF010001152.1, on the reverse strand, counting down.
TGTAATTGCTTTGAGATGTTTTGTGGGATTTGAAGGGTAGAAATTTGGTTCATGAATTAAGCATTTGATGTATGGGATATTGGGATTATTGACAATGGCTATCTTTCTTGGAAATCCTTTGATGGAATCCCGAACCTAAATCTTAGAATTGTTGCTTCTGCGCTTGAGTTTGATGTCCCTAGAGCCTGGACATGCTTGGGTTGTGTCACGGTTTTGCTCTTAATGTTCTATATTCTTGAGTCTTGATTCGATAGTAAAGAGATCATCAAAAGTCCCTAACGTGAATATTGGCTACAATCTTATGGTAGAAAAGGTGCAATAATATCATATTAGAGATTGAAACATTTCGAGACAATGGAGGTAATGTTACTATAGTTTGTCTTCAGTGTGTCAAATTAATATAGAAGTCATCAAATAGATATGATGCGTGAACGACTAGAAGTCAGTAAGGGGTTTGGCTCATTTTTCAGAGACTCCCCTAATCATTAGTTCTAGATTGTGATATCGGAGAAATATTCATGTTATTTATGATGCAAGGGCATTCTAGCAGTACATACCGTAGCAAATATCGTTAGATTTTCATTTATACAATGAAATTTATCTGATTAATTCTGTTTGCAACATATACCTGCTTTGTGTTTTCATCCAATTTTTGGTTGAGGGATGCATCATATGTGCCTAAATTTGTGCAGATTATGTCAATATCCATAGTTGTTGCAACTGCATAAATGAAATCAAAGCTTTTCTTTATGTTTTCATTATGTTCCAAGTTGATAGATTGCATACTTTCACATACGGGTGGGAATTTGGAGATTGATATAGATCTTGGCTGTGATGAGAGATAACACAAGTTGAAAAGCCAGTGATCTACACATTTACTGTATTTTCTCTGTTCTACGGGTTGGGATTACGTGTGCATTTTAATGAACAATCTCCCTTCTCATGGAGAGCAGTGGAGAAGATGCAAGTTATTAACCTTATACTTAAATTCATACAAAAATCAAATATATCAAGGAATCAAGGGCGTCAGCCACTAAGAATCTACTCGTTATGTGTGTAACCTGGTTGTTTTGATATAGAGGCTGTTTGGTTAGGGGTGGAAGTGAGGAAGTTGTAATAGTTCCTTTTGAAATTTGTGAATCAGTTATTAAGTTCTCCGGTGTTTGGATGTTGTTGAGAAGTACGGGTTTGAGAAATGTTATGTATTTTCCGGTATTTGGATGATAATGTAAAAGTGGAAGTGGAAAAGTTGACCACAAAGTTGACCGCAAAATAATATTAAAATAAAAATTAATTAAAAAATAAAAATTGGATTGTAATTAGAATGTAAGTGAGATTTACATGATCACAAAATTAACTGTTTTGAGCTACAATTTATTACAAATTAGATGTACATGACCACAAAATTAACTGTAACACCCTGAAAGTGAGGAAATGGTTGTGTAAAAGGGAAAAGAGAAAAGGAAAAAGAGTTTACTCATTTTCTTTTTCCGGTGTTTAGATAAATAGGAAAGTGAGAAATAACACTTCCCCAGTTCCTTACTTCCGCCAACTTCCTTGAATCCAAACAGCCCCTATTAGTTAAAACTAGTAATGAAGATGTGATCGCTAAGTCTGCGTTTTATTTCTTCTTTTATTTTTCTCTTTTTCTATTTGGTTAGGAGAAAAAACTTCATTACAAAGATTAAAAGGGAATGTAAGATATAACGAGAAACTACAAATATAACTGCAATTAATTTAACGAGGTATGATTAACATTGGGGATTGCTGTAGCCAATAGGCAAAATAATCCTTAAAATTTTACAAGTGTTGCTACAGACTCATACTCCATCTGAGAAGTGAAATGTCTGTTCTCAAAATAATTTCTATGAGTGTGACACATGCCAAAATCTCTTATAGTTATAGCTATACAGTCAATTGTCCCCTTGATTGAACTCTCGAAATATGCAAAATTGTGATGTGAGTTTTATTGAACATGCTACAAAATATGCTTATGTTTTATTGTTAGCCTAGCGGGAGCTTTCTGTTTGGCAATTAGAGTTAGCTCAAGAATTATCTCAATTCCTTCTGACCCTTGTCAAACGACCAAATCAAGAGTTACATGGTAATCATGAGTTGTGTTGTAATCTGGAAGTAATACAAAAAACATCTTGAAATTCCCCTCAATTCTCTTTAAACCAAGAGTTATTCCATCAAAATCATGAAATTACCATCTCTCTTTTTCTTGTTATCTTAATCCTTAATTCTCGCTAACTCTAGACCCAGTCAAACAAATAAGAAAACTAACTCCTAAATCTTTTTTAATCCTTTTCTTTCAAGGCACTAAACCTAGTTCTTATCTCCACTTCCTAAAAAAGACACAGTCAAAACTTTACGATCATAGTGAAGTTGTACAATGTACACAATGCACGGAAGAGTGTTCCCACAAGTCACTCTCTCTAGACTTTATTTGGCAAGTGGAATTAGCTCAAATTATGCTAATTTTAACTAACTCTTGTCAAATGATCAAATTCTGTCAGGAGTAAGAAAGTTATGTTAAATCTATCCAATTCTTTAAAACTCAAGAGTTGCTAACTCACTCTCTCTCTCTCTCTCTCTCAACCTTAACTCTAGCTTAACTATAGTTAAATCTAATTTCAAGCAAACAATCAAAAAAAAAAAAAAAAAAAAAAATCTAATTACTAACTTTTTTTTAATTTCTTCTTCCAAGACACTAAATCCTAATTCCTAACTCTCCTTGACAAGCACAAATCACGTTTTAATTTGAGTTGGGAAGTTTGAGTTAGAAAAGCATTATTCATTCTTTTATCATCCGATCTCTGCATATACTTGGTGAATGTGCATTTCAATTACTATAATAAGATATCATTTATTTATTGTGTTCAACGAATATGTACACGTAAACATCTCTTCTTTCTTAAAGAGGCAATTAGAAATGGCTTAATTTCATGAATTATCAAATAAACAAATTGATAGTAAACGTTTCATATTTGGCTCGCATTTAATTAGCTCGCCTTCTGCCTTCTATTTATAACTGTTTATAATGATATACAATTTCTCAAAATTCTCATTCGATTCGAAATGAATAATGGTAAACAAACTATTTTAGTGGACTATAAAAGGACTCGAGAGAATAATACATGGACCCAAAGCCCCGTACATTGTCCACATAGTTTTTTTAGTATAAGACGTGTATTTTGAGTCCAAAATGTATAATCCAAACAGCATTGGTTCAATTGAAAAATAAATTCAATTACCCCGAGACAACGACGAGAAAGCAACACATCTCTTCCACGATTGACTCTAAGCTCTACTGCTAACCAAAACTAGTGCTCTAAAAGTGAACAAGACTTCTAGCTCCAATTAATTGTAGGAAGATCAGCACTACTGCAATACGACTAGCACTGGCTGCCTTCACACAACATGGTTGCAGGTCTCTTCTTGATTAGTTGATGCCATTTTGCAAACTGATGCCACAAGAAAAGGAACTAAGAGCTTGTGAGTGATGGTTATTTCCTTGTTCTTTGCTAATATGTAGAGAGATTTCTCATTTGGTAACAAAATGCTAGTTGATTAGGGCCTGATTGTTTGGCAGGATGAGGAAGAGAGAGGAAGAGAGGAGTGTTCCCCTCTCTTTGGTGATTGTTTGCTTCCGGATGAGAAGTTGTTCCACCATGTCGGCGTCTCGCTGGCGCTGATGTGTCAGGAAGAGGGGATTCTTCCCCTCAAATTTGCGGCGGATGGGAGCAAGATCAGGAGGGCGGCAGAAGAGGAGGAGAACCTCTTCCGTTCATTTTCTCTTACCCTCTCTCATTTGGTACCCAATCAGACCCTGGTTGAAAAGGCCCTTGGGGTCAAACGATAACGTTAAATGCTTGTTGTTATAGGCAGGGGCTGTTTGGTTGCAAGGAAGTGGGCGGAAGTAAGGAAATAGAGAAGTATAATTACTCACTTCCCTATCTATCCAAATACCGGAAAAGGAAAATAAGAAAACCTCTTTTCCTTTTATCTTTTCTCTTTTACACAATCATTTCCTCACTTTCAGAGTGCTACAGTTAATTTTGTGGTCATGTAAATCACATTTGTAATAAATTGTAGCACAAAACAGTTAATTTTTTGACCATGTAAATCTTACTTGCATTCTAATTACAGTCTATTTTTTATTTTTCTTAATTAATTTTTATTTTAATATTATTTTACGGTCAACTTTGTGGTCAGCTTTTCCACTTTCACTTTCACATTACCATCCAAACACCGGAAAAGACAAAATATTTTCCAAACAACACTTCCCAACAAAATCCAAACACCGAAAAACTTACTAACCAATTCCCAAATTCTAAAGGGAATTAGTAAACTTCCTCAATTTCTCACTTCCTCACTTCCACCTTTAACCAAACAGGCCCGCAACTGAAGTGCTTGTTGTACGATGAAGTGGAGAGTTGAGTTAACAAATTGTTTCAAATTCAAGACTCAGCCATGATCATTGTTATGTAGTATAATATTTCTAGTACAATGGTTGCAATTGGACCCATGTTATTGAGTCAGACTCAGATATGGTCCAAGCTGGTTCCGGCCAAATTTTGAAATCTTAAACCGATGAATCGTGTGTGGGTCCAAACTCTAGACTCGTGATTCTCAAAAAATGAGGTCTGAATGTAGCAAATTGGAATTGATTTGAATTTTTGAAGAAGAAGAAAAATACAAGACAAACTTAAAAAATGAGCATAAAAGCATAAATTTAGTTCTCAAAAATTATCAGTGAATCATAAATTCAGTTCCATCTCAACCCACTTAATAAATGGATTAAACTTTTGGCTCTGATTTATACACCAAAGACATTTGAGTCCCCTCTTGATGAGCCTAACCCAACCAGAACCCAACATATGCACCCTGCACAACATACAAGTTTACTATATATTTATTTATTTTTAAAGATTGTAACCTGGTACATTGAAACCGAGCGATCTAATCCGCTAACCCTCTCACTAGTCAATAGCTATTAAATATACTAGTATATTTTACAGCACTGGCTGGATTCTTGTACGATCACTAGCTCCATTAACTAAGGGATGAGAAGCTAGGTTTCTTGACGGGGGTCACATCTAACATCTCAATAACGATCTAATAATAATATATGCAGGGCTCCTTGTGGCCATAGACTCAGAGAAGCTCACGACTCTAACGGTGAAATTCACTAAATTGCTAGTTGAATTGGACAAGCCTGCAGATTAAGACATAGAAAATACTAGTTGCACGGCATAAAGGCTGATATGTAGGGTCTAGTCTTGTGAATTTGTCACGACGTGTCAATCTCATAGTAGTATCAAAGTAGTATCGTATTGCACTTTATAGTACGCAATTAGTATTACTCTTATAATATCATTGTAAGTGAGTTCGCGACATCTGCATTTCAATCCGATCTGATTTGGTTGATCCAAGACCTATGCTCGAAATTCCCAACGGGTCATGTTTGGGTCGAGTGCATGTGGACCCGTACCAAAATTTGAATAAAACTCATTATATTATATGAGAAACTTATAGTTTAAGATAATTTTACATATGTCAGTGGTGATGGACTCAACGCAGATCCGTTCCAAAAAGAAACCAATTGGACCCTAACCTGCACAATAAATGGATCGAATTAGAATCTAAAAGCAAATCCAAAGTCATTTTGAGCCGAGCCTGGCCGACCCGACCCGACCCGACCTGACCCACTGGCACTCCGATAAAATATACAGACCTAAAGTCAATTTTCTCTAATTAATCCCCATCTTCTGTTTCTTTTCCTTTTTTCTCCCCCTCCTCCTGCTCCAAAATTCATCCACAAACAGTATTTATCACATTCCTCAAATTGATCTAAACCAATCTTCAAAATTTACTTCTCCGAATTAGTCGCATAGTTTTTCAAAAATCCACTTTGTGACAAGAAATTGAGGATTTAATCCCACGTATGGGAAATAAGGTGATAACTTTTTGAAAGAAAAAGAAAACAAAAAGATTTTCACTACAACACAAATACAAATGTTCTTTCACGATGGTTTAAAACATCATTAAACAGTAACGACGATGAGTCAAAAGTCGTCGTCTATCCAGAATACATTGTAAGCTGGGAGGCAACAATGGCGGTTTAAAACCGCAGTGAAAATGCCTCAATTTTTTTTTTTACAATTTTTTTTTAACGCGATCCTCTCTTCATCCTCGCCGTCCATTCCTGCTAGCGATCTCCATGTCCTCCTCGTGATCCCCTCATCCTCCTCTTCCATCCCGTCTGCCAATCCCCTCATCCTCCTCCCCCAGTAATTAGAAGAATAAGATCAAAGAAAAAAAATAAGACAAAGAAAAAAGTAGTTAAAGAAGAAGGCAAAGAAAATATTCTAGCACAATAAAATAATTAATTTCATTGAGTAAATTTTTAGATTTTAGAATTACAATAGACCACCTTCAGTGGTTCTCATAATTGTAGATAGATCTAATCAGATTAAATGGACAGATATCATAATCACCCCCAAAATTTAAAATCATACCCTTCTTCTTCTTCCAACAAAATATCATAATTAACCCCAAAATTCGAATTCATCAAACAATTTATGAACTCGTCTCGATCGAAGATCGAATTGCATCTTCGGATCGAAGATCGAACTCGCCTTGATGAACAAGAGGAGAGAGAGATCAAAACTCATCTTGATCGAAGATCGAACTGCATCTTTCAAATCGAAGAACAAAGGGGAAGAGAGATGAACTCGCCTGATAATCGAGGGGAGAGAGAGATCCCTTGATGAACTCACCTGGCGATCGAAATCGTCTATACGAGAGGAGAGAGATCGCATTGATGAATAAGAGGAGAGAGAGATCGCCTTGATGTACAAGGGGAGAGAGCGAAACTGCCTTGATGAACTCGCCTTGTTTGATGATCGTTCTTTCAGATAGAAGAAGGAGGGGGATAGAGAGATGGGGTGAGGGGAAAGAGAGATGATCTGAAAGTAGAACACAAATAGCCACTACCCACCGTCTTTTGTGTAATAGCATTTTTAATGCAAACTGCTGTGAAACGTACGTCATCTATTCTCAAAATTGTACTAGTGATTAGCTTTTACGGTAGTTCTTCAAAGAACTGCCGGAAACTAATATATTATCACTGTTATTTTAATAACCGTCTAAAAGATACATAGGCTTCGGTCAACTTTTACGGTAGTTCTTCAAAGAACTACCGTAAAGCTAATATATTACAACGGTTATTAAAATAACTACCTTAAAAGATCCAAATAAAATTATTTATTTTCATCAAATTTTAAAATTACCACCGTCTTTTGATGCACGTCAGTTGCAACTCAAACCGACGTGAAATGAGAAACGTAGAAGCCCATTTTTGTTGTATTGTTTGAAACAAGAAAAGGCAAAAATGAATAAAATGAGAGCCTACTCCATGTTTTAGGGTCATAAGACATAATTCAAGAAGGTTCATCAATTTAATTACAAAAAAAAAAGTTTGCCAGTAACTTTATATATATATATATATATATATATATATTATATATATATATATATATATATATATATATATATATATATATGAGGAATCTGTACCTCAGCCTGCGGGCTGAGAGAGTTTCTCAGCCTGCGGGACGTGGCTGAATATAGGCCACACATCGGTCGCAGAGTGTGGGCGCCACAAAAAATCAAAAAATCCCGCCTAAACAATCGTGAATCAAAAGGACAAAAATACCCCTTTTAAATGACGACTGCGACTTCTAGCATTCAAAAGTAAAAAAAACATTCCATGGTCGCAGACTTAATACAGAATAAAGAATACAAGACAAAAAAATGCTATCGCATAGCAATGCGACCTCCTTCGGTACTGCGACCAAATTCGCAATCTTCTTTCTCATGCCTTCTGTAAAAGAAGTAATTAATATTATATCTACCGTGATACAACACCAGTCTAGAAAAAAAGATATGCACTAATGTTAATCTCGAGAAAGGAAAGATGTGCACCATACGTAATCTAAAGATATAGCCAAACAATTCTATAAAAAGTTAATTTGTACTTCGGATTCTCCAGCAATAAGTCTTCAATTAAATATTTAATTTTTTTTACCACTTCCTACCATACTCAACCCTCACCTGTAACAATTATTTACTATTCATGTTCTTCCACAATATTCACCTTTATATAAAGCTTGTAACTAATATATTACCTCATACCTAAAAAACTATAATTTTGCTCTTCCTTTCAATTGATTTCAAAAACTTCCAAAAAAAAATTCATTCTTGAATCATGTCTTCCCCATCTTCTTCCTCTGAACACTCAGAATTCAACTTCAATCAATCCCCCACCGGTCCTTGTCTTTAGGATATTCTAGTGAATCTGATACCAGTCTGGACTTCACTCCTTTTGACTATCTCACTACATCAAATAATGTATTAACTGATCCTCCTATTCATGATGATAATGAATTTTTCATGTGGGTTAGTGAAGAAGACATTATTCCTCTGCCACTTGACGGAGACATGCTTGATGAAAGCATGTCCTCTGATGCTGTACGCTCGCTTCCTAGCAACGGGTCAGACGAAGAGCTTGATAGAGACGATCCATTCTGGGAGTTCATCGGTGAAACAAAAAACCTCAAAACCAGCAAGATGATGAGGAAATAAGTGATGAAGAGGAAGAGCAGAAGAATGAAGACGATGAATCTGCTTATGATGGTGATAATGACGAGGATTAGGATTTCCTGATCTTCTGATATTCAATTATATTTTGTCTTCTTTTAAAAGCTTTTAATTCTATTTTTTTTGTAAGGTCTCTTTCTCAATATATTAACTTATAAGCTCTTTTAATTACATATCCAAACTGCGACTGCTGCTCTTAAACACTGCGACCATAGTCGCAATCCTACTACGGATGCAATTTATGGTCGCAGTTAATCATTTATCAGTTCCCAATGCGACTTTGGTCGCAATAATGTACTGTTTTGGAGTTCAAAGTAATTTAAAGTTATAGTGTATTAACTTTTAAACTGTTTTGGATAACTGAACAGTCACCTAGGAAGTATACAATTTTTGGGAAAAGATAGAAAAAATATATTGAGAGATATTCACGTGGTCCGAGAGCTTAAACCTTTGGAATTCCGGGATTAAAAATATATAAAGGGTCATGAGCAAAGGAATAAAAACATACCATCCTCTTCACCGGAAAGAAGCCAATACATTCAAACAATGTCTTCACCATCACCACCGTCTTCACCGGAAAGAAGCCAATCATCAAATGATGATTTTATGTTTAGTTCTGAAACAATGTCTCGCTATGGGTCAGAATCTGAGCTTGATACAGACGAACCTTTCTGGGAGTTCATTGATGAACCAAAACACAAACATGAAGAGAAGAAAGCGACGATGAGACTGTACCTGAAGAGGAGGAAGAGACAGAAGACGAAAGCGATACAGAAGACGAAAGCATGACTCTTGACGACGAATCTGATTACTATGGTGATGACGACGATTAGAAGTTAAAAAATTGTATTTTGTTTTTTCTTTTAAATATATATAAATCAAATTGAGTTATTTATGGGAGTTTTTCTTTTTAAATATATATAAATCTGTTTCTAAAGTTATTTGTGTGAATTACATTTTTTACTACTATGTATCGGTTGAAATATTGCGACCATGGAGGCAGACTTAATAAATACAATGCGACCAAGGTCGCAGTTGCTGGTCTTAATCTTAATCAACAACAACACTGCTACCTTGGTCGCAGTTTCTGACCGCATCAGACAACAGACAACTTTTCATTTTTCATTTAGATTCAAAAAAATGACTTAATCCAAAACATCACTTAATAAAACAAGAACACGGCGACCTTGGTCGCTATGCATGTTAATCTAAAGGAAAACACTTACTTAACGTACTGCGACAATGTCGCAGTCCATGTAAAGCGACCTAAGACTGCAGTTGTTGGCCATCTTTATCAACAACAACACTGCGACCTTGGTCACATTTAACCATGTACACTGCGACCATCTTTATCCTTAACAACACTGCGACCTTGGTCGCAGTTAATAATTATATTACTTCAACCTTAAAAATTTTTAAAATGAAAGGTTGCGACATTGGTCGCAGTTGCTGGACGCAGACTAATAAATACACTGCGACCCTGGTCGCAGTTGCTGGACTTTAGTCTTACTCAACAACAACACTGCTACCTTGGTCGCAGTTTCTGACCTTAATATTAATAAAATAAACTGCGACCTTGATCGCAGTTGTTGGTGTTTAGTCTTAATAAAATACAAAGCGACCTTGGTCGCAGTTGCTGGTCTTTACGAATCAACAACATCACTGCGACCTTGGTCGCAGTTGGTGGTCTTTATAAATAATCAACAACAACACTGCGACTTTGGTCGCAGTTGATGGCCGCAGTCTTAAAAAATAATCTCCAATCTGGTCGCTATTGCTGGTTTTCAGTCTTAATCAACAACAACACTGCGACGATGTGACACGTCACCGCAACAGTTGCTTAGTCGCAGTCTTTGGTCGCAGTGTCGACCCTGGTCACAGTAGTTACTGTTTGCAATGTATCTTATGCGACCTTGGTCGCAGTGTCATCTATGATCATAGTTGTTTTCTTTGCAATGCATGGCTGCGAAAAAGTTCGTAGTTTATTAAAAAAAACAAATATGCTTTTTATTTATGTCCAGGCATTTATCTCCAGGAATGTGCAAATGATACAAAACGATCTCTTATACAATAAGATTGAAGTGTTACAAATACAGCAGTACAAAAGAAGACTAAAACATCAAAAAAATCCCTTGTTGACTAAGAGCAATCTTCTTCTTGAGCTCTGGTGGCAGCAGAATCAATAAGATTGAGTGTTACAAAGAAGACTAAACATCAAAGTAGCCAAGAAGATTAAACATCAAAAAATCCCTTGTTGACTAAGAGAAATCTTCTTCTTCAGGTCTGGTGGCAGCAGAATCAATAAGATTGAGTGTTACAAAGAAGACTAAACATCAAAGTAGCCAAGAAGACAAAACATCAGAAGAGCCAAGAAGAGCCCTTGTTGACTACTAAGAGCAATCTTCTCCTGGAGGTCTGGTGGCAGCAGAATCTTTCGTTTATGAACATCTCTTCACCAGAAGATTATCCAGTGAGCATGGAGTTTCCTCGATGTCACTTCTGGGGTAAGAGAGGAGGTTTTGAGACCTCACAAGGAATGCTACCCACCACATCCCCCGCCGCCATACCCACTCTGACCATCCGTTACCAGCAAGCTTGACTGGTGCATCAAGTGAGAGCAGATCTCGGTGAGGATTAAGTCCTCGTCAGGGATCATGACTTCTTCCCTTGTGAACGACGAGGACCATGACTTCTTCCCTTGTGGACGATGAGGTCTATGACTTCTTCCCTTATGGACGAACATCGATCAAGTTCGTCAATAGGGTCATCTTCATCCATGGAGGCAGGCACCTGTTAGAGACTCTGAAGAAGACGAAAATTCTCAGAGCAATTGCTCTCGAAAGAAAACAGTCTAATTAAGGACTGTTAAAGGGAGAGGGTGAGCCCTATTTATAGGCAGCCCATAATAACCATAATTAATGGTTCATTAATCAGAATCGTCGGCATTAATCGTCTCCAACCGCCAGCGCCGGTTTGGCATTAAAAGACATTAACGCCTAAACCAATGAAGAACCGACGCGTAGACAACCGCTTCGGGAAATAACGAATGGTGCGGGGTTCGTCAACATAGACTTGACGTTAAAAGATCTCATAAAATCTTTATGACAGGTCGCGTCTCACGGACTGACTCCAAGTCGCATCAGACAACAGACAACTTTTCATTTTTCATTTAGATTCAAAAAATGACTTAATCCAAAAAACAACACTTAATAAAACAACACTTACTTAACGTACTGCGACCAAAGTCGCAGTCCATGTAATGCAACCCTAGATTGCAGTTGCTGGCTATCTTTATCAATAACAACACTGCGACCTTAGTCGCATTTAACCATGTACACTGCGACAAAAAGACTTTGGCTAAGGTCGCAGTTTAAATGTACATTGCGACCAAAGACTCTGAATACATTATATTCAAAAAAAATAATTACTTAACGTACTGCGACCAAAGTCGCAGTCCATGTAATGCAACCCTAGATAGCAGTTGCTGGCTATCTTTATCAATAAAAACACTGCGACCTTGGTCGCATTTCACCATGTACACTACGACCAAAGACTTTGACTAAGGTCGCAGTTTAAATGTACAATGCGACCAAGACTCTGACTACATTATATACAAAAAAAATTAAACTATAAAGTAGAATTTTATCGCAGGCTGAAAACATTGATCTGAAAAGATTTTATATTTTCAAAAAAAAATTTATCCCAGGCTGAAAAGGAGAAACTACATCTTTCAAAAAAAGAGGTAAAGAAATAAGGCGAAAATTAATTTATATCCTATAAAGAGCGGCAAAATAAAAGGGGGAAAAAATAATAATAAAAAATAAGGAAAAGTTATCATAAGGGGTATTTGGTAATTTAACTTCTACCTAAAAGCGGGCCGCAAGTCAGTGAGGTGACAACTCGAGCCACGTCATCGCAGGCTGAGAGAGTACTCTCAGCCCGCGGGCTGATATACATTTTTCTCTATATATATATATATATATATATATATATATATATATATATATATATATATATATATATATAGAGAGAGAGAGAGAGAGCTCAAGCGGGAATCTCAGCGACAGGTCCTAGTCGCAGCATTATCATATTTGTAGTTTCATAGTAGTATCAAAGTAGTATCGTATTGCGCTTTGTAATATACAATTAGCATTACTCTTATAATATCACTGTAAGTGAGTTCGCGTCATCTGCGGGGCTGTTTGGTTAGAGGTGAAAGTGAAGAAGTGAGGAAGTAGTAATAGTTTCTTTCGAACTTGGGAATTGGTTAGTGAGTTTTTCGGTGTTTAGATACTGTTGGAAGTGTGGTTTGAAAAATGTTATGTCTATTCTGGTGTTTGGATGGTAATGTGAAAGTGAAAAAGTTGACCAGAAAGTTGACCGCAAAATAATATTAATATAAAATTTATTAAGAAAAAAAATTAGATTGTAATTAGAATGCAAGTGAGAGTTACATGACCACAAATTGACTGTAGCACCCACGAAGTGAGGAAGTAATTGTGTAAAAAGAAGAGAGAAAAGGAAAAGGAGTTTTCTCATTTTCTTTTCCGGTTTTTGGATAGATAAGGAGGTGAGCAACCCACTTCCTTGCAACCAAACTCGTCGCATTTCAATTCGATCTGAGTTGGTTGATCAAAAACCTATGCTCGAAATTATCATGAATGATGTGTTTTGTGATGACTGCTACCATGATCACAATATTTTTTGTGAGGACTGCTACCATAATCGCAGTGCTTTGTGAGGAGTGCTATTATGGTCGCAGTACTAATTACACTGAGAATATCTGAAATTTTTTAGGACTACGATCAGGGTAGCGTGCCATTTGAGAAGCGTGCCATCTGAGAGAGTCTCTCTCACCTGACGACTGAGGTACAGATACTTATATATATACTCGTGTCTTTCCGGAAGGATTCGAGATCGAATCCTTCCCACTCAAATATAATCATATGACATTCGAGTGCAAAATCCACTCCGTTGAGGCTGATCTATATTATTTTAAGTAATTAAAAATAAAAATTATGTATTTTGAATACTTTTTACCCGTCCATCAAATAGACGCAAAATAGACGGCCAAAATAGTAAATTGGTTAGTTTAACATTATAGAATATTTAAAATATAACAAAAATTGATGTGTGAATGGTTTTTTAAGTGTTTAGATCATGATGAAATGGTAGGATCAAGAATTTATATATCTAAAGACATATATCTATGCAATGTTATTTTCGACTGTCCATTTTGCTCCGCTCCTATTGATGAATGGGTAAAATGTATTCAAAATACATAATTTTTAATTTTTAGTTACTTGCATCTAAATATCTAAATATCCTAGGTTGTATTTTAGTGGGAAGAATTAGGCCCCGAATTGTTCAAGAATGACACAAGTCAATATATATAATGTTATTTGCTAAAATCATGGAGATATTAATTTCGAAATTGCTGAAATTAGAGAGATAATAATTGCGAAAATTTAGGGGCAAAAGAAAAGAATTTCTCCGGAATTTGCAGATCTTGTCCTTGTCTCCGAAATAAAAACAATAAACAAGGAGAAAACATACGAAATAAGGTTATTCTTTTTTTCTAGGGTGCGTACGAGCCGGGTTTGACCCGGCCGGATCCTGTACCCACCGGGCAAAGGCCCGATCTGCAAAAGAAAATTGGGCGGATTGGCCGGGTCCGGGTCTAGTCCTCGTCCCCTTTGGTGAACTCGGGCATAGCCAGGGTCCGGGCCGGTTTTAAAAAAAAAAAAAAAAAAAAAAATCATATTGACAGAAAATTTCATTTTTCCAGGATAAAAAATACTGTAGAAAGTTGACCCTAGTCAAATGTAAAAATACAATTTTTTTATTTTATTTCATCTCCAGAAAATAGAAGCGGTGAAAAGAAATTATTGTGAAGGAAGAAAGAAGTAAAATTGAGAATATTTGATCCTACAACTTTCTTTCATACGTAAAAAGCAACACTTGAGAAACACATTATTTCAAACATCTCGAATAGATTTATTAGAGAGTTATCCTTTATGCTCGAGAAAAAAAGGGTTTCTTAGTTTTCTTTTTCTTTTTATCTTAATCGCAATGAAGAACGTAAAGCTTAAATTTCACAACAAATGCATCTTGTTGCCCAGTACCAAATGAATGCTTCAAATGAAGAAAGTTATTTTCTTTTTTTTTCCTTCTTTGTCTTTTCCTATTTTGTTTTTTTCCTTGTCATTCTTCCCTCAAATTACACATGCCACTAAGTCCTGAATTAAATTTATACCAAATTATACAAATCGTCCCCCCCCCCACCCCCAACGCACGCTTTTAATTTAATTTAAATTAACCAACTTTACAAGTTACGACAGTTTGCTAAAAAAAGAGAGAGAGAGAGAGACAAATTTGAACTAAAAGTGCCCAAAGACCAAAATGAAAAAAAAAAAAAAAAAAATCAAGATCCATCTACGCAAATCATATCTACAGAATAATTAAAAACTAAAAGTTAGAAATAAAAATTAAAAATGCAGGTCTCAAACTCATTATTCGATCGATCCTGGCAAGTCACCAACTTTTCCTCATCGGAGATTGCTGACGGCGACCGACATGGGCATGATCGGCACGGCGAAGTAGGTCTCCATCAGCGCCCTCGCCTGCACCATCTCCATCGTCGCCGCGCCGTCGACGATGTCTCTCATCAGCTCCGAGTAGTACGCCTTCATCCGCTTCATCGCCTTCAGGTACTGGGAGACGAGGAACTTGAATCGGAGGCGGCGGAGGAAGCCGACGATGAACCTCCCGCCGGCGCGCCACCCCCGGCGGCCGCCGAGACGGACGGTCGGCATCCGGCGGCGGCGGAGGGGACGGATCGGGAGGCGGAGGTTACGGCGGGAGGCGGCGGGGGTGGGGAGGAGGAGGGTCTTGGTGCTCTCCTCGGTTGGGGATCTCGGCGATGACATTGTTGAGATCTCGAGAGAGAAAATGAGAGGTTTTTTATTTTGAGAGAGATTTAAGGAGGGAGGCTCAATCACTGCCGTCTTCTCATTTTAATTTATGCACGAGGTGTCTTTTTGCCGAAAGAACCTTCATCTTGATTTATTTTGTTTCTTGTTGCCGCTCTGTTTATGACGAGGCCTGTAATTTTGAAAGTTTGACTAGTTTTGTTTTCCCCCGCAGGCGACAAATTGGAGGGATGTATCATGTGAGGAACCATTATATTTGTGGGTTTCTATAAACAGGACTCACACAATGGGACCAATTTTCCATTTTTACGGAGAAAAAAATATATTTAAAACAATTACTAATTTATTCCCATATGGATACATGTGCAAATGCGTTTTTAAAACTCGAATAATGATATAGATATTCACATATGGACGCAGATTCAGGATGCGGATATCCACGTATGGATGCGGAGACCGATATCGGCTTAAGGATTGTGATTTCTTATTTCTTACTTTGAAATTGAGAAATTATTTGAGATCTATTCATGAATTGTTTTGTTTAAGGATGATGATTAGAGAATATGCAAACCAATATAATTTTTTCTCCTTTCAATATAATATTGACTTAGTTATTTAAATTTTAAGTAAAATTAATGGCGCGTTTGGATGTTTTAATAAAAAATTCAGATGTTTTTAGTGTTTTACATATTTAATGAGATTAGAAATTTAAAGAATCTAAATATTTGTGCTTGTTTTTGAAAAATTATCAAGTCAAAATAGGAAAATAAGCATGTGTCTTGATAAGATTATCATGAAATTTAAAATTTCTATTCACAATAAAAAAATTTTTAAAATCATGAACTTTAGAGATTTTTGTATTTCCTTATCAAGCCAAAAATTAACCTAAACAATATCATGAATTTTTTATTAAAATCCACGCAAAATCACATATTTCGCAATTTTGTCAGACATCCAAACGCAATCTAAATGTTTCACTCTCTTCCTAATTTTATCATAGTGCTTTATTATTATTTTATTTTATTTTATTTTTAGTTAAGATAAATTATAATATAAGTATATTTGTTTAGCTTATCCGTAATCGTATCCACTTCATATATTCGATTTATATCTATATCCGATTTGTTAATATCTAATTCGTATCCAATATTCGATTCAGACAAATACAATTGTATTATATTTGTATGTAAAAATTGAAAGCCAATACAAATATGATAAATATTATATTGGATTGTATGCCATCCGTTTGCACCCTTATAATCTAAACCGATGTCTTCTTTTATGCTAAACATCAACAAAGCGGGAGCCCAACTTGTAAATACATATAATTGTGCAGAAATAAAATAAAAAGAGGTGTAATACGCAAAAAGAACCAAAATTCAAGGGGCCAATGGCTCTGTTTAAGGGCTAAGTTGTGCCGCGGGAGAGGTGGTGGGATAAATGGCGGGATTGTTTTTGTACGGGAGTTGGGCCCCACAGTCGCCTTCACTTTCTATACGGGATCCTGTACTAAATGTACTAAATAAACCCCAAAATGATGAAAATGAACGGTGGATATGATGATCGCATAGTGCAATTGTCATGCGGTCCTAGTTTGAGAAGGGGGAGCGGTACCGTGAGCGGGGGATGGCCCACGTGAGGATGAGGCTGAGGATATTGTTGGATTTGCTCTGGCGTTCCTTGCATGCGAAGAAGTCGCGAATATTATTGGCAGGATGCCAAAAAAATAATATTTTCACTGCGAAAAATGAGAATCCAATCTTTGCATGTGAGAAAATATTTGTGAATTGTGATCCATGTTGTCAAAATTATAAACTTTATTTTCTTTATATAGATTTTTTTTTTTTTATATAGTTTGGTATCTGTTTATTTTGGCAAGACTGATCTCTGAAATATGTGATACGTTTAACTAGTGAAACATATTTTTCAGATTATAAATTTTAAATATGGGCTGTCCTGATGTGCCTCTCGCTTGTAATATTGTTCATGGAGAGGATATTGAAAAAGAATTTCTTTTTGAATTAAAAATTTACATCTAATTCAAAGTTAAAATGGTCAAGAGAAAGACAAGGGAAAAAAAAAAAGACTAGCTTTAAAAAAATATCCCTGTATGATCGATCTATAATTTTCTACATTGGAATTATTGGGTGGTAAAGCTTTACTTGATGTACGAATTTTAAATAAGGCCGTAATACTATTATTTTGAGTTAATTTATGTTTTTGACTGTCTGAATCATTTAGTTTCCCCCCTTTCTTTTTTCGTTTGCAATGCTTTTTTCCCCTAAAACTATTTAAAACTTTTATTTTTGTTTTGTTTTTGTTCGAAATACTATAAATGTTCAAGGGGAGGAAATTCTCTCTTCATTGCCATTCATCAAGTCAAGCCTTTAATGGCAAACTGTTGTTGTCACATCGACGAACAATAGATTCAAGTTGAAGCGTTAGATTAAAAGATCCGTGCTCAGTTTGTCTTGAAGAAGAAGAAGGAGGAGGAGGAGGAGAAGGGATACTTGAACACAGAGGATAAGACTTGTTTGTCTCAAAAAAGGCAAGCTAAATACATAATATGTGGTAATTGGTCTGCATTGAAGGGCCACCACCACCAAGGCATTTAAGATCTACTTAATGAGACATGATCATTAAGGTCCTGTTTGGGTAATAGAAGAAAGTTGAAGAGGAGAATGAAGATGGTGGTCCCTTTTTCTTGATTTGTTGTTTGGAGAATGGAAGAGAGGAAAAAGGAAGAGGGGGAGAAAAAAACTAAAAATGCCCTTCTCTCTCTCCTCCGTCCCTTCTCTCTCATGTTGCCAGGCTCACCACATAAATCCCCGCGCCTCTAAGCCTCTTTCGATAAAAATGAGGAGAAGATTTTTTCTCCTCTTTTGTCATGCCAGCGCCAGTGAGGCGCCTATGTGGCGGAAGAGGGGCTCTTCCCCTCGGCATCCAAACAACGGAGGGAGAGTCCCCTGCCACGTGCCGGCGTCCCATTCGCCCTCGTCCCCGCCCCCCTCTTCCTCTCTCTTTCCCGCTCTTCCTCCAAAACAAACACGCCCTAAATGAGTGAAGATTAAACTATGAGAAGGTATATATGATTTTATTTGAATTTTAAATTTACCATAATTCACTTTCATATTTTTACTACAAAGAGTGACCGCTTTGGGTCATGCTCTGGTCATTTTTTATCTGAAGATACTGGTGATCGAGAAAAGAAATGACTGATTTTCGGACGGACCCACAAAGAGCATTGGATCATATAGTGGCAACCAAATTATTGCAGTGACGAGGGATATTGATGTGGCCGTGTTCCTAAACTTGAAACCATGTCTATTGACACCACCAACAACAGAGAGAAATTTACATGCCCCACACAATGGATGAAATAGTCTAATAAAAGTTTGATAGCTTCATATGGTTTGCAATCCAGTTTTGTAGACATAATTGAGTTTATGTCACTATCACGCTTACAAAAGGAGTAGTCATTGACCACACATGATGGGACTAAGTGAAGGAACTAGGGCAAGAAACGAAAGGTGAAGACACATAAGAATAAGGAACCAATGGTCCAAAGCATCTCAACAAGTTAACTAGCTAATTAATTAAAGGGAACCTGAAAATTTTATTTTGTTTCTAGGGTTTTGACTCTTGTATTTTGGATTCATTCTTTTGCAAGTTAGCACAAGGACTCGCATGAGGAGGAGATTTGGGCCTTTTTGGTTTCGGGCCTGTTTGGTTAAGGGTGGAAGTGAGGAAGTAAGGAAGTGAGGAATTGATAATAGTTCCCTTTGAAACTTAGGAATTAGTTAGCAAGTTTTCCGGTGTTTGGATGTTGTTAGGAAGTGTGATTTGGAAAATGTTATGTCTTTTCCGGCGTTTGGATGGTAATGTGAAAGTGAAAGTGGAAAAGTTGACCACAAAGTTGACCGCAAAATAATATTAAAATAAAAATTAATTAATAAAAATAAAAAATAGACTGTAATTAGAATGCAAGTGAGATTTACATGATCAAAAAATTAACTGTTTTGTGCTACAACTTATTACAAATGAGATTTACATGACCACAAAATTAACTGTAGCACTTTAAAAGTGAGGAAATGGTTGTGTAAAAGAGAAAAGAGAAAAGGAAAAAGGGTTTTCTTATTTTTCTTTTCCGGTGTTTAGATAGATAGGGAAGTGAGCAATTATACTTCCTCATTTCCTTACTTCCGCCCACTTCCTTGCAACCAAACACCCCCTTCAAGGAAGTGGGCGAAAGTAAAGAAATGAGAAAGTATCATTTCTCACTTCCCAATCTATCCAAACACGAAAAAGAAAAATAAGAAAACTTCTTATTTTTCTCTTATTTTTTTTATATAATCATTTTCTCATTTTTAGAGTGTTACAGTTATTTCGTGGTCATGTAAATCTCATTTGTAATAAGTTGCAACTTAAACAGTTAATTTTGTGATCATGTAAATCTCACTTGCATTCTGATTACAGTCTAATTTTTATTTTTCTTAATTAAATTTTATTTTACTATTATTTTGTGGTCAAATTCTTCACTTTCACTCTCACATAACAATCCAAACACCAGAAAAGACATAATTTTTCAAATGACACTTTCCAACAACATTCAAATACCGAAAAACGTACTAACTAATTTCCAAGCTCCAAAGAGAACTATTACTACT
The DNA here is from genome assembly GCA_038442645.1 of Agave tequilana. Lineage (NCBI taxonomy): Eukaryota > Viridiplantae > Streptophyta > Magnoliopsida > Asparagales > Asparagaceae > Agave > Agave tequilana. The sequence goes on along the minus strand of JAVJIF010001152.1, from coordinate 314,929 downwards.
TCCTCACTTTTTCACTTTCACTCCTAACCAAACAGTTCCGCAGTCAATTCATTGTCATCACATGAGAATTATACAAAATTTATTGGGATTAATTCTTTGACTCGAATGATAAAGTATGTTGATTTGTCATTAAGACATCATAAAGTTTTTTTTTTCCCTTTTATCTTTAATATGCATGGCATAAATCGAATAAAAGTACATAACCTTCACATTAGTTAAAAAGAAAAAAAAAGATTAAGTGGCAAAGTACAGAATTCAGTTATTTATATTAATTATTATCAAAATATTAATTAAATACTACTTCTCGGATGACTTATTCTCAATTTATTTCTTTTCATTTATTATCGAATTAAAGAGTAGCCTTAATTGTTGTTATAATAATTGAAGAATGAAAAATTGAATTGTTGTTATTGTTGATGAGGGCAATACTCAAATATATGTATAGATACAAGTGATAAGGGAATTCTACTTCTAATACAATCCTAATGCAATATATATTGTATTCTAATCCTAATACTACTCCTAATAGAATATGTGTAGAATTCTAATATTACTCTAACAATCGTAATATATTTTTTATTATTTTTTTGGAGAGAAGTATAATTTTTTTAATTATATGATTATTATAATCATTACTTTGCTAGTTAAAGGATTTAAGCCTCCTATTTTCACTACTATAGCACTATTTTGATACTATAAGACATAAGCATCTCCCTAATAAGGACACAAATAAACAAAAAAAGACATTCCAAGTGATTTATCTCTTGATCGACCAAACAATTCAAAGTGATTGGTTAATTATCATTACGAGTAGCATGACATCTCATGCCAATTAAATTAATGGAGTCTTTGAAAGTGACAAAAACTTAATCTACACTCAAGAAACAACAAAATGATCATGAGCTTTTAATAATAAAATGATGGACAAAGATTAGCTAGCTAACTAGCTAGATGCTCACGGCAGTCATTATTTTAAGGGCCTTGAGGGAATATATTTGTAATTAATGTGAGGCCTCAAGAAAGATTATAATTAATTATGTGAGCTCATTTAGGAAGAGCAAGTGACAGTGGCTTAGTTTGCTGTTGCAATCTTTGGCTTTTAAAACATGCAACAATCAAATCATCTTTTAATCAAATTTAATATTTGTTCAAACGTCAACTAATATAATAGAAATTAAAACAAAAAACAAATTAGTTGGCCTGGGTGACGTCGTACAGAGGCACTACACTAGAAGAAAGATGATTAATCCCTCTTCTAGCGGTAAAAATCACTTTGTTTAACCACCAGCATCAAGTCCAAGACGGTAAACTAGACCTCTGCTCAGATGAAGATTTGTTGCCCGAAATAAAAAAGAAAAGTTTGAGAATCACCAAAACTTTAATCACAAGTTCAAAAATTCTTACAAAATTTTGATGTAAGAAATATGAAGGAGAGAGAGAAAGTATTTGGATGTAGTTTTTTTTGGTACTAAAGGTGGACAAGATACGCCAGTATATACAACAATCTGAACACCCTGTAGTTGTAACAACCCCTGTGAGGATCGTGGATTCGTGCGCACGTTCAAGCTATTGTAACAACTATGAGTTATTGTAACGGTCCCGAGATCGTATAAATCCGATCCAATTTGAACAGATCCAAAGAGAATAGTTAAAAACTCAAAAATCTCAACAAAATTTAAATTCAAATTTAAATAAAACATTAATAAATAAAATCAAACAAAAATATAGTAGGTTCACGGACCCCCTGAATCGAACTGCATTCGTATCGCAGGTCGTGGGCGCATGCCATCCGAACCCGACCCAGTTCGACTTGTGCGCACGCGTGTTAGGAGTGTGGCATGGACCAACTATGCATAACAATATCCAAAGAAGGAGGTGGTATATATATAGCCCTTTACTTCCTTTGTTCTATCCAATGTGAGACTAAAAAATCAAAGCAAAATGGAGGGAAACTCAAGATCCCCCCAAACCAATAAAAAGAGAAAAAAAATAAAAAAAATAAAAATTGTTCCGTGAACAATAATCTGTTCATCATCTCCTTCACCATCCCCTTGTCGACCTAGCTGTCACCGCCTCCTCTCCATCGTCGTCGTGATCGCTCTAATTATCAACCCCACCGACCTCGCCAGGTCATCACGACCACCAGAGATAGTATCCCTGCCCCTTCCAATAAGCCAACCTCGTCGTCGTCAACAGTTTGTCATCATCCCTCTCTCTCTCCCCCCCCGATTATCAACATCGATCTTCATCCTCGACGAAGCCCTAGCCCGCCGCAACCGCTCGCAGCGGACTTCTGCAGCATCTTCATCATCGTCATCAGTGTCCATCATCATCAATGCCCGTCATCATCATCGCCCAAAACCTGCAACATTATCATCATCGTCATCAGCGACCATCATCTTCATCATCATTAGCGTCCATCATCGCCGACCTTCATCATCGCCCATCATCCAAATCCCCTCATCTTCAGCCTATGCCGCAATGACCTCCTCTTCTTCATCGACAAAAACTCCAACCGGCATCACCAACTGACGCCATCAGCAACAGAAATCGTTACCGCTCCTGATCGTCGCTGACAGAAGTCGCCGCCATCTGAAAGGATCGATCCCTAGTTGTGATCGGATAAAGAGAATAGATTAACGGGTTGTAAGTTTAAAACTTTCAAACCCAAATTCACTTGTTATTAGGTTTAAGTTATTAAACCCACCAAGTTAACGTGACCCGCTAAGCCAGAACCTTGTTGACCAGCACATTCGAGCCGACCGGGAGTTAACCGAGTCATGACTGACGTCATCGGCTCAACCAAGCCAAACGAAGTGGGCTTAGACTCTGCTCACCCTAGCCGTCGAGTTGACGCTGACATCATTGTAGGCTGTCTAAAAATCATTAAAGACAAGTCGTCAAAAGCAGAGTCCCAAACTCCAGATGCAAGGCTAGCCTCAGCCAGCACTGCCGCACCAAGGCGCGAGGGTCGAAAACCCGCGTCTCTGCCGCACCAAGGCGCGAGGGTCGAAACCCGCGTCTCAGCCGCACCAAGGCGCGTGGGTCGAAACCCGCGTCACAGCCGCATCAAGGCGCGTGGGTCGAAACCCGCGTCTCAGCCGCATCAAGGCGCGAGGGTCGAAACCCGCGTCTCAGCAGCTCCAAGGCGCGTGGGTCGAAAACCCGCGCCTCAGTTGTAACCGTCCCGGTTATGGGGCCAATCACGGCCCACATAATGGGAAAAGTTAGCCCCCATTATGGAGTGTTTTTAGGGGGCACGTACGCCCCTGAAACCTCTATAAATAGCCCCGTTGCTATGGAGAAGGGGTCGGATTTTCGGAGAGAAGAACCCTGAGAGAAAAGGGCTTGACTTTAGAGCTTCCAGAGAGGAGGAAAGAGAGTCCAACCCTTCAAACAACTTGCTGCCTACAATCTCTTTGAGATTTCTGGCCGACAGAGCTGCGTTACTCCGTCCGCCGTTCGAAGAGAAGATCCCCAAAAGTTTTCGACGTTCACCCGGTCAACGGAAAACAAGATTCACTTTCTATCGCCACCTGAAGAACCCAACACTAAACAAAGGGGGATCCAAGACTCAGCATCTCCCCTCCCTTGTAGTCGGAGTATAAGTTTGTTGTAATTTTTCAATTGATTCAAGGAAATTTTACACCGAACGTCTCTTCTCCGTACCAAACAAGAGATGGCGACTCCGCTGGGGACTACTTTCGTTACTGACGAACAGATTGTGGCGCAAGGTGACGTCCTCTACAAGGGGAAAACGGTCGAATCGCTCGTCGTCGAACTCGACCAGGCAAAGTATGAAGAGTTCCTCTCTTCCGGCTCCAAGAGCCCAAAGACCCGCGTCTGCCGCAGGGTCTCTACGGGGACTTGCCTCGAAACCCGCTCTGAGACTCTCTCAGGCGCGGCTGCTGTGAAGGGTGTTGCGGTCAACTGCGCCAAGCGTGACACACGCGCCAACGTCTATCAGGAGACCCGTGTGGCCTCAGGTGCAGCTGCTGTAAAGAATGTCGCGGCCAACCGCGCCATACGAGACACACGCGCCAACGTCTCTCAAGAGACCCGCGTGGTCAAGCCCTCTGGTGTCCAGCCAGTTCACCCCCAGCACCAAGTCGGCGTTGGTTTCTCTCCACCTCCACGACGCAACCGAAACGCTGAGCGCCGACAGAGGAGGCGTGCGCGTCAACTGCAAGTTGGAACAACTGATCGTCCAACTGAGGCAGGACGCAGGGTTCAAACCAGTGTCTCTGCTGCACCACATCCGACACGTGAAGTCCGCGTTTGGCAGCCCAAACGTGAGGCTCACCCAGTTGGCTCCTCTGAAGCCCCACTCCCCATACGCCAAGGCGGAACTCGCGCACCTTGTCAAGTGCAGGAAGCACGCGCCTCTAGGCATGGGGCCCGGCAGCCCGGTCTCTCTCAAGTGTCTCTGCTCCGACGTAATAATCAGCCACACGACAGTCGCGTCTATTCTCAGCAGAGACGCCAGACGCGCGTCCTGAAGACGCGACGTGAGAGCTGCGTTCATGCGCCCCACGTCGCTGAACCCCGCGTCCTAGCTGTACAGAGCAAGAATGCCTCCTACCCTCGACATTGCGAGGTTAATCTCTTTGATCCTCCTCCCACGGATCTGAGAGATTATTTGACAAAGAAAAGAAGTGCTAGTCAGATCACTTCGTCATGTTGCTGCCAACGGCTTATCACAATGCTTTCTGAGTGCCGTTGCAATTCAGGTGCAAACCAGCAGTCTCCAGTTAGACAGCTGACCCTGATTCCCCGATCAGCTAAGAGAAGTCGCTCCCACAGGAGGAGGATTTTCTCTGACACTGAATATCCAGAGCTCACTGCAAACATGGTGAGGAGGAGCAGGGGAAAACAACCTGCAGTCAGCTCCGATGAATCTGACACAGAACCAGAAGGAGTGTACCGACACACTCGCACCCGAACTGGAGCAATTCCCCCGATTGACTACAATGCTCTAGTCGGGGCATTAAGGTGAATGACTCGCATTCCGCTATTGTAGAGTCGCAGGCTTCAAATTCCTCCATAGAGAAAGAGGCCTACATATATATGACTAGCATTCCTGAGGAGACCGCCAGGCGCTTGGAGCAGCAAGCCCAAGTCCAGAAGGAACAATTCGAGATGATTCGCGCTCAGCAAGAATCTATCGACTCCCTCAAGCAGATGCTCGCACAGTTGCTTGAAGACAAGAGGAAGTCAACCAACAAAGCCTCATCTAAGAAGTCTAAAGGCAAGCGAAAAGAGGGGGAAAGCTCATCTTCTGTGCACAAAGAGGAGGAAGAGCAACCTACTTCTGGTTCGTCTAAATCCTCGTCGCAGGAAAAGGACGACCGAGACCAGGGGAAGGTTTATTCCAAAAGAATGAATCAGTTGGAGCAACGTCTTGAGGCCCTTACCAACCGGAAAGGCCTCCAAGAAGCAGGATTGATCCGGCCATATCCGGCCGAGTGGGACTTAGTTCCGTACCCACCCAAGTTCAAGGCTCCGACCCTCCAAGCGTTTGATGGGAAAGGTTCACCGAACCAACATATCTACTACTTCAAATCTCAAACGGGGAATGTGGTAGATAACGATGCCATCCTGGCGCGTTTATTCATCGGCACCTTAAAAGGGCTCGCCTTTGAATGGTTCATGAAGCTCCCAGAGGGCTCAATCAAAAATTGGGGCGATCTGGAGAAGCTCTTCCTAACACGCTTCTTTGAAGATGACTCGGAGGTCACCATGCTGACCCTTTTGGCCACCAAGCAACGAAAGGGAGAGTCCGTCAAGTCTTTCATAGAAAGATTTCGGAATGTGACACTCCGATGTCCAAGCGGTATGACCCAGGTCACCCTGGTGGAAACATGCTGCCATAATCTCCAAACCTCACTCCTTACTCAAATAGGAGTTGCTGAAAGCCGCACCTGAAAGCAATTGGTCCAACAAGGTGAACAGGCTGAGGAGATTGTCGCCCGGGTCAAGGCAGAGAAGAAAACAAACCCAGACCTGAGAGGTCATCGAGGCGTGCGCCAGACATATCCCTCCAAGCCAAACGGAAGGACAACTTGGCGACAGAAACCAAATCTTCTGTCAAACCTCAATCGGTTAAAGGGAGTGGCTCTTCAAGCCAACCGCGCGCCAACAAGCAGTATTCCTTCAAGGATGAACATGTCGACTCGCTCTTCAAACTACTCAATAAGAACAATCGACTGAAGCTTCCTGAAGCTAGGCGCCCTGAAGAAGTCGGTAAAATCGATAATCCCAGCTACTGCATGTATCACAGGATGTTGGGACACCCCACCAAGAGCTGTTATGTATTCAAGGACATCCTTCAGGCCCTGATTGACGGGAGGTATTAAAACTCCGCCCAGAGCAGAAGAAGGTGACAGCTAACATGACGTCATTCCTCCAGTTTGGAAGGCAACCTCCAATACCCTCTGGAGTAGTCCCTGTCCCAAGAGGGGAGCTAAGAGTGGTCAACACAGACCCTCACCACCAGCAAGAGAAAGGCCTAGTACCTGTCCCCACACCTCAAGGAGAAATCACGTGTGTTCATCCTGACCTTGTCGATGGCCAGCAATGGACTACTATGACCAACAGGAAGTCCAAAGGCAAAGCAAAAGACACATCCTGTAATGTGGTATGCGCCTCTTCGCGGGAAGTAGAGACTGATGTTCCCTCGCTGACCGATTCGGAAGAGGAAACAATAGTCCTGGTCACAGAACCCAGTCAACTGGTGGCGGAAACCCGTTCAGGGCAGTCATATTTGAAGAAGTATGATGAAATGGCGGTAACTCCTCCAAGATCCGTTGCAGAGCCAGCCAAGCCCTCCACAAAACAACCTGTGGAGAAACAGAAAGAACTTTAGTTTTCTCGAGTTCTTTCAAAAGACATAGCGGAAGGATCCACAACACCTTACCGCTTTGATGTCCTGGCTCAAGTAGCCAACATCCCGGCGCGGATTACGCTTTATGAGCCTCTTAGGCTGTCAAAGTCGACCAGAGAAGCTCTGCATGAAGCCCTGGCTAATGCTGAGGTCTTCATGACCCAGGTGCCGATCGGGCCAAAGGAGGAAGATGTAGAGGATTGCCTCCACGCCTCCCAAAATATTCCCTGCATCACCTTCACGGCAGATGATATGCAAGTCAAAGGAAAACATGATCGACCCCTTTACTACGCAGGGTATATTGGATCATCTGAGGTGAACCGCATTCAGGTAGATCCCGGGTCCGCATTGAGCATTATGCCTCGCTGAGTCATGCAACATCTCGGGATTCCTACTCACCGTTTGAGCGCCACCCAGACTACTATTTACGGGTTCAATGCCAATAGTACACATCCAATGGGGAAGGTCAAGCTCAAATGCCAGATTAAAGACCTAAAGTCAGAGGTGTCATGCTACGTCATAGATGCTGACACCTCCTACAACTTGCTGCTGGGACGACCATGGATTCATTATAATTCTATCGTTCTCTCTACTCTCCACCAAGTCATGAAATACATTGACGGAAGTGGAAAGGTGCGAACGTTGATTACCGAAAGGCATCCGTTCAAGGGAGTGGAGAATTATTTCACAGATTCTCTCCTGTATCAGGAATCTGTGAAAATAGATAAAATCCCGCAACCAGAGGAGCCTGACTCTGGTAATGAAGCCGACACCGAGCTGGAAAAAGAAGAATGCATATGGGAACTAGACCCACTTGTAACGGGCAATAATAAGCTCGATGTTGATAATACCTCCGACGATGTAGGCGGATGGTATATTAATGAAGACTTAGATCTGGCGTATTTCTCTGTGTTTGCTTCTAACTCAGTGCCGTCAGACACTAGTACCGAAGTTGATGACGATCTCTGGTCGGCAATGGATGCATTGACATCATTGCATGTACTGGTGAAATCGTCCTTCGAAACCTGTCGAAATGTCGGCGATGCGCAAGAATCAATATTCATGGTTCCAGCAAAACGGAAAGGCCAAAGACCAATCCTTTTCAGACGAGTTGAATCCGAACCAATGTCCCATGAAGAGTCAGAAGACGAAGAGGAATCCCCTCAATTCGGTCATTATGAGCCAAAGGCACTCAGAATGATGGGAAGCATGGGTTATGATCTGACAAGCGGACCAGGGTTGAATTTCGGCAAAGGAAGGAGAACGCTACTTCGATCTTTTGTACCGAAAGGGAAAACCCCCGATTATTATCATCGGACTCGCAGGGGGTTGGCTATGTGTCAACTCCTATCCCATCAGCCTCTGACTCTGAAGAGACATTGAGCCATGATTGCTCATCAGGCACGTCCTCGTGGGAATCAGATGCTAGTGTCGACAACATCTTCAGAGAACTTTCAGTGAATATGGTTTCAACAAGCCACCTGGAAGACGGAGATGAAGAAATAATCCAATCCGATACAGATCATTGGATCAAACACTTAAACAATCTTTGGGATACCCGCTTCGAACAGTGCGAGCCACCCACAGAAGATAAGGTTGTTTAGATCAACCTAGGAGATGAGGCTAATCCTAAGCCCATCTTCGTAAGCGACGGCCTGTCGCCTTCTGAGAAAAAGGATCTAATATCTCTTGTACAGGAATACATAGATGTCTTCGCCTGGAATTACGAGGATATGCCTGGACATGATCCTCAAGTGGCTATGCAACGCCTCAACATCAGTTCGGACGTAAAGCCTGTCAAGCAACAACATCGACGATTCCGCCCAGAGATAATGGAGGCGATTCAATCAGAAGTCAGAAAGCTTATAGATTCTGGCTTCATCAGGGAAGAACAACATCCCGACTGGGTAGCCAACATCGTCCCCGTTGCCAAGAAGAATGGAAAGATCCGGATCTGCATTGATTTTCGTGATCTAAATGAGGCTTGTCCCAAAGACGAATTCCCATTGCCAATCACAGATGTTATGATTGACAACACATGTGGATTCGAGCGAATGTCCTTCATGGATGAATTCTCAGGATACAATCAAATCAAAATGTATCCTAATGACGAAAAGCATACCTCTTTCAGGACACCACTGGGGGTATACTGCTACACCGTCATGCCCTTAGGACTGAAGAATGCAGGGGCAACATATCAAAGGGCCATGAATGCCATTTTCCATCAGAATATGCGCCAAACGGTGGAATGCTATGTGGACGACATCGCGGTAAAAAGCCGCGTTAAAGGGGATCATATAACTGATCTAAAGATCGTCTTTGATATCATGCGGGCCCATCAATTGAAGATGAACCCCACCAAGTCCTTCCTGGGGGTGGCCAGTGGAAAATTCCTAGGGTTTATAGTAACCTCTACGGGGATTCATGTGGACCCAGAAAAGGTTCGCGCTATCCAGAAAATGCAACCTCCGAGAAACCTCAAGGAGCTCAGGGGATTGCAAGGACGATTGGCGTACATCCGAAGGTGATTAGTAGTAAAAAAATGCATAATTGTCATCATATTTACCATCACATTTGCACATTTATTCATATTATAATGCACATTTATTAATATTTTGTTATTTAATGTGTGCAGGCCTCGAATTATTATTTTAATAATAAATAAAGCTTAAAAGAGCCCAAAAGCCCAGATCCAAGCCCATGTTTGAAGCCCAGGTGCAAAAGCGCAATTACAAGAAGTCAAAATGCAAATACAAGGGCTAAAAGTTACAAATATCAAAGATAAGGGAAGGATAGACTTCTATCCAACCCTAAACACTTGCAGGATGAGGATAAAAGCCCAAGATAAGAAGGAAATTCGTGGATAGAAGATTTGGGATATTTGAGATCAAGTTAACTTGATTACTAAGTTATCTCGAAAAATTCAGAATAAAGAGCCAGGATGCAGCTTCCAGAAGCAGGCGCCCAAATGGATGGACCAGAAGAAGCCACGCGCCAAAGCGCGTGGCCAGATTCCACAGAAATGCCGCAGATCTGCGGCAAAAGCTCAGATTCTGCGGCATTTTGGATGAAGCTGACTACCAACTTTCGTGTGCGATCTTATCCGGGACTCTATCACCTTCTGCACTATAAATATCCCTGCAGGCGCAGCAGAGAGGGCATCCAGAGACGTATTAGGGTTTTCTTTTAGCCATTTTCTTTAAATTTCTGCAAGATTGTAACTTTCATTTCATGTACGTTGTGGAGAAGAAGGAGTTTTGTAATTGGAGGATTATTCTGCAATAAAGGTTACCTTTTTCCCATTTAATTTTCTGTATTTAGTTTTATTTTATTTCTATGATCTCTCTGGTTTGGTTTCTAATCATCGATCTTCTGATTTGTTTTCTTTCTTTCTTTCTCTAATTTCTCTTATTAAACAATAAAAAAAATATAAATTGAAAAGATAAAAAAATGATGATGAACTAATTCTCTCTAGTGGTTTGCTGAAATTCTTAAAGCAACCCTAGAGCAGTTACGCCTTGATCAGATTGATGACCATCTCTAGAAATCCTAGGTTTAATAACAACTTTTCTTGAAGATTAAACAAGATAACTAAGATTCTTATTCTAGGTTGCATATTAAAAAGACTTTTCATGACTTCAAACTTAAGAACTAGGACAGCATAAATTTAAGATTCATCTTCTATTAAGTTGTACCTAGATGTTAGGATGAACCATAGTTTGGCTTTTAAATAATGTAACTTAGTTAGAATCTGGTATTGGTTTTTCTTACTTGAATTATTCTTAATAACCTAGGGTGAATTACATACATCTCAAGATGAAGATCAATCTCCTTAACTTGCAATAGGGTTGTGGTAGAAAATCAGCAAAACCACGTCTTTCATATCATATATTCTCAAATCTAATCTCTTTTCTCCTATTTTTGAAGATACAGAGGAATCGAGTCGAAAAGCTTGCATCGCATCCTTCCCTGAGGATCACGACCCGCTTGAGCCCTTGCTACAGCGGATAGCATTGAGAACAAAAGAATTCTAAACTTCATTTCTCTCATTCACAAATTCTTTAAATTCTCAATAAGAAGGTGTAACGCCCCGATCCCACGAATACGGGGACGTCACTGCAACGTATATACGTAGGTCAGAACTACCCTCCCGTATATACGCTAAGCATCAGTACAAACAAGAATCAGAGTACGGAAGCAAATGGTGCATTATACATTCCAACACATATATACAATTACAGAATTATCACCAGAGTGATTACAATATTACATGAATATCATATCACTAATATGCGCAAATGCGAGAGTACAAGGAATATACATAAATGAACAGTATAAAAAGGAGCTCGCATACAAGTATGCAAGGAACTGTACAAGTGAAAAGTATAAAAGAGCACTCACGAGTTTGCTAAGGGAAAACTCGAGAGGCACAAAGGGGGCCTGGAAGGATGTGGCTCTGGACGGTCGGCTGGAGATCCACGCTACTGCTGCGTTACTCTGAACACACGCTCCTAGCTCCAAGACCTGGACGTGAGAATCCAGGGGAGTCAAATGATACTCCCCAGGCGAGTGTAGAAGCAAAACCAAGTGGTGAAGCAGGGTGAGCACAATAATGCATATATCAAGTGGGAATACTCAGGAGGCAGATAGGATAGAGCAGGTAAGAATAGATATGGCATGATAATCATAAAACAGGAAATCAGAATAAAACCAAGGACGAGCTACAAGGTAGTCATATCATAATACTCATAAAACATGAAATCCGATATAAAGTCCGGGAAAAGCAAATACGGTAAGGCACAGCACAAATTCATAGCTATTTAAGATGTAGGCTTTGGTATGCGTCCCATTCCACATACCTCTACTTACAACTTAAAGAGCCGGTTATTATGACACTTTATTATTACTCGTCTTGCCCATATATCTCGGTATGTGACCTGGTGTACGGCCAACCCACATACATCCATATATAAGCTAGCCAAGGGTTGTTAACGGAAGCCGATGGAGAACTGATAACACTTCTTATAGTAGTTTCCATTCACCTGGAAACAGTTTTGGAGGTCAAAAATCCCCCTATTCAGTAAACAGATTCACTACCGCCAGTATATATATATATACATATATATATATACTTATATTACACCTACTATAAGCAAGGTATCATTCCGGCATCCATCACTTCCTCCCATACCCATACAAGTTGTCCTTTTTATAGCTTATTAGGTAATTATCAATTTACGGGGAAAATAGGAAATGGACATGATCAGGAATCAGGAGTACATAAACAATATATAGTCAGGTCACTGCATGTAAAGCAGGAAAACAGGTCACTGATCATGATACAGGATAATAAGTCAAGTTCCCGTAAGAATGATAATCACAAGTCAAATCATCATGCTGGGTGTCAAGTGATAGCATGATAGGATGATGATATTAAGTAAGCAACCAATCATATCAAGAATGGATAGTAGTCAGGTAAGTCATAGCATAGTAAAAAGGGTCTTGCCAAATAGTGACATGCCAGGTAGTCAGATGATAACACATCAATTGGCAAGTGATATACATATGTTAAAAGGAAGCATGTAACTAACAAGTATGGAGTAGTAGCATGGTAAGTGGAACATAGTATAAGTCCAGAAGTCAACGACCACGAAGGGTCGGCCAAGCATAGTATGAAAGCAATAAAAGGTATATGAAATAAAGTATATGAAAACATGAAAAGAAATACTTATCGTCCCGACGAAACGGAACTCAAATAGAGAAGAGCGAGACTACTCGCATACAAGAAGGTAGCGAGTGAGAATACTCGCCTGAGTCACCAATATACCGAAATATCCGAAATCCACGGAAGCTCGGGATGCGCCACAAAACCTGAGATAAATATGTAGAGTGAAGATGAGAGAGAAAGAATGGAAGACGATGTTTGTCAAGTGACAAGTCAAGTGATACCTATATGTGATGTAAGTCTAGAGGGTAAGGTTCAGTTTCAAGAAGGGAATCAATTATAATAGATAGGCAAGGTTAGTCGTCTAGGTGGAATAGGTGGTCGACTAATAAAGAAGTTGGTCGACTAGGAGAAATGGGGTAGTCGACTAATAGTGGTCCTAAGTTGTCTAACAGTCAGGTCAAGTTGACTAAAACTGGGTTCTAGAGAGTTAGGATTTTTCCACAGGAGAAGCAGATTTTGGCCCAAAACAGACTAACGGTCGACTGGGGTCAATGGCCGGTTGACCGGTACACTAACAGTGCCAGGACGGTCGCCTGTCGGTCGACTTCCGGTCGACCGAAAATACAGGTCGGTCGAGTGATCGGTCGACTGCCGGTCGACCGATACAAGGCCGTGAGCTCCAGGTTTTCTACCGGTCGACTGGTTGGTGAACCGGTCGACCGCCTACTCAAAACTGTGCACGTTTGTGCACATCGGTCGACTGCCCCCCTTGGGCCGGTCGACCGAAGTTCTGAAATCTGCTGCTGTTGGTCTAAAAATCAGATTTTTGTGTGGTTGTGTGTGATGGTCTAAAAATATGATTTTGATGACATGTGACCACAAGATATGAAGATACAAGTATGCTAGGAATTAATCAAGTTTAGGTGAAGAAGATTACTCACCAAAATTAGTACAAGTGATGGAGTGATGATGGTTGTAATTGAAGTTGATGATGAAGAAGAAGGTGGAGCTTTGGTGGAGTTGTTGTTGACCTTGGTGGTGCTTTCCATGGAGATGAAAGAGGAAGAAGATGAAGCTAGGTTGGAGAAGTGGTGGTGGTTGCCTTGGTGGAGATGAAGAAGGAGATGGAGATGGTGAAAGCTAGGGTTTGGCTTTTGGTGAAGAGAAATGAAAGAAAGGGATTGAAATGAAAAGGAAATGTATATATAGGATTTGGATTTTGTAAAGGGAGTTGCAATTAAATAAATAAGAGGGGTTTAATTGCAAAGTGGGGGATGAGGTGTTCTCCTTGGCCAATAGGAGCTTGCCAAAGAGAGGGGTGAGGTGGAGGGTGAGGTGGAGATTGTGTGGTGGAGAATGGGTGGAAATGTGTGGATGAAAATGGAAGCTTAGGGAGGAAGAAAAGAATAAAGGAAAAGGAAAAATGGAAAAGAAATTATAATGAGAAGATATTTCTCTTGAAAGGCAAAATAAAAATAATGAAAGTGGCGGATTCCCGGGATTGAGTCGCGGATGCGGAAACCTTTCGGGAAAATACCGGATACGTCCCGAAATCAAGTATCTCGGAACGACCCGAAATAAACATCAAAAATCCATAATATTATATTAAGAATAATAGTGAAATCCTTTTTAAGAAATACTTTATAGTTTTAAAACTAAAAATCCCGGAATCAGTTACCTACCGACTCCGAAGGAATTTTCATAAAATCATAAAATCCTCAGAAAAAGAATGTAGGTAGAAAATATGATTCTAAGAAATAAAGTCTAAAGGACCATCATGAAATTCCTAGCTGTGTGTGAATTAAAAATCCTGGAATCGGTTATCTACCGACTCCGGTGGAATATCCATAAATTCGTAAAATCTTTAGAAAAAGGATTTAGGTAGGAAATATTACTCTAAGAAGAATCGTCTAAAGACTCTTCGAGAAATTCCAAGTGGTTTGTGAATTAAAAATCCGGGAAGCGGTCAGCGACACTGGCCGACACCGGTTTTGAAGAAATTCATTTTAATTCAGGAAAAATCTAGAAAATCATAGAAAATATATAATAATGGAAAATGATATTTAAAACTAAAATCGGTCAAATCTAAGTACCGGAATATCCAAATCGAGTAATATACTATAATCGGGTTCCTGGTTCGGACTGGGACTGACTCCGAGTCCACGAATCCAAATCCAAGATAAAACAATCATATAAGGGATTCATAAAGCAAAACAAATACAGGAAACAAATCGAAAAAATACGACCGAAAATCTGAATACGCAACTAAGTACGTATTCCGGGAACGGGGTATTACAGAAGGTTTATCTCAAATCTCTCCGGAAGATGCCAACCCTTTTTCAAATTAATGAAGAAAGGTGTTTCGTTCATTTGGGACAGCGCTTGCCAGCAAGCATTTGAGAAAATTAAACAGTACCTCACACAACCGCCAGTCCTTGCAGCTCCGGTATCTGGAAAGCCTTTCCTGATATACGTCCGAGCAATGGATCATTCTTTAGGAGCTCTACTCGCTCAGAATGATGATCAAGGACGAGAGCAAGCAATCTACTATTTGAGTAGAATAATGATCGGAGCCGAACATCGGTACAACCCGATCGAGAAGGAATGTTTGGCATTGGTGTTTGCTATTCAGGAAATGCGACACTATTTGGTAGGCCAGACGATAAACGTCATATCAAAAGTCAACCCCTTGAGGTTACTCATGACAAAGCCTTCATCATTAAATGGCCGGCTGGCAAAATGGGCCATATTGCTATCCCAATATGAAATGCACTTTTTACCACAAAAAGTCGTGAAGGGTTAAGCGGTGGCGGATTTCCTGGCTGAGCATCCAGATCCGAGGGCAGCCCAATTTTACGAAGATCTCCCAGACGAGGTCGCTGAAGCCTGCCAGACCCAGACATCCTTCGAAAGGTAGGTGTGGCAACTTTTCTTTGATGGGGCGTCGAGAACAAACCCAAAAGGACACATAGTGGCAGGAGTAGGAGTAGTACTCGTCTCCCCACAGAACAATGTGATTCCTCGAGCCGTCTCATTAACCGAGCCGTGTTCCAACAATGTGGCTGAGTACAATGCTCTTTTGATTGGGATGCAACTCGCCGATGAGATTGGCGTTAAAATCTCGAGGCATATGGTGACTCCAAACTCATCGTTAGCCAGGTTCGCGGGGAGTACGAAGTCAGACATGAAGACCTAGTACCCTATTACAACGCAACTGTCCACATGGCCAAAAGGTTCACCAATTTTTACATCGACCATGTGCCACGCAAATAAAATGCGCATGCAGATGCACTGGCGTCTCTCGCTGCCTCTTTAGCTCTACCGGCTGGAACAGTGGAGAAGATATTTGTCCACAGCCACGACCTGTATTGCCCGAGAATTGCTCTTGAGGACTACCAGGAGCCAACAGGAGATTCTCAAAACAAAGAAGCGCTGGAATTGTCAATCGGTCCAGAGCCTAGAGACTGGCGATTCCCCTACATTGATTATGTCCTGTATGGCATCTTGCCTGAGGACACCAAAGAAGCGGCTGCCATTCGAAGGAAAGCCCCTAAATTCTACTATAATGCGATTACACGAACATTGTATCGTCGATCGCACGCCGGGATCTTGCTCCGCTGCCTTTCACCAAAAGAGGTACAGGAAATATTGAAAGAAGCCCATGACGGTATGTGTGGAGCCCATCAACCTGGCCCAAAACTAGCATATCGACTCCAAAGGCTGGGATATTATTGGCCTAAGATGATCGCTGATGCCATCAATTATGCAAAAAGATGTCACGCCTGCCAAATACATGGCGATTTCATCCATCAAGCACCGGGGTATCTTCACCCTACGACCTCTATCTGGCCATTCGAAATGTGGGGGATGGATGTAGTTGGCCCTATCAGCCCTCCATCATCAAAAGGACATCGGTTTATTTTGACCATAACTGATTACTTCTCCAAATGGGCTGAGGCCATTCCCTTGAAGGAGGTAAAGTCATCAGACGTGATCAAATTCGTCAAACATCATGTCATTTACCGTTTTGGTGTACCTCGACGAATCGTCCACGACAACGGACCCCAGTTTATCAGTCAGGCTTTCCAAAGGTTCTGCGCAAAGTTCAGAATTCAGAGTGTATCCTCAACGGCATACTACCCCGCCGCTAATGGTCTCGCAGAAGCTTTCAACAAGACCATTGGCAAGCTTCTCAAGAAATTCGTCTCGAAAGTCAACGTGACTGGGACGATAAGCTGGGTGAATGCTTATGGGCTTATCGCACAACAGTTCGAACCCCAACTAAAACTACACCATTTTCTTTGGTATACGGGTGTGAAGCAGTGCTTCCACTAGAAATCCAAATTCCATCTCCACGCGTCGCCCTGACAGCAGAGATGACAAATGAGGAGAAGCATAGACAGCGACTCCAAGAATTGGAAGCCTTAGATGATAAACGTCTGCAGGCCCAACAACAAATCGAGCTTTACCAAGCCCGGATTACCAGAGCCTTCAACAAGAAAGTCAAAGTGCGAACTTTCAAGAAAGGCGATCTTGTCTTAGCTGTCAGACGACCTATGGTGATGACACATAAGACAAAAGGAAAATTCCAGCCCAAATGGGAAGGACCATTTGTAGTAGAGTCAGTCTACTCAAATGGATCATATCGCCTCATAACCTCAAATGGCGATACACTCATGATGCCGATCAATGGCAGATTCTTGAAGAAGTACTATCCTTAATAGTACTCCTCCACTGATCAAGTTAAAAGTACACCTCTGATCAAAAGAAGAAGAGCTTCTTCATTAACATCCGACGCCTCCGACGGCTAAGGATAGAGGAAAATGTTGGCTTCTAAGCCCAACATAAGTCTTCGACAACTCACTATGCTGAGGGGAATAGCATGGCTAGCCCAACTCAAACGGTAGTTGGTAAAGGCATATCAAACCCGTTGACAGCTGAGGATTTGCTAAAAATCCTAAGGGATATGTTCCCCTTTGATCCAACGCCTCCGACGGCTAAGGATAGAGGAAAATGTTGGCTTTTAAGCCCAACATAAGTCTTCGACAACTCATCATGCTGAGGGGAATAGCATGGCTAGCCCAACTCAAACGGTAGTTGGTAAAGGCACCTCAAATCCGTTGACAGTTGAGGGTTTGCTAAAAATCCTAAGTGGATGTAGTTCCACCCTCTTCCCTCCAAAATCCCTTACCAATTCTCATCCACAGAATGGTAGGTCTACAAAATACAATCATTACTACGTTAACACTATACCTCTGGTAATGAAAATTCTCAATACTCCTTGTCGAGTACAAACTTTACTTGTCAACTCTACGTGGAGCAGCAAGACTTCAAATTTGCCAAGTTAACACTATACCTCTGGCTCTTCAAATTCTCATCAATAGAATGACAGGTCCTCAAATTGCTCGTATCGCAAACCAATTTTTGTCAAGTTAATACCACACCTCTGACAATATACTGTTAAGTTAACATTACACTTCTAACAGTAATCAAGTTGCTGCCAAGTTCAATATTAAACCTCTGACAGTCACCTTCCTTCAGACTTCCATATCAAGGCTGAAATGAACGATGCTAAGTTAACACTATACCTCTAGCATCCAGGTCATTGCTAAGTTCAACAATACACTTAAAGCCATGACTTTCCCTCGGACTTCCTTATTAAAGTCGAGATGACCAATGCCAAGTTCAAAATTACACCTCTAGCATTATCCTCACTGTCAAGTTAAACATCACACCTATGATAGTGACACTTTCAGTTTTCCCAAATGAAAGCTGAAATGCTTCTGAGTCAAGTTAATATCACACCTCTGACTCACATTCTTGTCATGTTAACATCACACTTCTGACAAGACAACTTTCAACCCGTTAAGTTAATATCACACCTCATACGGTAAAAACTTTCCTAGATCCCCCGCGAATCTAGCCTCACTTGCTATTCTCGTCAACAGAATAACAAGTCCACTTAAAAACATTGTTAGGTTAATATTACACCATTAACAGTGTTTTTCATTAACTCCCCAGCTGATCTTAATCAAGTTAATCCCAAACCTGTGATAAAAGTTCATCCTCCCTGGGGTACAAATTCAGCTTGTCATTCTCCGTTATAGATCGGCAGGTCCACAAAAGTTATCTTATCTCTGTTAAGTTAATATCACACCTCTGACAGCATTGTTGAGTTCCTGAAATAGGATTTCTCTCTACAAAATTTGACTCGTTAAGATTATCATCATAGTTTTGACAAATCAAAGACTCTTCGCTTCTATTCGTCTGACTAAAAAAAAGGGTTCAAGACAATAGGAGGAAACAAAAAGAAAAGTGTCACTTTTATTTATATCCAGGCATATGAAAGTGATACAAAACGCTCTCTTATACAATAAGATTGAGTGTTACAATAAAGGAGTACAAAGAAGTCCCATTCTTTCTCAAAGGTTGCACTCACTCCTTGAAGCTGCTCACAACTCCAAGTACAAGATGTTTGGAAGGGCGCCAAAGCAGGATTGAACACTGTGGCGACGATCGGAAGCTGATTGCACCACGATGCATGATGTAAACATTGAAAGAGCCCATCGTTGACCAAGAGCAATGGTGTTTTTGAGGTCGAAAGGCAGCAGAATCTTCTGATTCCACCTGACCATCCGAAGTGGCGGGGTATGATCCTTCGTTGATGAACATCTCCACCACCAGAAAGTCATCCAATGAGCATGGAGTTTTCATCGATGTCACTTCTGGGGTAGGTGAAGGGAGAATCCAAGGACATAACCACCACTATATCCCCCGCCATACTCACTCTGACCATGCCATGCCAAGAAGTATGACTGGTGCATTGAATCCAAAGAGATCTTGGCAAGGGTCCGATCCCCGTCTCCCGAAGACGGGAGCCATGACTTCTTCTCCTGTGGTCGACCACCGACCAAGTTTGCTGGCCGATATATTCTCCCAAGGGCCCAGCGAACATGAAAAAGGATGATCAAGCCTACCTGCATGAAGCAAACAAAAATTAGAAGATCTGAAACTTAGTATATTTCAACATGAGAAGCTAAGTGACAGACGCAACTATTGCAGAAAACTGCAGACGCAGGAATGACCCGCGCAGTGAGCCAAACTTCTGCGGTGGCAGAAACAGACGCGATCAAAACTGTGATACACACAGAATTCAAACGTAGTCTGATTTTGCATCCGCGTCTAAGGTATGAGGCGCTAAGAGAATCAGACGCGAAAATTGTCGTCTCCCTGTTCGACGGACAGAGGTTGCAAAATTTAGGCCCGAAACCTTTGATCTAAGTCAACAGCCTCAGACGCGAGCTCTGTATGTAAAGCCCACGGTCCAGGAGCAAAAGTCCATTATACTCGCGTCCAGAAAATTTTAAGTCAGAATTTTCTAAACGGCGCAACTTCCAAAAGATGGGTACACCTGTTGGACTTCAGAAGAAGGTCAAGAAGATGAATCTCTTTAAGAGATATCAAAAACTGAAACTCAGTTGGGCCAAGAATTTCATGGCAAAACCAGGAAGTCATACCCGCAGAGGCCTCTATTAAAAGTTGAACTTTCTGCATCAAAGTGCAGACATAAAAGGTGTTCAAGGAGACGCTTTTTGTTATTGAAATCACTTGACAGTGGTAATCTTCCGGAAAGGCTAAACAGAAGCATGAAAGCTCTGGGTCGTCTTCGTCCATGGAGGCAAATCCCTGATGAAGTCCTTGAAGGGAGAAGACAAGATCTCTTAGAGCGTCCGCTCTCAAAGAAAGCAGTTTAAGTAATGAACTGCTGAAAGGCGAGGCTGAGCCCTATTTATAGGCAAACCATAATGCTTATAATTAATGGCTCGCTAATCAGAACCGTCGGTTTTAATGACCGCACGAGTGTCGAAGCCCAATAAAGGTTTGACGCGTGGATCTTCGCTTCGGGAAACAACGAAGACACGGGCCTCCAACTGCCAGCGCCGGTTTGGCATTAAAAGGCGTTAATGCTTAAACCCAATGAAGGGCTGACGCGTGGATTGCCGCGTCGGGAAATGTCGGATGATATGAGTCCCCAATCGTCAACATCGACTGGACATTTAAAGATCCAACAAAAACTTTATGACAAGCTGCATGTAACGCCTGGGAAGTTGCACCAAACGCAGGCCCGAGAGCCGCGTCCAGGAACTGACGTCCCTTTTGCGAATCCGAAAATGGCATCCCTCTTCATTCCAGCTAAGAGAACCGCAGCCGCGTCTCTCAGAGTGATTCAAAGCTGCATCCCTTCACAGCAAAGGGACCCCTTCTGGGGGTCGCGCTTCGAAATCACATAAAAGTAGAAAGCTGCGTCCTGAGACTTGTGTCCTCAACGGAAAAGGCCCATGGCATTCACAAGTATCTTGAAGCTGCGTCTACATGGCGAAATGATAATGGTGTTCCTATCATAAACTCAATATAATTTGAGTTTGCACCAGGTCAAGGACCCACTGCCGCGTCCTCATATCTATGCGTCAGTTTGGAGGAGCATAAGACCGCGTCCTCACGACATCCTGAATTCTGCACTTGGGCAGAGTCAAGGGCTGTGGCTAGGGAGCCGCACCCGAAGCTGCGTCCTTCGCGCCAACTGGAACCGCGTCTCAATGGACAGGTCAGAGTCGCGTTTCTCAGGACCGCGTCTCCCTATAAATCAGAGCCGCGTTCCTCCCAAGAACTTAGTTCTACCTAAGTTCATTATTCATAGCCAATCAAGGATCACAGCCAAAGACTGCTGCTAAGAAATTAGATTCATCTACAGTGGGACAATGAAGATGGAGCAAAATTTTAAGAGACTTTTATTATTTGAGCCAAAAATGATAAAAGTGATACAAACACTCTTGATGAATTGAGTGTGCTGTCCCTAAAAAAAAGTGGGAGAGGCTAACAGTCTTGATTGGCCAAAGAACGGATTTATTCTCAGAGGCGATGTATCTCGTGCTGACGTACTTTCTCCACCTCCATGAGAGCCTGGACCCGCAACTCCTCCTCAGACAAAAATCTCCTCGCAGCCAGCTGCGCTCGTAGGAATTCCAACCTGGAGGAGTGAGTGGAGAGGTTTTCTTCAACCTGCATCTTGGCAGCCTCCAGCCCTTCCAGCTTCTTCCTGGTAGTGGCAAGCTTCTGCTCATTGATTGCAATCAAGGCTTCTACTTTGGCTATGGTAGCCCGAGCACTGATGATAACCTGCTCTGCACTCTGCATGACGAGTTCAGATTCCCTTGAATCGCCAATCAGCTTTTTATGGTCCGCTTGGAAATGTTGGAGATGGTGAATCTCTTCGGCTATTTGTTCCTCCATCTCCTTCCGCTCCTGTTCTTGAGCAGCGAGAAGCCTAGTCAAGGTTGCCCGGGCCTCGTGAACTGAGCCGACGTCCTCCAAAGATTTAAGCTCTTTCAAATCACTCCCCAACTGCTCCACCAGCAGCAGACACGCCCTAGCCTGTGAAGGACCTCCAGTATGACCAATGTTCTCGATCAAATTCTCAAGAAGCATTCGGGCAAATTCGAAAGAACTGCCCCCAGAGAGGATGAGATCAATACACGATCGCATGGAAGCAAAGAACTGCTGCACCATTTGACGTGTTAGTTCTTCCATGATATCTCCGGCCGAGGAGAATTCCGCTGATGTGCTCCCAGATCCCCTTTCTATCACAGGGCGAGGGATGGGAATCAACTCATCCTGTGCAGGAGTAGGGTCAAAAACAGGCGCGACAGAAGCTGAGATGGTCACCAGCACTTCCGGAGCGGTTGCCGTCATAGCAGCCTCCACGGCGGCTGAAGTAGAAGCGAACCTGGCTTCTCCGGAACCCTTAGTCGAGGATAGAATTGTACCACCGGCGGGCTCGACGGTGGCTGCCTCTGCTGAGTCAACGCTGACTACCAAGTCCTCTGCCTGAGCTTCCTCAGCACTCTCTGCAAATCACCAAAAGTCAGTCATGACAATAAAAGGAAAATATTCAAAGCGTCAATATTTCCTTACCAAGCCGAGGGTCCGAAGACGGCAGATTCCTGGGTAAATCTTGCAAGGTTGAAGTCTCCCCGACCTCAATAATTGTCCTCTCGTGAGGCATCTCAGCAGCAGCCTCAACACCCTCCTGCTGAGCCAGCTCCTGTATAATCTCCTCGATATAGGAGGAAGTCGCAGCCTCGCTGTCCGCGGCCAACCCTGCAGCATAAAGGGAAAACGTCAGAACCTGTTCCCTAGTTAAAAAGGGAAACTAGGTCAATAAGACTATAAGAGTACCTTCAGCAGGAGCAGTTGCCGCTTGTGATAACGCCATCGTCGGATCACACCCGTATATTTCTTCCTCCGAGATATGTGAGAATTTGCTCGGATCTCGAAGAGCAGGTTCATCACCAAAATCGACTTCATCACCTGAATCATATTCGTCCTCTCCGGACGATGAAGACGATAGTTCAACGCGAGAAGCCTCGGCAATTGAGGCCTTGCCACTAAATACCCCAGTAGTAGGGCTGGGATCAGCTACCCTCAAGCTGGGCATCAATACGACAGGAGACCCAGGCTGTTGTGCCTCATCTCTCCTATCATAAGCCGAAGAAGGCCCTGGTTGAGTTGAGACCCCTGGAATTTCAACATCACTTCTTCCCACCAGGTCAGCCTCAAGTTGCTCACCCTCATTAATTGCCACGGGCTCATCAGTAAGCTCCCCTTCTTCTAAAATTACGGGGCCCTTGCTGCGCAATCCATGAGTACGAACAAGGGGGCATCATCTTCCTCCTCCTCTTCTTCCCTCTGCTCTTCGATGCCGGAGGGGACGGTTTCTTCAGCCGCCAAGTCATTCCTGGCCTTCTTCGGGGTAGGCTCAGCCGTGGAAGTAGAAGAAGGCTCAGCTTGGTGAGTAATGCCATGAGGACGTTTTTGCACCGCCTATCGATGCTTTCTGGCAGACTGCTCACTGGGTACTGCTGCTCTCGACTCCCCTCTGGCCTCCCTCTGAGCCGCCTGATATTCATCAAGGCCTCGCGAGCGCTTGTTGGACGCCACCTTCTCTTCATAAGACGCATTAATGCTTTTAATGCATGAACGCTCCATTGAGTAGCCAGGCATCTTGCTAGCCTGGAAATACCAGGTGCAGAAGCTAAGTCTTGCATAGCAGTTCGGCGTCTTATGAGGTAAACGGAAAAGAGCCTGTGTCCCCCCAGCTACGCTGTAATACCAAGCCCGAGCACCTTTAAACAGATTTTCAATGAAGGCAAGCTGAGCGTTAGGGTTACCGACATATAGTTGGTCATAGCCGAACTGTCGGGCGAAACGATTCGACATATAAGGCTCGATCGTGCACGAGTTCCCCTGCCGAAAGAGCAGATACCCGGGCCGGATATTGATGAGCCACCAGAAGACTCCCGACGGCAGCCTTGTGAAGTCGTCCGGACCCACAATGTCGGCGAACTTATCCCCATAAGCAGCATCTGTAATCTCGGGGAAGCAACGGTTGAGATGATAATTTGAAGCGTTCAGAATACACTTCCGGATATAGAACGTATAGTTGTTGCACCAGCTCGAACTCTCCAGCCGCTGCACAAAAGGGACAAACCCCTCGCATCGGGACACTGACGTCATCAGTGAGGGTAGTGCATCACGTACCAAGCCAATAAGTACGTGTAAGGAAGCTCGATCCGAGGGTTAGGGGTCTTAACTCTCGGCCTTCCCTCTGAATCGACCTCCGGTTTACCTTGAGAGTCGACGATGGCCTCCACCCTGCACAGGCTCTGAGTCAGGGCCCGCAACCCGCTTTGAATACCGGCCACCATTGCCGGAAGGAGAGCTATGGACCTACCATAGGCCAGCAGCACCGCCGGATACACCACGTCGGCAACAATCACCTCATGCGGCAGTGTCGGCACTACACAGCGCTTCAACCACAGCATGAGGAAACCTGCCAGCAGTGCCCGGTTAGAAATGAGAATCTGGGCCTGGTGATGGAAACTTTCGAAAACTGTGTCAGGTTTGAAAGTGTCTTCGTTCGACTCTGTGGTATAAGAACTCACAGAGGCGTCGATCCTCTCGGCGATTTCTTCGTCAGAGCTGGGAGCCAGACTGGTCACTGAGTGGTCTTTCTCAGTGATGCCATTAAACAAGTAGCTCGCCCAAGACAGCTGCTTAACTCCCCTAACCCTCCAGGAAGTTATTTGGCCGCAGATGTGGAAATGACACAGCACCTCCCAGTAGGTCTCATATACACGAGGGCACTCTTTCTTCAAGAGATGAAGCTCCTCAGAGGTGGGGACGTATTCCTCATAAGGAGCATCTCCCATTACCAGCCCCGAGACTTCATATAATTCATGCAGGGCAAGCCCCATTTCTCCAACCGGGGTGAAGAACGTCCCCGTCGAAGGGTCGTAGTGCTCCAGGATCCCAAAGAAATTTTGGGAATTCTGTGGGATGCCATATTGCACAGCCCTGACCGCTTGGTACAGTCCCACCTGGTCCAACAGACCTCCAAGTTCAGCGAGGACAAAACTCACCATCTTACCCCACCAGTACTTGTCAGTGGAATGAACCCACCTGAGCGGGCGGAAGTCAGTGGGAAAATCACCCCCTACCTTTATGAATTGGTTAATAAAAGTAGTGCTGAGCTGAGGGGTTTCTCCTACTGGGTAATCGGACCTGAATAATCCAGGAAACAGACCAAAGATCTCCCTCCCGTGTCCACCCGAGTGCACCTTCCTGGCGCCTAGTATGCCAAGAGAGACACTGGGAACAGATCGGGCAAGATCCCATTCCATTGCCCGAGGGACAGACATGTGCTGAAGGTAGGATAGGGGATACATTCTCTCCATATTTGGAAGAAAGAATTTCCTATCCCCTATCTGGCGAAGCCACTTGTAGTAGCCATCATGCAAGACGTAACCACCCTCGCCAATATTATCGCCAAAGAAAAAGACGGGTTTCTTCAATGGAATGCGCGAGTCCGTCTTAAATTCTGCGTCAGTCATAAGTTCCCGGAGTGTCGCCATGTCGACTTTAGAGAGCCTCTCCCTTTGCCCCTTCGGCTTATCAGCAGTCACAGGAGCAGTCCTTTGCAACACAAAGGTTAAGTTGCGGTCAGCACCGCCTACGTGCCCGAAGTGACACTTCTTGGAGAGAGGATCAGCGGAATATCGCACTGCAAAAAGGAAACGACATTTGATCAGAAATCTGAAAGGAAATGATCAAGTGTCCACAACTCAAACGCAGAAGTAAACTCAGACGCGGCAATCATCAAAATCTCGTCCAGACCAGAAGATCGCGAGGCTAGCCTGAAGCCCGCGTTTTAAAAATCCAAGACTTATGAAAAATCTCTAAGTACTTGGACTCAGACGCAAGATTCATGAAGACCAGCGTCTGA
This sequence comes from Agave tequilana, assembly GCA_038442645.1. NCBI lineage: Eukaryota > Viridiplantae > Streptophyta > Magnoliopsida > Asparagales > Asparagaceae > Agave > Agave tequilana. The sequence continues at coordinate 289,036 of JAVJIF010001152.1, read as the reverse complement.
TTTCACAAAGACGCAAGAGTCATAAGAAATCTGCGTCCGAATCTTTCATACTTAGAAACATTATAAGTGTTGAATTCGAAACGCAAGGCTTACTGGGGCCCTGTGTTCAACAAGCAGACGCAGTTTCAAGCAGATCAAACCTGCGCTTCGTTTATCAACTCAAAGGCCGCGTCTGAAGATCAAACATGGGCTCGAGCCCGCACTGGCGGGTCAATTTTAAAAGAGGAGTTCAAGAGTTCAGAGAACTCTATAAACCCTTTTATTAGTGGGAATCAAGCCCGATGGCTTTATACCTGAAATAGGGGCTTCCTGCATGGAGGAACCGCCCCTTTGAGTCTCAGCGACGACCGCCCGTGAAGACGAAGCAGTTTGCTTGGCCTTTGGTGCCATTGCGATCAAAGATCTAATGTTAGATGAAGGAAAAAAGGACAAAGGAAGCTCCTTTCTCAAAACCCTAACGGATGCACACGAAGACGAAGGAGAGTCTAATGATGACTCTTGAAAGATTGTTGCCTTTTATAGGCACAGTGATTCACAAAGATACGCGGCGCTTGGCTCGACGCCCAATTACCGCCTAACGCGTGGACAGCGTATTAAATGCAGCGTGAAGTTCGCACGCCAAAAAGTAGATGTCCCCTCAATTCTACGGGACACATGGCAGCATACTCACGACACGGATTCGCATCCAAGAGTCGCGTCTTCATCTCTAAAGATGCGTCCCTTCGATGGACGCACCCTTTCAACTCAGCCAAAATCGCGTCTGCCTCATGCAGTAACAGTCGCGTTGTCATCACTGCGTTCACAGAACTGGCGCGTAGTCCTTGCTTCTGCAATTCAGTTTAAAAGCACACTGGCACAAGCAGATGACTGCCCCCCTTTGGTTTAAAGTACACCAACGACAAACTTAAAGCATCAGGGAGGTTTAGACTGTGTATCTAGACACTCCACGCGATCAGTTTTGGCGGCTTCAAAGAGTTCCACAGTACACTCACGAAGACCATAGTCCAGACAAGATCAAGCTCAGAGCATTGTCAGTCCAACCACGAGAAGGGCGAATTCAGCTAAAGTCCAAAGTATTTCGAAATCCGTCCAGCCAACCGCGGAATATCGAAAACTTTGGAGAAGGTTCTGTAGGCTGTCTAAAAATCATTAAAGACAAGTCGTCAAAAGCAGAGTCCCAAACTCCAGACGCAAGGCTAGCCTCAGCCAGCACTGCCGCACTAAGGCGCGAGGGTGGAAACCCGCGTCTCTGCCGCACCAAGGCGCGAGGGTCGAAACCCACGTCTCTGCCACACCAAGGCGCGAGGGTCGAAACCCGCGTCTCTGCAACACCAAGGCGCGTGGGTCGAAACCCGCGTCTCTGCCGCATCAAAGCGCGTGGGTCGAAACCCGCGTCTCAGCCGCATCAAGGCGCGTGGGTCGAAACCCGCGTCTCAGCAGCTACAAGGCGCGAGGGTCGAAACCCGCGTCTCAGTTGTAACCGTCCCGGTTATGGGGCCAATCACGGCCCACATAACGGGAAAAGTTAGCCCCCATTATGGAGTGTTTTTAGGAGGCACGTACGCCCCTGAAACCTCTATAAATAGCCCCGTTGCTATGGAGAAGGGGTCGGATTTTCGGAGAGAAGAACCCTGAGAGAAAAGGGCTTGACTTTAGAGCTTCCAGAGAGGAGGAAAGAGAGTCCAACCCTTCAAACAACTTGCTGCCTACAATCTCTTTGAGATTTCTGGCCGACAGAGCTGCGTTACTCCGTCCGCCGTCCGAAGAGAAGATCCCCAAAAGTTTTCGACGTTCACCCGGTCAACGAAAAACAAGATTCACTTTCCATCGCCGCCTGAAGAACCCAGCACTAAATAAAGGGGGATCCAAGACTCAGCATCTCCCCTCCCTTGTAGTCGGAGTATAAGTTTGTTGTAATTTTTCAATTGATTCAAGAAAATTTTACACCAAACGTCTCTTCTCCGTACCAAACAATGATCAGCTGATTTGAGTCACCACTATACACAACAACAGCACGGTAACAATCAAGAGCCCATTTCAGGCCCATTCAGAGTCTGATTCAAGTTTCGTCAGAAGGGTTAGATCCGTGACTGAGTCCCAGGGATATTAGGAAAAGTTCACGACAATTGAATAACAGATCTGATCTCCATAAGCCTATATTTGATACAGGTACTATTTATGCAGTAAAAAAGCAGTGTTTTGAGCCCTCATTTTTAGCTCAATTTGAGTCCAGTTTAAACCGTTGAGATTCTTAGGTAATTTTTAAGTTTTATGCACTGAACTTTTGAGTTACTTCTTCATGGGCTTTTACTCTTGTGGCTGACACACACACACACACACACACACACACACAGAGTGATGAAAAGAAAGTTAAACATGATATGTATGCAACTATCTCGTGTTTTTCAGGGTTCTCATGATCGTGATGGGTATGTGAAGTGAGAAAACAATCTTGAAGATTTCTTCAGTTATTTTGTTCTGACATCTGAACAAAAGTGTCATTATGCCCAAATGAGGCTAGTTGGAGAACCTTACTGGTGGTGGAATGACAGCCATAGTTCCTGTCAATATTGGTTTGTCTTGCAAGACCTACTCCGTACTCAATATGCTCGTACCTTCTCTTCACTGAGTTTCGAGAGAATTTAGAGAGCATCTGGAGGATTATAGAAGGCATGACAGGAAAGTTAACATAGATTCAGAGCTTCCAGTCCTCATCGAGTCAGGTATTGTTGATGAGCCAGATTCAAAAGTTGTCGAGGAAACCAGAGCCAAAAGTAGAGGATCCAGAAGTGAAAGAGCCTATTATTGATACTCTTGTAGATCTTTCAGCAGAGTGTACCACGCAGCTAAGGAACAGCTATGAGTGCCTCTTTGAAATTGCTTGACGCCTATGACCCATTGCAGATCTTTCTGTAGGAGACAAGATCACAGGAGATCGGTTTACTCTTGGTGCAAAGTGCAGTCCTTTCGGTGTTCCTCACAGATGATTCACATCTGTCGGTCACATGTGATTGGTTCGACCTACCATCCTTCACAGCTTGCTTGTGACAGAAGCCAGTTCCACCTCCACCACCACCGTGGTTCAGTCATGATGCATCAATGTCGATTCCCCGACCATCATCTCAGCCTGATTGAGGATTCTTGATGCGGTTCAGTTTTATCCGATCGTGCTAACTTTGTACCTACCACTACATTCATCGGGAATGAATATTTTAAGCTGGAGAGAATAATGGAGAATCGCCACTACAAATCTACGATTTTTATTTAAATTAGATTTGAGTAGATTCAATCAAGCTTTAGAATCAATTTGAATTAGATTCGACTATATTTGAGTTTGTCAATAATTGCACGTATGGTGCACATACTGTAGTAGGCTATATATAGCCTAGTGAATTTTGAAGTTAATAATAATGATGGATTGATTAAAATTTGTTTTCTTATGAAAATTTGTGTGCTTTGGTTTAATCACATGGATTGAATCGAACCAAGGGTGAAGCCTAAATTTAAGTTGTAATTCGTGATTTTATCTCTTTTCTCAGTTCTTTGTTCTTCCTTAATTCCACTAAAATCTCACTACAAACCCTAAATCCCCCTCCGTCTTGGTCACTTTCTCAAGGTGCCTCTCCCTGAGGCCACCTTGTGTTCTCTTGATGCATTGTGGATAAAAAGGAAAAGAAAGAAAGTCATGATGGGTATGTGACATACTTGTGTGTTTAGTGGACAGTGCTTGTTTGTTATCCTAAGTGATCAACTCCCACTACATGCTTCCAAGAACAATGATTAGCCCCAAAATGCTCCTTCCTTGATGATCTTTCTGAAAAAGTTATCATTAGCATTACATGACATATATCTTAAAAAAAGTCCATCTTGCAACCAATAAAAAGTGTTCACATTCTTCTATTCTCCGTTCCAATAAACACTCAACATTATGATCTTTAGTTTTGACTCCTCCCTCTCCCTCCTCCTCTTTACCTTAAAAAAGCCAAAAGAAAGAAGAAGAAAAAAGTCAAAAGAAAAGGGAGGAGAAAGAAAAGGATGAGAACTATACAGCTAGTTATGAGATAGTGATGACATCTTCCCTCTTTAGAGAGGATAATGCTTGTTCATTATCCTAAACAAGCTCCCACTACAAGCTTATAAATGTGCCTTTAAAAAGCTCCTACCTTCCACACTCTTTTTGAAAAAGTTAGCTTCATCTGAACTTGTTACATCACAAAGGCATAAACATTAAGGTTCATATGGCAAGCAACAAAAAGTTAAATCTCCACATGTCTCCTCTCAATGAATCAACATTACTTTAGTTTGTTTTGATGATAATTAGGCTTTAGTCCTTTGTCACACGTGGCATTGGATTAAAGAAAAGCAAAAAAGCCCACCATCACAATTGCACTTGGCCCAACCCACATTAGCTTCCCAAAGCTTCAAGTCATAATCTCATCATAGTTATCATCATAATCCCCATACTTAACATAATACTAAATTCCTTAAGCACAATTTAGACAATATCTTTGTGAAGATCCCTCATCAATTTAGCATGGGGACTTCAACAATAATTATTGGACACACAGAGAAAATGCAGCATGCAGAATGCTTGTGGGGATAGGAATGCACTAAGATCTCACACATCCCCTTGTCAAAAAGAATATTAGGCAACAAAACTCATGGGAGTGTACTCCCATGTGAGAGATATAAAAGAAAATTTTGATGAGGAAACAAACAAGTGTGAGTAACTGAGTTGGGCCCCTCTTGCATTTGTGAGCACCAGGAGGACGACACTAGCAAAATGGACCCTTAAGTTGGACCAAGTGGGGTCCACTAATGAGAGAAATGATCTGGCATTGTTTATTTTCCCATCAGCATGACAAAAAATATGTGTTGGTCTAAAGGGGTTCTATGAGGTGAAGTTTTTAACAAATGCTGTTTGGACAGGGGGTGGAAGCGAGAAAATAAAGGAGCAGTGAAAGTTTTCTTTGGAGCTTAAGAATTGATCAGTAAGTTTTTTTTGGTGTTTGAATGTTGTTGGGAAGTATGATTTGAAAAATATTATATCTTTTTCGGTGTTTGGATGGTAATGTGAAAGTAGTCTTGAAAAAATTGACCATAAAGTTGACCACAAAATAATATTAAAATAAAAATTAATTGAGAAAAATAAAAATTGGACTGTAATTACAGTTCAGATTTACATGATCACAAAATTAAATATTTTGAGCTATAATTTATTACAAATTGAGATTTATATGACCATAAAATTAACTGTAGCATCCTGAAAGTGAGAAAATGGTTGTGTAAAAAGGAAAAAGAAAAGAAAAAGAAGTTTTCTCATTTTTTTTTTCCAGTGCTTGAATAGATAGAGAAGTGAGAATTGACGCTTCCCTATTTTCTTGCTTCCACCCGCTTCCTTCCTTGAAACGAAACAACATAAAGTGATCAGTTGATATCACGAGTGTAAGAGACTCTTGATCTCTGGATTGTTTGACATTTTCGCCGTTAATTTCATTCCACCTCCTCGCATTCTTCAACTGAGTGGATAATTTCTCTAATAAAATTGGTGATATATTTTGAATTTGTGGTCTCTTTATCACAAGTCAAATGTCTTATTAATTTTCTTTAAAGTGTTTCTTTCATGCTTGATTACGTTATTCTTCACAAGAGCCACTTTCTCTATTACATCAGAGACTTAAAAAGAGAGAATTTTTGTAGGATGGGTGCAGAGAGAAATACATGTGGTATTTACACTAGTCTCAGTTAGATCGTGCATGAAGCTCTTTGGTTTATTATTTGTGCCAAAGATGTAATATTTACATGAAGATCACTATTGAATGTCTTGCAAGCAAGAAACAGAGTAATGGAAAGGTGGTTTTTGCACGAATCTTTATGCACGTTCAGTTAGAAAGTAGTAACATTTACATGATCAAAGAAACATTCACACCACTGTTGCATATGATATAGATATATTAATGCATGCATTTACATCAGTGTACTGTAAAATATAAGAAACATTCACATTCACACCCATTGCCTTTTCAAGTGTCTGATTCACTACCAAGTGGGATTTGCATTGAAAATCTCACTTACAATACAAACAATTAATTTTTGTGACTCGTATTGTAAACTCACTTGCAAAGCTCACTTACCTACTTATTTGCAATATTTTTTTATAAATAAATTAATATTTTATAAATATAAATATAATTATAATATTTTTTATTAAATTAAAGTTTTTATTATTAGATTAAACTATTTACATTATTAGAATAATTTTTTAGATTAAAGATATTTTATTAATAAATTAATATTTTTTTATTATTAGAGTAATCTTTTTTATTAATTTTTTATTTGTAAATTAATATTTTAATTATTAGATTAATCTTAAATATTAGATTAATCTTCATTATTAGATTACTTTTTAGATTAAAGTTCTTTTATTAATAAATTAAATATTTTTATTATATATTATTTTTTCTATTATTAGATTAATATTTTTTATTATTTTAATGTATTTTTAATATTAGATAATTTTTTTATTATTAGATTATTATTTTTTACAGGTAGATTAATCTACTTTAATTATTAGTTTATTGAAATATTATTAGTATATTATTTTTCTAATTATTACATTAACCTTAATTATTAGATTAATGTTTATAATTATTAGAACAATGTTTTCTAATAATATTATAATTATTAGATTAATGTTTTAAATTATTAGATTAATTTGTTAATTAGATTAATATTTTCCATTTTAGATTAAAATTTTAATTATTAGACAAATTGTTTCCAGATTAAAGTTTTAATTAATAAATTTTAATATTATATTAATTATATTATTAAATTAATCTTTTTATTATTAGATTAATGTTTAATATTTTTGAAAATTTATATTTATATTTTTATCATTAGATTAATCTTTTTTTATTATTACATTATGTTTTCCGCTAGTAGATTATTATTTTTTAATTATATATTATTTTTTATTTTATTAGATTAAATTTTTTATTAGATTAATATACGTTATTTATTTGATTAATGTTTTTTAATTATTAACTTTAATAACATTTAATTTTTTTATTTAATATTAAATTAGTATATTTAATATTTTATTACTATTTTATTATTATTAAATTTAACTATATTTAATATATTTTTAATTTATTAGATTAATATTACACCCACTTACAGTTGCACACCCAAAGATCTAATTTTGTAATCCACGTGAAGATCCACTTGCAACTCCTACTTGCAAGCTCACAATCAAACGTTATAAGTGACAATATATTTTTTTTATTTAAACAATATCAATTAAATACTTGAAAACTCATTTGCACAAAATCCATTTGCAACTGCAAAATTTTTTTTACAAATCTCACTTACGACTTGCAGTCACTTGCAATCCACTTACAGCAAGTAAATAGACCCTAAATTGAAGAGTGTCGTGTTGCATGGTGTAGAACAATGTTGATCTAAATTATCACTGCTCTTCTCCAATTTGAAATCACTGTATTTTCCTCCTATTTTTTGTTGGATGCGTTTGAGTTGGAGGAAAAATTAGAGTTTCTCTCTTATTTGACTTTGGTTTTAGTCCCACATTGGATAGGAGATGGGAAGTTGGGTAGCATATATACCAACTCCTCTCATGCCTATTGTTATGAGCGTTGGGCCATGGGATACATCCCTACACGCGCGCCCGCGTAGAACTGAACCGGGCCAGGTACGGGTGGCGCGCGCGCCCATCACCTGCGGACACGAACAGTTCGATTCAGGGGCCTGTTGGGACCTGCTACATTTTTTTGTTTTTTTATTTTTATTTAAAATTCTGTTGAGATTTTCGGGTAGAGTTGGACCCGTTAAAGAGTTAGCAGAGGAGGTCACTTTCAAGGTCCAGACGAGAGACCGGCCATCTTTCTTCTAGGGCAGTACGTCTGTACGACTACGTCACCCCCGACCAGCCTTTTATTTTCTTTTTATTTTATAGTTTAATTACTTTTATTTTCTTTTTATTTTATAGTTTAATTACATGCTTAGGGTTTATTAGTTTTAAAGATATTTATTTATTGTATATTTTAATCCAGTAAATTTACTACATTTTCTAATATGTGGTCCTTGATTTGAGTCTACCCTGAGCTTATACAAAAAGAGAAGAACAATGCAGACTTCTGTTGTCCACTTGTCTGTTGATTCTCCCCGTGCCGTTCGCGGGGTATTAAATGATTTCCGCTTTCGAGAAAGGTCTTTGTGTGATGCTATAATAAACAGAGACAGAAGCTTGCACCGATCCCTTTCTTCCAATCTTCACTGTCGACAATTTGTGAGAGAGGTGTGTGGGGCCCACCCCAAAATAAGAACCCAAGTAGCCGTTAATAGATTTTTCAGCCGTTGGGTCTGAAGATTTTAATAAATGGTCTCGACTCTGCGGTGAAGCTGCCCCTGAGGTCACTTTCCCAGTTTGAATTTGGAAATGGTTCTGAAAAAATTTTCACTTCCCCGTATTTGCAAATACCAGGTATATAGATTGGGCCCACCGGCTGCCACCTACGTTCTCCAAAGCTTTGAATGAGGTACGGGGAGCCGCCATGATTTTCAATGAGAGTAATATTAGAGTGACAGGATTTTATCCATTTTTGTATGTGTCATTGTTTTTTTTTTTCTTCCTTTTTTTCGAGAAGCAGAGAAGTTGTAGTGCTATTCTCCTGTTTGATTAAGGGTGGAAGTGAGAAAATAAGGAAGTGAGAAAGTGGTGTTAGTACTCTTTGGAACTTGAGAATTGATTGGTAAGTTTTTCGTTGTTTGGATGTTGTTGGGAAGTGTGGTTTAGAAAATGTTATGTCTTTTTTGGTATTTAGATGGTAATGAAAAGTGAAAGTGAAAAAGTTGACCACAAAGTTGACCGTAAAATGATATTAAAATAAAAAATGGACTGTAATTAGAATGCAAGTGAGATTTACATGACCAAAAAATTAACTTTTTATGCTACAATTTATTACAAATGAGATTTACATGATCACAAAATTAACTATAGCACTCTGGAAGTGAGGAAATTGTTGTGTAAAAGAGAGAAGAAAAAAGGAAAAGGAGTTTTCTTATTTTTCTTTTTCTGTATTTGGATAGATAGGGAAGTGAGCAATTATACTTTCCCATTTTCTTACTTCCGCCCACTTCCTTGCAACCAAACACGCCCGAAATGGAGAAAAAGTTACTTATTTACAAACCAACTGTGGAGTTTGTTTGTTGACTTGGATATTTTTAACTTGTTTAATCGTTTTAAATTATTTTGGTACGACAGAGTCAGGCATCATTATAATATTTCTCAGATGTAAAATTTTTGAAGTTATATTCTGTGATAGGACTCTCTTTATAATGAAAAAAAATGGAAAACAAGAAGGAAAAGTTTACAAAAAAAAATAAAAAATGAGTTTAAATTTCATGGTCATGGTCATGATCATGGTCATGGTTTACCTAAAAAAAGATCATAAATTATGATCACGAATGTATGATGAGCAAAAACGGGCCTATATCAGCCCACTAGCAAGGCCCAAAAGTTATGTTAGTATAAACTGGAGATGCGGTTTGAAATGGCGCCATGATCATGATGTGTCGGTTTGATGAACCAGTGCTCCAATTGGGTTTAAATGGGCCCCCACGTCCGAATTTTCCGACGAAGAATTTATGATAATTACCGATCATATAATAATTAAAAGAAGAAAAGCTTCACTCGCTCGCTCGCTCGCTCGCTCGCACTTCTTCCCACTGGTGGCGTGCGTGAGAGGCGGAGGAGAAAGCCTCTTTTTCTGCAGAGCACAGAGACAGAATCAGGAAGAATTACATGTTAGGGGCCGTTTGTTCGCAGAAAACGCTTGCCAGAAATCTGACATGCCCCATCGCGTCGATAATTTTTACCATAACAAGAGAAATCTTTTTAGTTGGCGGCCTCAAAAATCGCTGTCATGATGCGGGCTCTCACGAGAAACTCTCCATCCTGTTGCCACCGCGAGAGGATTGAAAATCATCTGATATCTCCGCAAAACAGTCCCAATTAAGAGAGAAACCCGCAATAATTGTGGATTCGGATAGCTCGAATAAGAGCCAAACACGCCCTTATTGCAAAGCGCTCTCTCTCATCAAAATTTCAACTCACAGTTCATTTTGTCAAAAAAAATTTGGACTAAACAACTACATTAGGATCTTTATAATAATTATTATACATCTTCTTTCTCTAATTTTTGAATTTCCCCACTGATTTCAGAATTTGGATTATTTCACTTATCTTCACCGCTGGGGCTGAGCCAGACCTTAATATTGTATACTTATATTAAATATTTAATAACAAGAAAAATTGAGAATGTTGTTATTAATAATTCTTTCTACCATTGATCACTGGAAGATTGATTAGATGTGAGTTAACATAGAAATAGTTATTCAAGATAAATAAAATAATCGGAACATTAGCGTTTTATAAATGACTTATAATCTGATCGGTCGCTAAATCTGCATATTTATTATCACATTCTCATACCTATTATATAATAAACTCTATTTTAATCCTATTTATTGTCTAATTTATATGCAAGCCCATTACTAAAAGAGAGGGAACAGAAACGAGTCCAAAAGCCATCAAAATTTTGATTTAATTCAGAATTGATTTGCATCAGAAAATCAGGGCAAATCAGAGAAGATAAAATTGGTTGAAAACCAGTTAAAACAAATCTCTACAAATCACTTAGTTAAAGCTGAAGATCAAAGGAGGTTTCGTCAAATCCAGGACCCAAAACTGTAAATCCGGTAAGAGATAAAGTCATATCGCGAAACTAGGGAGTACCACCCCCGGGTGTTGCCACCTGGCCACACCCTTGTCGCGGAACCGTAGCAAAAAGCCACGTTTCCGCAGCTTTGTTAGGGTTGTTGGGGGGAACGTTTGATCCCCCTATCTTCGTACGCTCTCCTCTGTGTGGTTTTTACCTATAAATACTGGGTTTTCAGATACTACAAGGAACGACCAAGGAGAGATAAGTTTTTAGGCTAGTTTTTCATTCTTTTTAGTGTAGATTTTTATTTTCATTTTATGTAATTTTATTTTCTCTGTAAGTATAAGTTAGACTGAGATTCATATAAGTAAGAGAGAGAGACTTATATTTGAGAGTGACACCGATGTAACCTTCTCCTTTCTTTCATAGTTTCTACAAGCAACTAAGGGTAACATTTTTAGGCTTTTCTTTATTTATATGTTCTTCTTTTTCTACTTTTTTCTTTTGTTTTTGATGAATGTCCAATTGAACCTAGAAGCATCAGTATAGCCATGTTTGTGTGAGTGCCACCGGTACTTCATGATGATGTTCTCCTCCCCAAGATTCCGTATCATTTCATTCTTGCTCATCTTGATGATGTAATGCGAATGGGACTGAGCTTGATCTTATGAGTTATGTGTTGATCGCCTTCGAAGTAAGGTAAAACATGTAAGGTTTCTAGTTAAGTCATCAACCAGAGGAGGTAAATTTTTCCTTTAAGTTTTCTTTCTTTTCTTTTAATTCTTTAGTTTAGATCACCACAATCTCCCAACCATTTTATTCAATCTTTTTAATTTCTTTGAATTAATCTATTTTTCATTTTCCCACCTTCTCAATCTACCGTTTTCTTCCTAACTTGATTGTAACTTATTTTCCTTTTCTTTTAAGAACTAAAAGAAGATCTTTAACTATTCTTTGTAGCCTAAAAGAGAACTTATTAAAAGGCTTCCATCGCTAGTCCCTCCTTGTGGATCATGACCTGCATAGCCCTTGCTATCGCGGTAGTATTGAGTACCTTACACTGTTTATTCTTAAGTTCTGAAATTCTGTATTCTTGTGTGCAGGTAAAAATTCAATCATAATCTAATGCAAGTCAGTTTTGAGATACAAATCTAGCTCTATTATGTATCACTGTGCTTCAATGACGTCATGTTTAATTGGATAGAGCGAAAATTTGATATATGACTTAAAAAGATTTAATGGACTAATATGAAATCTAAAAAGAAATTTTGTTGGTCTTTTTTTTTTTTTTTTGGTGAATACAGGATGGAGCTAAAGCTCCAGTCATAGAATATTCCCCGACTAATCTTGTGGAGTATGTGAATCCTATTCTAGGAAGTTTCCCTACACAGTAGAGGGTAAGTTTGCGAAAATAAATTCCCGGGGAATGGCCATTAAGAAATTTAAACTGACGACCTGCTAGGGAGCAATTACGTGATCTAATCAATTGAGCACCCCATTGAGGATATATATATATATATATATATATATATATATATATTATATATATATATATATATATATAAACTTGCGTCCTTCCAAAAGGATTTGAGCCCGAATCCTTCCAATTCAAATACAACCCTACGACATTCGAATACAAGATCCACTCCATTTAAGTTGATTTATATTATTTCAAGTATCTTAAACAAAAAATCATGTGTTTTGAATACTTTTGCCCATCCATCAAGCGACGCAAAATGGACGGCGGAAAGTAGTAAGTTGGTTAGATCTATGTCTTTAGATATACAAATTCTCGATCCGGTTATTTTATTATGATCTAAACATTTAAAAACCCTCAATTTTTGTTAGGTTTCAAATGTTCTACACCGTTAAACTAATGGACTCACTATTAGGTCGTCTATTTTTTCCTACTTGATGTATGGGCAAAAAGTACCCAAAAACACTTGATTTTTGGTTTATGTATACTTGAAATAATATAGATCAACTTCAACAGAATGGATCTTATATTCGAATATCGGAGGGTTGTATTTGAGTGCGAAGGATTTGAGCTCAAATCTTTTTGAAAGAACACAAGTCTGTCTCTCTATATGTTTACACACACACACACACACATATAGACTTATGTCATTCCGTAAGGATTCAAGACTGAATCCTTTTCACTCAAATACAACCTTACAATATTCGAATACAAGACCCATTCTGTTTTAGTCGATCTACATTATTTCAAGTAACTAGAAATTAAAAAAACATGTATTTTGTATACTTTTTGTCTGTCCATCAAGTAGGCATAAAATGGATGGTCGAAATAGTGGGTTGGTTAGTTTAACGGTGTAGAATATTTGAAATCTAACAAAAATTGGTGTGCGAGAGTATTTAAGTATTTAGATCATGATGAAATGATCGGATCGAGAATTTTTATGTCTAAAAAACATAAATCTAAGCAATATTCTTTTTTTAACCGTCTATTTTGCTCATACTTGATAGATGAGCAAAAGTATTCAAAATATGTTTTTTTTAATATTTTGTTACTTGAAATAATGTAGATCAACTGCATCTGAATGAATCTTGCATTCGGATATTGTAGGATTGTATTTGATTCCGGAAGGATTAGAGGCCGAATCTTTCCCACTCAAATGCAACCCTACGACATTCGAATGCAAGATCTATTCTATTAAGGTTTATCTACTTTATTTCAAGTAACTAAAAATTAAAAATTATATATTTTGAATACCTTTTTCTCATCCATCAAGTAGCATAAAATGGACGACCAAAACATTACACACAAAGAATGATGTTGCCTGATGACGATTAGATTGAAGTACCGACATGTGATATATATGCTCTCGCACAAACTTTTTTATCTTGAAGTTTCCCCTTGATTCTTTTGGGACTGAGGCATGAACTCTCCATGAGCACGTGTTTCGACCACCTGCATCATCGGCATCGCAAACTGTTGTGTAGTAATTTTTATTCGTTTTAACAGGCTTGAATGAAACTGACCGAACCATAGACCATTCACTAAGTGCTTATAGCAATTTGTTTTTGATTCAAATATTGTAGGCTGTCTAAAAAATCACTGAAGATAAGTCATCCAAAAGCAGAATCCAAACTCCAGACGTAAGGCTAATCATTGTCACCAGCACAGCACCAAGACGCGAGGGTTGAAAACCGCGTCTCAACATCTCTGTAAGGACCGAGACGCTAGGGTTGAAACCCGCGTCCCAGTATTATTACAGTGCCAAGATGCAGAGTCCAAAGCCCGCGTTTCACGTGAAGCTTGACACAGAATTAGAAGCTCGCGTTTCTCAAGCATCACTTCAATGGCAAGACGCAAGGCTCAAAACCTGCGTATCGGTTATAACTGCCCTCAATACTGGGTCAATTACTGCCCACGTAATGAGGGAGTTAGCCCCCATTATGGAGTGTTTTTAGGGGACACGTTTACCCCCTGAAACCTCTATAAATAGCCCAGTTTGCTATGGAAGAGGGGTCGGAAAAAAGATGGTCGGATACTTTTTGGTCAAAGGAACTTCGGTTGTAAGCCGTAAAAACACCAAGATTTTCAGCTGAAAAGAAAGAGAGTTCAACTCTTCTAACAACTTGCTGCGTACAAGTTCATCTTTGCCTACACTCTCTTGGGATCCTTGGCGGACAGAAACTGTGTTACTTCGTCTACTATCCAAATAGAGGATTCCCAAAAGGTCCTGACATTCTCCCGGTCAACGGAAAACAAGATTCACTTTCAACCGCCACATTAAGAACCCGGCACTAAATAAAGGGAGATTAAAGTTTGAATATCTTCCCTCTCTTGTAAGAGGATTATTGATCCGCTGTAACTTTCTTTACAATCAAATAAAGAATTTACTCCTCGATCTTCAATTTTCCCACCAAACAAATATATTACCAACTTTCAACTCATCCGTAGAATTGGCTAGGGCACATCGAGTGTGTTCAACATTGATATTCTCTACAACAGTCATATCAACCCACTCCTCACCTTCAAATTCATCAGGATGCAGATGTAACGGTTCCAGTATTCTAAAATTCTCAATTTACATAACATCTATTTAAACTGACCGATTATTAAAATCATTTTCAATTTCTTAAAAAATTTCAGCAGCACCTCCCTTGTAATACTGGTCGGATATGATATCCAAAATACATATGATAATTTCGGCTAACATCAGCCTACTTATTCTCAATCCAATCATATAACTGAACTCAAAATCATCAAGGCAATCATGAAGATGTTTCGGCTTGACATCGCCTACATATGAAGAAACATAACAATATAAGATCTAGAGTTCCTTTCTCGGCATCCATAGAAATTCAGAAATGATAAATTTTAATTTATCATAATCATCATATTGATAATACACTTCTTGATATCACAACCCAATAAAAGATATCTCAAATGCCAACTTGAAATGAAACTACTACAACAGTTCTCTACATACACACACACACACACACAAAAGATTAACCATCTATCCCTTAACCAACATGTATCATCAACGAGCACGATTTTTCCAGAAGTACAAAGATCGGATTGATTCAGAACGAACCCCCGCGCAGCATAAACCCGACCCCTGCCTCAAAGCAACTTGCAATATACCAGTCTGTGGGGGAGTGAGCTCGACAGCTCAGTGAGTAGGGTAGGAATAAATCAAGAAATGATAATATATCAATGAGAAGTATGAATATTAAGTAATAAGAGAAATTTGAAACAATAAGAAGACAAAGAATCAGAGGCATCCCATGGTTTAATCATCAAGAGATTCCCGTCTCTAAAATCTCCGGGGACGATCAGACTCTTATGATCGTACTTCTCAATTTCTTTCTTAGATTTTCATC
This sequence comes from Agave tequilana, assembly GCA_038442645.1. Lineage (NCBI taxonomy): Eukaryota > Viridiplantae > Streptophyta > Magnoliopsida > Asparagales > Asparagaceae > Agave > Agave tequilana. The sequence continues at coordinate 273,443 of JAVJIF010001152.1, read as the reverse complement.
TTTCCGTGTGATAAGATTTATAAGTTACATAAAACAAATTTTCTTATCTTATGTGTACATAATGTATGTTACCCACGTGTCTTGTATTCCACGCTATAATACACCAACCACTATAGTTATGTCATAAACCTAGTTTATGCATTCAGATAACACATACATCACAAGCCATACTTGTATAACATATAATCAATCATACCTCTTATAATACAATATCGCATCACACTTCAAGTAATGCATGGAGTAACCTATACACTTTTACAATATCCAGTATTTCATTTCAATCAGCTAAGTCTGTATTTTGATGTTTTCATTATCATATATGATAACACATCCAACATACTCCTAGTGTCACACACACATATATATCACACATAGTCATTCATTCTCGATCATTTGTCAAGATGCAAATATATGTATATCATAGCGCCGTCTTCGCACTCCGCCCGTGCAATGCGGGTCCCTTCCTCCTAATATATGATATATACCCGTCTTTCCCCTCTCCGGTGCCATACCGGTCCCTTCCTCCAGATATATGTATATAGCACAGTCTTCGCACTCCGCCCGTGTAATACGGGTCCCTTTCTCTGTAACACAATATACGCACACACACACACATACGCACAATATCAGCGCATCCAATTCCATAAGATTCATATATTATGCACATCATTTCATATATGAAAGTAATAATACTCCAATTAGAGTTTACCTGTTAGATTGTATTCTTATAGGAATATTCTTGCTTAATCTGTTGGCCCAAAGGCCTTCCACCCTAGTTTTGATGATGATTAACTCATGTAGTTATGTTTACTAATAATCTTGTGTTGTTTAAGTTTCAGATCATTAACCAAGATATTAGTTGGTGATTAGCTTCAACAAGGAGTTTAGAAGCTTTTCATAGTGATTCCAGGGCCAAAGCTTCAAGATCACACATTGCCTAGCCCATGGATGGAGTTTTGGGAGCAAGTCAACTTGAAGATGGAAGGTCATCAAGAAGACTTAGGTATCCATAGTTTAGATAGTGTGTTTTAGATCCATTTGTAAAGCTTAGTATAGTTGATATGCTCAAGTGCACAACACACACAAGTTTTATATTTTGGATTTGGTTTTCATGAATAGTAGATCAAAACAAGTTTACTTTATTTCTATGTATATTAGATATGTTCTAGATATACATACATACTTTAAACTTGCTAGACAAACTTATTTTGACTATCCTATTCATGTTTTGGAAAAATCAAGTTTGATAAAAATACAAGTGTTGGTTTTGATAAAATTTGCAAGACTCTAAAATGAATTGATATGATTGATATATGTCTTGAAATTTTTATCACAAGTTTGTGTTTTAATATAAAATGTTAAAACAAGTTTTGTGGATTTTTAGAAGACTTAAAAGATTTTTCAAAATATTTTTAAACTATTTTTTTGACCCAGATTTCTGTTCCAGGTTTCAATCAGTCGACTAAGTCAACTGACCTAGTCGACTTGGCTGAAGTCGGTCGACCGGGCCGGTCGACCGACGTGCACAAATCTGTGCACGTTTGGCAGCACTGGGACGGTCGACCGGTCTGAGAGCTCTGCTCTCTGTTTGTTTGGGTCGACCGGGCCGGTCGACCGTGGTTGCCCAACGGTCACATTTCTGACCGTTGGCGGTCGACCGGGCCGGTCGACCGTCAGCCTGTCAGGCTGCCACATCAGCCTAACGGCTAGTTTTCTGATGGGGCTATAAATACCCCATTTGTTTGAGGTTTTCACCAAGATTTTAAAGAGCAAAAATTCTCAGTTTTCTGAAGTGTTTTAAAAGATTTCAAAAGTGTTTTTGGGCCAAAAAGAATTCATCTTATTTGTTTTAGGTTTTTGAAAAAATCAAAGAAAAGAGTATTTTGGGAGATTTGTCTTGGTTTTCATTCTATATCTTTTGCAAGAATTTTCCTAAGTGTTTTTCTTTGTTGCTTGTTTTTCAAACACCTAGTTTTCCACACTTGAGCTATCTTCTATCCTAATCTATTAGGATCATTTGTTTTGTGGAAAAAGAGAAAAAGAAAGAGAGTTTGAGTTTGTGGTCTTTGGAACCACTTGTTGTAAACACCCTTATTCTTTATGTATCCCTCTTAGGTAGAGGTGATCGGGTGATTGGTTTGCTCCCTCTAGTGAGAAGTGGAGTTTGGTTGTAAACCCTCTTCGGTAGAGGTGTTGTGGTTGTTTGGCTACGGGCCTACCCCTCGGTTGTGAGATGGTTGTTTGAGAGAGGAGTTTGGTACTCCTAGAGTTGTAACAAATCCTCTTCGGTAGAGGTGTTGGTTGTTGGTTGTATCGGCTACGGGCCAACCCCTCGGTTGTGAGGTGGTTGTTTGAGAGAGGAGTTTGGTACTCCTAGAGTTGTAACAAATCCTCTTCGGTAGAGATTCCCTCGGTGGGAGATAGTGGATTGGAAATCCTACACGGTGGTGTAGGCGGGGATGTAGAGCAAGGTGCTCGAACCTCGAAACTGAAAATCACCTAGAGGGGGGGTGAATAGGTAATAATGCTAATCAATGGACAAATTTAAAAATTAAGATGTAACAATCACCACACAAGATTCACAAGATGAATGAAAGCAAGTAAATATAGCAATAATGATGATAAGCAAGTAATGAGTGCAAGAATGTAAACCAATCGCAAACACAAGGATATGTTATCGAGGTTCGAGCACCCAGCTCTACTCCCCGCCTTCCCCAGAAGGATTCTAGCTACTTTCACTATCACAAAGAAATCACAATTACACCGGAGTACCCAACTCCACAATCTCGATTACAAGCAATTTCTGAGTAGTCAAAAGACTACAAACTCTCTCTTTCAAATGTCTCTTCCCTTACAAAAGGTCCTTAGAGAATAATGAGTAGGAATGAAGCTCTTGTTGTAAGTGAAGAAAGAAAATTAAATCAGAGAGTATTTCAAAAACCACTTCAGAAAATGAGAGAGAATTTCAGCACAAAAATCAAGAAACAAATCTCTTTTGAAAGCCTTAAACTTTTGAATTTTTCTTGCAAAAATTGTTGTAAACAAACTCTCCCCAAACACCCCTATTTATAGGAGAGGGCTAGGGTTAAGGGATAAAACATAATTAGGATTAATCAGAGAGTATTAGGTTTGAAATATATCCCTTAAACCAATTTTAAACACAAGAAGACAAAATAAAACAGCTCATTAAAAACTGCCCGTTACTGTTCAACGGATAGTTCGGTCGACTGGCCGGTCGACCGCACGTTCAAAATTATGACCGTTGCAGGCCAGCGGTCGACCGCCCGGTCGACCCAATCTATCCGAGAGCAGACTGAGTTTCAGTCGGTCGACCGTACGGTCGACCGCAAAAACGTGCACATTGATACATGTACACCCAGAACTACAGTCGACTGGGCCGGTCGACCGGCCAAACCTGTCATAGGTCCGGTCGACTGTCCGGTCGACTGGTTCAGGTCAAAAACTAGGTTTTGGATAGAAAATAAAAAGGGATTTTGATTTTGACAAAAATACTTTTGAATAAGGATTAGCATAAAACATAAATATATATCTGTAGGCAAAATCTTGTATGCAAAATATTTTTGTATAAATTATAAGAAATTATTTGGATTAAGTATGTGCGCAAAAACGTGTGTGATAGAGCTTCAAACCTATCCACTATTCTTTAACAAACTATAAAACTAAAAACAAAAGAATTAAAGACTTCTTGAGCAATCTTCAAGTCTTTGAGCCATGCTATCCTTGCTAGAGCCTTCTTCTTCTATGATCCTTCCTTGATGTGCAATATGCCTTCATAGCTTTATGAACCTAGAAGTTGTTGCAATAGCAAGCAATGCCCTCCAAACATGGTACTTATCCTGAAACTTATCTTAAGCAAATTCATTAGTACCAAATAGCTCTTATTTGGTTTGTCATCATCAAAACATAAAACAATTGGAGAGTGTAACCTCTTGGGCCAACAATCTCCCCCTTTTTGATGATGACAAAACAAATAGGCTATAAACAAAAATATAGGGGAGGAGAAAACTCCCCCTCAAATTATGCTATATGAAAAACACAAGAATTTATTGAAAACAAAAAAAAATGCTCTAGATACTAATTGAAACCAATTGAAACAATAATGAAAATCACATACCAACAAAGCACAAGAATTCTCAAAAACGCATGAAAACAAACAAGACAACAAAAACTCATATAAACTCATATGGAACCAAGACCACATAAATTTATTTTTGTCCATGTAAACTTATTCTCCCCCTTTTGTCATACATCAAAAAGGGTTATGAAAAACATGTCTATTCAATAACACAAACATTAAGTTCTCCACAAATAAACGAGAATCTAGCAAAATCAAGTGGTTTAGTGAAAATATCGGCTAGTTGTAAATCCGTGGAAACATAATCAATATCTATATCTCCTTTCTCAAAATGATCTCTAAGAAAGTGATATCTAATCTCAATGTGCTTGGTCTTACTATGTTGATTTGCATTCTTAGTCAAATGTATAGTACTAGTATTATCACAAAATATTTTTATATGATCAAAATGCAAATCAAAATCAAGGAGAGTATGTTTCATCCAAAGGACTTGTGCACAACAAGCCCCCGCGGCAACATACTCCGCCTCGGCGGTTGAGAGTGCTACGGAATTTTGTTTCCTAGAGGACCATGAAACAAGACAATTACCAAGAAATTGACATGTCCCACTAGTACTCTTTCTATCTACTCTACAACCCGCATAGTCGGCATCCGAATAACTCGTCATTGAGAAATCTCCGGTTTTCGGATACCATAGACCCATCCCAATAGTGCCCTTAATATAACGAATAATGCGTTTTACCGCAATAAGATGGGACTCTTTAGGACACGATTGAAATCTAGCACAAAGACACACACTAAACATGATATCCGGCCTACTTGCCGTTAAATATAAATGACTTCCTATCATGCTTCTATATAATTTAATATCAACATTTTTACCTTGGTCATCTTTATCAAGCTTGGTTGTAGTTGCCATGGGAGTGTTGCAAGTCTTTGAGCCTTCAAGTCCAAACTTCTTTACAAGTTCCTTTGCGTACTTGGCTTGACTTATGAACGTCCCGTTTTGCAATTGCTTGATTTGAAGTCCAAAGAAGAAATTGAGCTCACCCATTGAAGACATTTCAAATTCAAGTTGCATGACCTTTTCAAAATCCTTGCATAAAAGCTCATTAGTAGAACCAAAAATTATATCATCTACATAAATTTGCACAATTAATATATCATTATCAACATGCTTAGTAAATAGAGTTGTGTCTACTTTGCCTTTAACAAAATCATTTGAAATTAGAAAACTAGAAAGCCTTTCATACCAAGCTCTAGGAGCTTGTTTCAATCCATATAAAGCTTTATCAAGTTTAAAAACAAAATCAGGATGAACATGATCAACAAAACCGGGAGGTTGAGAAACATAAACTTCTTCATTAATAAAACCATTCAAAAATGCACTTTTCACATCCATTTGAAAAAGTTTAAAATTTTTGAAAGATGCAAAAGCTAGTGTCATCCGTATGGCTTCAAGCCGTGCTACGGGTGCAAAGGTCTCCTCAAAGTCAATTCCCTCAACTTGAGTGTAACTTTGGGCCACTAACCTAGCTTTATTCCTAATGACATTTCCGGACTCATCCATCTTGTTTCTAAAGATCCACTTAGTACCAATTATTGGTCTATCGTGGGGCTTAGGAACAAGGTGCCAAACTTGGTTGCGCTCAAATTGATTGAGTTCCTCTTGCATGGCAAGCAACCAATATGGGTCCGTCTCGGCTTCGAGAATACCTTTGGGTTCAAAATGAGAAATGAAAGCAAAGTTACCACATAGGTCATGGAGTTTGGAGCGTGTTGTGACTCCTTTAGATGCATCACCCAAGATGAGCTCCTTAGGATGATTTGTTGCGTATCTCCAAGCTTTAGGAAGCGGTTGAGAGCTTTCCTCTTTGTCCTCTTGAACATCACCTAATTGAAAATTACCAATTGATTCTTGCTTTTCTTCTTGAGCGGGTGAGTCCTTCAAGGATAGTCTCTCCATGTCTTCACCTAATGGTTCAATCTCTACAACATTCTCAACAACCACATTAGATTCTTCAAACTTAACATGCATGGTTTCTTCAATAGTAAGTGAAGATCTATTAAAAACTCTATATGCTTTGCTAGTAGAAGAATATCCAATAAAGATAGCTTCATAAGCCTTAGCATCAAATTTACCCAAATTCTCTTTAGTATTTAAAACAAAACACTTGCATCCAAAAACTTTAAAATATGCAACATTAGGTTTTCTAGAATGTTACATTTCGAAAGATGTTTTGGAAGAATTTTTACACATATAAATACGATTTGAAACATAGCATGCGGTGTTTACGGCCTCGGCCCATAAATATTAAGGGAGGTCATATTCACTTATCATTATCCTACCCATCTCTTGAAGTGTTCTATTTTTCCTTTCTACAACTCCATTTTGTTGTGGAGTCCTAGGACAAGACATTTCATGCTTGATTCCCTTTTCATCACAATAAGTCATGAAGAGTTGGTTAACAAACTCACCACCTCTATCACTCCTTATTCTCAAAATCGAAAGACCTTTTTCTTTTTCAACCCTTTTTCGAAAGATTTTGAAATATGAAAATGTTTGATCTTTACTTTGCAAGAAGAAAACCCAAGTGAAACGGGAAAAATCATCAACTAAAACAAATGCAAATCTACTACCATTTAAACTTTTAGTTTGTGTTGGTCCAAAAAGATCCATATGAATTAGTTCTAAGGGCCTAGTAGTCATGATATCCTTAATTGGTTTGAAGGAAGACTTGGTTTGTTTCCCAAGTTGGCACGCACCACAAATGCGGTCTTTCTCAAACTTCAAGCAAGGTATACCCTTTACTAAATCCTTAGAATTAATTCTAGCAAGATGGTCAAAAGATGCATGTCCTAATCTTCTATGCCAAAGCCAAGAATTTTCATCAAAAGCATTCAAGCATTTAGTAGAACAATCTAAATTAAGCATGTCAATGATATAAACATTATTGTCACGAAAACCGGTAAGAATACAAACATCAGATTTAACATCAAAAATCTTGCAAGAAGAATCATCAAAAACAACTTTAAGTCCACGGTCACAAAGTTGACTAATGCTAAGCAAATTATGTTTTAAACCATCTACTAAAACAACATTCTCAATAATAGGAGATGCACCAATTTGAATGTTACCTATACCGATGATAGTTCCTTTGGAGTCATCCCCGAAGGTGACGGAGCCACCTTCCATGTACCTTGATAGGGTTGTAAAGTTGTTGATATCCCACGTCATATGTCTTGAACAACCACTATCAAGGTACCACCGCTCCTACGTCTTGGAGCCTTGGTGTGTACCTACATCAAATAATTTAGGACTTGATTTTGGTACCCACATTTTCTTGGGTCCTAGGGGGTTAGTTTCATTAACCCAAACAAGATTATTTGATCTATTAACTTGGTCATAGCAAAATTTAGCTAAATGTCCATTTTTACCACAATATGTGCATCTATATACTCTACCATATTTGAAAGCATAATGAGTGTGTGATTTGTGAGCATGAGAGTTGTGAGCATGAAAAGATTTATCATGTATAGTGTGAGCATGAGTAGACTTAACATGTGAGGTGTGCTTTTTAGAAATCATGTTCTCAAGTTTCTTTGTATTAAAAGCACAATCATTTAAAACTTTTTCAAAATCATTTATTTTAGATTTAAAAGAAGAAATTTCTTTTTCATCAACAATAGGAGATTTTCCCTTACAAGAAACCTTGTAGGCATTAAACTCATTTTGAAGAGAAATAAGATTAGAAGAAATATCATCTTTTTCTTTAGAAACCATAGCAAGTTGATTTTTAAGAAAAGCAACTTCTTTTTGTAATTTAAAACATTCAATTTTTTTATAGTCATAAGTTTCAGAAAGTTCAACAAAGGCATGTACAAGAACTTCCTTACTTAGTTCATCATCTTCATCATCATGAGATTGAGGGGTTACCTTAGGAGTGTTTGCCATGAAACACATGTTCGCCGTATCCACCTCTTCTTCGGACTCGCTCTCCGAATCCCACGTTGCCTTGTATGCTTTCTTTCCTCCGGCTTCTTTGGCTTGAAGGAGGAAGTCATCTTTTTCTTAAACTCCGGGCAATCCGCCATGATATGTCCGGGTTTGCGGCAATTGTAGCAAATGATCCTTCTCTCCTCTTTGCCTTCAAATTTCTTCCGGAAGTTGAGCTTGTTCTTCCGGTACAACCTCTTGACATTCCGCACAAGTAGAGTTAGCTCCTCATCATCTTCTTCGTCTTCTTCATCGTCATCATTGGTGGATGAAGTCTTGAAGCCTATGGATTTCTTCTTTGAAGTAGTGTCCTCTTCTCTTACCTTCTTCTCCATCTCATGGGTCTTTAGGTTCCCAATGAGACTAATGAGGTCCATCTCGTCTTTGTCGTTCAATTCTTTTAAGGTGGTGGCCTTTATCTCCCATGAAGACGGAAGAGCCCGAATCACTTTCCGCACCTTTTGATCGTTGGAGATGTCATCACCTAAGGAAGAAAGACCATTAGTGATTTTAGTAAACCTTGTAATCATACTATCAATAGACTCATCATCAATCATTTTAAATGACTCATATTGGGACCTCAAGAGATCTATCTTAGCTCTCTTGACTTGTGAAGTCCCTTCGTGTGGACCAATAAGTGTTGCCAAATCTCATAGGCAGATTGGCAATGAATACCCGTGTAAGGTCATCCTCATTCAAGGCGGTTAATAGGGAGTTTTGGGCCTTGGAGTTAGCCTCATATTCTCTAAAGTTGAAGTCGGTCCAAGTGCTCTCATCACCATCGGGTGCTACATAGGGTTTGGTCAAGGACTTGGCCACTAAGCTACCCAAAGATTGCAAAAATATAGTCATCCTAACCTTCCAAATAGGAAAATTAAGTCCATCAAATTTAGGAGGGTTTTAATGTTATCGGCCATGTTTACTAGTGTATGAATGTATGAATGAAAATGTTGATTAGCAAATTTTAAGGATCTCTCTATGGATGTTAAGCCAAAACTTAGAGTTCAAGCTCTGATACCAATTGAAAATCACCTAGATGGGGGGTGAATAGGTGATAATGCTAATCAATGGACAAATTTAAAATTAAGATGTAACAATCACCACACAAGATTCACAAGATGAATGAAAGCAAGTAAATATAGCAATAATGATGATAAGCAAGTAATGAGTGCAAGAATGTAAACCAATCGCAAACACAAGGATATGTTATCGAGGTTCGAGCACCCAGCTCTACTCCCCGCTTTCCCAGAAGGATTCTAGCTACTTCCACTATCACAAAGAAATCACAATTACACCGGAGTACCCAACTCCACAATCTCGATTACAAGCAATTTCTGAGTAGTCAAAAGACCACAAACTCTCTCTTTCAAATGTCTCTTCCTTACAAAAGGTCCTTAGAGAACAATGAGTAGGAATGAAGCTCTTGTTGTAAGTGAAGAAAGAAAATTAAATCAGAGAGTATTTCAAAAACCACTTCAGAAAATGAGAGAGAATTTCAGCACAAAAATCAAGAAACAAATCTCTTTTGAAAGCCTTAAACTTTTGAATTTTTCTTGCAAAAATTGTTGTAAACAAACTCTCCCAAACACCCCTATTTATAGGAGAGGGCTAGGGTAAGGGATAAAACATAATTAGGATTAATCAGAGAGTATTAGGTTTGAAATATATCCCTTAAACCAATTTTAAACACAAGAAGACAAAATAAAACAGCTCATTAAAAACTGCCCGTTACTGTTCAACGGATAGTTCGGTCGACTGGCCGGTCGACCGCACGTTCAAAATTATGACCGTTGCAGGCCAGCGGTCGACCGCCCGGTCGACCCAATCTATCCGAGAGCAGACTGAGTTCAGTCGGTCGACCGTGCGATCGACCGCAAAAACGTGCACACTGATACATGTACACCCAGAATTACAGTCGACTGGGCCAGTCAACGGCCAAACCTGTCATAGGTCCGGGTCGACTGGTTCAGGTCAAAAACTAGGTTTTGGATAGAAAATAAAAAAGGATTTTGATTTTAACAAAAATACTTTTGAATAAGGATTAGCATAAAACATAAAATATATATCTGTAGGCAAAATCTTGTATGCAAAATATTTTTGTATAAATTATAAGAAATTATTTGGATTAAGTATGTGCGCAAAAACGTGTGTATAGAGCTTCAAACCTATCCACTATTCTTTAACAAACTATAAAACTAAAAACAAAAGAATTAAAGACTTCTTGAGCAATCTTCAAGTCTTTGAGCCATGCTATCCTTGCTAGAGCCTTCTTCTTCTATGATCCTTCCTTGATGTGCAATATGCCTTCATAGCTTTATGAACCTAGAAGTTGTTGCAATAGCAAGCAATGCCCTCCAAACATGGTACTTATCCTGAAACTTATCTTAAGCAAATTCATTAGTACCAAATAGCTCTTATTGGTTTGTCATCATCAAAACATAAAACAATTGGAGAGTGTAACCTCTTGGGCCAACAATCTCCCCCTTTTTGATGATGACAAAACAAATAGGCTAAACAAAAATATAGGGGAGGAGAAAACTCCCCCTCAAATTATGCTATATGAAAAACACAAGAATTTATTGAAAACAAAAAAAAATGCTCTAGATACTAATTGAAACCAATTGAAACAATAATGAAAATCACATACTAACAAAACACAAGAATTCTCAAAAACGCATGAAACAAAACAAGACAACAAAAACTCATATAAACTCATATGGAACCAAGACTACATAAATTTATTTTGTCCATGTAAACTTATTCTCCCCTTTTTGTCATACATCAAAAAGGGTTATGAAAAACATGTCTATTCAATAACACAAACATTAAGTTCTCCACAAATAAACGAGAATCTAGCAAAATCAAGTGGTTTAGTGAAAATATCGGCTAGTTGTAAATCCGTGGAAACATAATCAATATCTATATCTCCTTTCTCAAAATGATCTCTAAGAAAGTGATATCTAATCTCAATGTGCTTGGTCTTACTATGTTGATTTGCATTCTTAGTCAAATGTATAGTATTAGTATTATCACAAAATATTTTATATGATCAAAATGCAAATCAAAATCAAGGAGAGTATGTTTCATCCAAAGGACTTGTGCACAACAAGCCCCCGCGGTAACATACTCCGCCTCGACGGTTGAGAGTGCTACGGAATTTTGTTTCCTAGAGGACCATGAAACAAGACAATTACCAAGAAATTGACATGTCCCACTAGTACTCTTTCTATCTACTCTACAACCCGCATAGTCGGCATCCGAATAACTCGTCATTGAGAAATCTCCGGTTTTCGGATACCATAGACCCATCCCAATAGTGCCCTTAATATAACGAATAATGCGTTTTACCGCAATAAGATGGGACTCTTTAGGACACGATTGAAATCTAGCACAAAGACACACACTAAACATGATATCCGGCCTACTTGCCGTTAAATATAAATGACTTCCTATCATGCTTCTATATAATTAATATCAACATTTTTACCTTGGTCATCTTTATCAAGCTTGGTTGTAGTTGCCATGGGAGTGTTGCAAGTCTTTGAGCCTTCAAGTCCAAACTTCTTTACAAGTTCCTTTGCGTACTTGGCTTGACTTATGAACGTCCCGTTTTGCAATTGCTTGATTTGGAGTCGAAGGAAGAAATTGAGCTCACCCATTGAAGACATTTCAAATTCAAGTTGCATGACCTTTTCAAAATCCTTGCATAAAAGCTCATTAGTAGAACCCAAAAATTATATCATCTACATAAATTTGCACAATTAATATATCATTATCAACATGCTTAGTAAATAGAGTTGTGTCTACTTTGCCTTTAACAAAATCATTTGAAATTAGAAAACTAGAAAGCCTTTCATACCAAGCTCTAGGAGCTTGTTTCAATCCATATAAAGCTTTATCAAGTTTAAAAACAAAATCGGGATGAACATGATCAACAAAACTGGGAGGTTGAGAAACATAAACTTCTTCATTAATAAAACCATTCAAAAATGCACTTTTCACATCCATTAAAAAAGTTTAAAATTTTTGAACGATGCAAAAGCTAGTGTCATCCGTATGGCTTCAAGCCGTGCTACGGGTGCAAAGGTCTCCTCAAAGTCAATTCCCTCAACTTGAGTGTAACTTTGGGCCACTAACCTAGCTTTATTCCTAATGACATTTCCGGACTCATCCATCTTGTTTCTAAAGATCCACTTAGTACCAATTATTGGTCTATCCTGGGGCTTAGGAACAAAGTGCCAAACTTGGTTGCGCTCAAATTGATTGAGTTCCTCTTGCATGGCAAGCAACCAATATGGGTCCGTCTCGGCTTCGAGAATACCTTTGGGTTCAAAATGAGAAATGAAAGCAAAGTTACCACATAAGATGTGTTCAATTCTAGGCCTGCCTTACTATCCCTTTCATTGTGAATATGAATTAAATATTGTTCAGTGTCTAATACTCCAAGACTATTCACGTTTAGTGTAAGTACCAATTTGCCGAAATAGACAATCTTTTAACCATAAGGTGGTGAAACTATCCCTTTCTTGATGAATATGAATTAAATATTGGTCTCGTAAGACTATCCACGTTTAGTGTAAGTACCAATTTACCGTAATAGCCACTCTTTGACCATAAGGTGGTGAAACTATCCCTTTTTCCTTATAACATGTATATGTGTATATATAATATGGGTACTTTCTATGTGATGTTCTAAATAGATTTTGAATAGAAGAATGACCATGTTCACAAGGTTTTACATATGCATAACAACCATAGATAGGAACATATATATATATATATATAATATATATATATATATATATATATATATATATATATATATATATATATATATATATATATATATATATAATATATATATGGCGAATACCCATATTTCCACTTTCAAAATTTTCTTTTACGGGATTTCTAAACATCCATTTTTACACCCACTTAATTTGGTCATCATTTCAGATAATCAGTTTATCCCCTTTAATTAGAACAATTTGAAACGTCACAATTACTGTTTAACTCATGGCGTATTGTAAGACATTATACTCAATAAAAGAAAGGAGATTAATAAGAAATGATAAGATGTTAATATATATGATTGAAAGTAATCATTTCAAGTATGTCTTAAGTTTAGTTACATATGGGACATACACTATCTGTATGTAAAAGTATTACTTACTCAAAGATTCTGGCTAGACGGATGGATAAGTTGAGGCTATAAGGGGAAGAGAAAGTCTCATACATGTTGTTAATTGAAATACAACTTTCTTGATTTAACGTACAATTTAATAAGGCCTAACAATCCGTTATTACTTAAATTCCTTTGATACGATGTAACTAGTGTGGCCACAACCAAGATTATATATATCTATAACAACTATTCACTTATTCATGAATTGAGTTGGAACTGTTTGGATTCCCGCCTATACCGATCTTGATACTATTGATTCTATCATTCAGATTTTCCAAATTTTGATATCACACAAGAAAATCTTTCTTTTCAACTAATGCTCATGAATATCTTATTAGTTAAATAATATTCACTTTTCATCATAAATTTCATGTTCATCATCTATCAATCTACCGTCAGCATAATTTAGTATTGACTGTAACCTGTCAATTATCAATTAGTTATAATTGATAGAACTATAATATGTACGAGTAACTTCCGGCGTTTCAAAATTTTTCACTGACTATATGCCAATAAATATTCTATTCATAGTCCAATTTACTAGGCCACAGAAGGGATTATGTGTTAGGGTGAAATATATCTTTTGGAGTCTATAAACACAATAATTCCCTATTTCCAATAAGGTTAAAGCAAATTTGAGTCTGAGGATAATTGTCAACACACCGAGTGTATATGCAACACCGTTATGAGACATTATTATAAAGGGTCAATACTTTAATAAATAATTATGATATACACGCATTCGTAACATGCGTACTTGGAAGAAAAGTGTTTAGTTTTAGGCTCAGCACAACTTGACTGTATATAAAATTCCAATAAATTTCACATAGACCTCACTTAAATATAAATTCATCGGTTTGACCTCCCTAACAATAGAAGATATTTTTATCATAACTCCTATTTTTGATATAAGAATAAGACGCAGAGACTTCCATTAGAAATTAGACTTACTGTTTCTAAGATATATTACATGACCAGCTTCATTCGCATGAATAGCCTAATAAACAGAAAATCTTCTAAACATTCAAAATTCTGCAACTCGGTATCTTCGACTAGCTTGTCATATTTTAGCGATAATTTTCAGCACAGACCTTTGATTAGGACACCGCAAAAACCGTTGGAAACTAGACTCGATTTAATTTCCAACGGTATATTATGTTACCTATTTTATTTTAAATATCCTTGCAAAAGAAACCCAAATTTCAGGTTTCAAATCTTGACAGACTTTAACAGTTTTGCACTATTATATCAAAAGTGCTTCGAACTAAACAAATTCTTAATTCTCCTTTTATTTCTTCACCTAAATTGGATCATAAGTAAGTTATGAACTTAAGTATTTAGACTTTTATCATGAGTAATTTCATAAGAACATTCATAATTCTAAACAAATTAATTTACCATTATCCTCTCTTTAAACCACCTCCAACTTCATAGTTTAAACCATATCATAAAAATTTTCTTTTTATCTCACTAACATCACCAAGATCAATTTTGATTTGGTTTCATAGTTATTATATAAGAATGGCAAGAGGTTCAACCATCACAAGTGTAAGAAGCTTCAAGAATTTCAATCTACACTAATGGTTAGGAAAGGTTATAAACTTGATGTCACCCATAATTCTTTTAAGAATTGAATTCAATTTAAGAAGGAACAACACTGCTCAAGAATTAATCTCACCTATCTCTCAAATGAAAGGTTTCATCACCATCAAAGTAAGATATGAGATTGAAATTCAAGGTTTGAGATCTAAACCAAATCTGAAAATTTATGGACTCCCTCACTACATGATATACCTACCATGCAACCTATTTACCCATCAATTATATGCAATTGGATTTACTCATTAATCTTAAGATCAAAATTAGACCACTACATACTTCAATAAGTCATGAAATTTCAAGGAAAAATTTGCATGAATAGATCAAGGAAAAGCCCACTCAAAATCAAGAGATCAAGATCTAGAAATTTCAAGAGATGAAAATTTGAGAAATGAAAAAAAAGAAGAAAGAAATCCACTCACCTTCACCTCCAAACTCCGGCCCTGCGCCTAGCCGGCCGCCGCCTGGCCGCCGTCCCTTGGCCTGCGCGCGCGGATCTGGGGCTAAGAGGAGAGAGGGAGGAGGAGAAGAGAAGAAAAAGAAAGGGAGAAAAATAGAGAGAGGAATAGAGAGGAGGTTGGATCTTGGGTTTCTAGGTTTTTTTTTTTTTTTTTTTGCCATGGACGAATCCTTTCTAGGAAGAGGATGAAGAGATGAATTGTCCCTTGACTCTTTTAAGATCATACCCTAAAATTTACAAGTTTGCCACTCCTTTCATCCATGTGTTCAATCCCCTAAAACAAGAAGATCTAGGCCCGTGATCTCTCCTCCACGCACACCTACTCCCTCCACTAACAAAATATATATATATATAAAATTATCATGGTTGTCTTTTCTTGGTAAATACATATATTTCAAGTATAATACTAGTATATCTACACATTGAAGTACTAGTTACATAATAACTATGGTGTAGGTATATTCATACATACCACTTAACATTCCCAAAATTATTGAAATTCATTACACACTCAATCAACTTAATAACTTAAGATTTATATTATTAAATCAAAGTTTAATAATCTGGGGTGTTACAGCAGATCTTGGAGCTCAACATACTCATTATTGACATATGCGTTGTCAACTCACTCTATGCATTTTCATTTCCTTTGCTGCAATGTGCATGCTATTTTCTTGCAGGCAGGTTCTGCATCAGTGCCATCATTATCACTTTTGTTGTGCACTGATGTTGGAGGCATCATGGATGATCTAACATTACAGTGACCAACATTAGAAACACCGACATCAGAGGAATCAATATTAGAGGGACCAATATCTTCAATTCCATATGAGTACCTATATTATAGAATATTCTTATTATTAAACTGAAGCATGAGAAATTTCCGAGTATGAAAGTTGTTGAATTAGTTACGTGATTTACCATTTAGCACTTAGGTGCTCCGAAGTGCCCTGAAGACATAAATAATTCATTGTATTTGGATATGTCAGAACGTCCGCGTGTGAAATGTGTGGTATAGGTGACATGAAGCCCGTTAACTCAATATCCAAATCGAGCATACAAGAGAATCCTTAAACTTCAGGGAAATAATGGCTTACAAAACTTTCTCCATATCGTATTCACTGACGGTACAAATCAAGCATAATCGTGTGTCTTCATCATCAACATGACCACTGTTTGGTAATGTCCGTGTGTAACTGACCACTTGCAAGTTATTTTAATCTGATATCGCTTTGATTATTTTTGAAAATTGATGAATTTTTCTACCAATTCAAACCGTGTGGTTTTCTTTCTCACTGATAGTGGTTTAATTGTTCCATCAAAGTATATTGGCTTATTCTTCCTATTAGTCTACCATTAAATCAACAAAGATATGCATCTTTACATTAACATTGTACCTAGTTTGATATCAAGCAATATAATATATTAGACCAATCTAACAAAATTATAAATATTTCAAACCGATCCAGCAAATCAAACAAAATTTCATACTCAAGCTTGACAAAATTATATATTCTGTTTGACACGTGTATGTGACCTCCTTGAGATGCAATATGATATCATATAAAAAGCACAAAAACAATCAACAACAAAAATATGATACACTACTTTACATAATGTATAAAACCAACGGGTACACTTCAAACTCCATTGAGCCTCTTTCTCTTTTCTGTAAAGTATATATTGGTGTTATATCAATTCAATAAAAATCACAAAAATCAAATTGTAACAAATTATCTTGGCGCAGACGGCTCGGCTTGACGTGACTTGTTAGCAGTGATTTTGATAAATATTTTTTAGAGAGACGTATTTATCTAATCATTTATTTAAATTAGTTTAAAAAAAACCCAATAAATAAACAAAACATTTCTTTCCCTTTATATCCTCCTCTTCCCCCTTCACTCTCGCCACCATCCCATCCTCGGCAAAACAATGGCATCCTCCTCTCTCCCTCCCTCTTCTTCTTCTTCTTCTTCCTCACCTCCCCATTAACAATACTAGTCGTCTCCTCGTCGAACCACACCTCCTACATAGTCTCATGAACCCCGCCCATAGCAAGCCTCCGCCCTCCCCACCCACTCCGACTGGTACTCCTCCCATGTCCAATCCCTCCTCTCCCTCACTGAAGACGACCACCTCCTCCTACTCCTACTCCCGCTCCTTCCACGGCTTCTCCGCCGCCTCCAACCCCACAACGTCCCCTCCTCCGCTCCTCCCCCTCCGTCCTCTCCGTCATCCCCGACCCCTCTACTCCCTCACACCACCCGCTCCCCCCACTTCTCCACCTCCGGACCTCCTGGGTCCCACCCTTCCGCCTCCCCCCGTCCCGCGACGACGTCATCGTTGGTGTGCTCGACACGGCGTCTGGCCCCGAGCACCCCTCCTTCTCCGACGCCGGACTCGCACCCGTCCCTTCCCGCTGGAAGGGCGGTTGCGAGGCGGCGTCGACTTCACTCCTCAGCTTTGCAACCGAAATCTGATCGGGGCACGTAGCTTCAGCCGCGGTTTTCATGCTGCCGCGACGGTGAAGCTGCCGAAGGTTCTGGGAGGAGGCAGGCTGAAAAGGAGTACGCCTCCCCCCGCGGACCTTGACGGCCACGGGACACACACGGCGTCGATCGCCGCCGGCATGCCCGTGGCCAACGCCAGCCTGCAGGGCTACGCGCCCGGCACGGCCCGCGGGATGGCGCCCGGGGCCCGCATTGCGGTCTACAAGGTCTGCTGGAACGCTGGCTGCTACGGATCTGACATCCGGCCGGGATCGACAGCGCGATCTCCGACGGTGTCGACGTTTGTCGCTCTCCCTCGGCGGCGGAAACTCTCCGTTCCCTCGGATCCGATCGCTGTCGGCGCGTTCGCCGCGGTGCAGAGCGGGATCTTCGTCGCTTGCTCGGCGGGTAATTCAGGCCCGGGCCGATCCACTCTGACCAACACTGCTCCATGGATTGCCACAATCGGTGCTGGAACCTTAGATCGAGATTCCGGCTTTCGCCGTTCTCGGCAATGGCGAAGAATGTGAGAAGTTCATGAGTCTCACTATACAGTGGAAAAGGAATGGGAAGAGATCAGTCCCCATTGTGTACGCAGCGACCAGCTCAATGGCAACAAACAACTCAAGCAAATTGTGCTTGCCAGGGACTTTAGATCCCAAATCAGTGAAGGGTAAGGTCGTGTTCTGCGACAGAGGAATCAATGCTAGAGTTGAGAAGGGCTTGGTTGTTAAAGACGCGGCGGCATTGGGATGATACTAGCAAACACTGCCGCCAGTGGTAAGGAGCTAGTGGCTGATAGCCACCTCTTGCGCGGGGTGGCGGTGGCGGTGAAGGTGGGGGATAAGATCAGGGAGTATGTGGTATCGAACCTGAAACCAATGGCTAAGCTGAGCTGTTAATCTCACATTAAGTGGCCACTAACCTTGGGTTTTTAATTGGATTCCATAATTATAGCCTAACTGATATTATGTATGCCCAAATATAAAGGTTACTTTGTATAAAGTTTAATAATCATGTGGGATAGAAAGGGGGCCATGATGGGTGGTTTTATCACATGTGGTTACTTGCAAATGTAGACCCTCATCTCTCCTCCATAATAGAAAACAAACTCTCCCCTTTTGTGGTGTTCCATCAACTTAGTTAGGGTTTGTGCAAAGGAAAGGAGACAGAGAGAAGAAGGAGTTCTACAGATTAAGGTTGCAATTAGGGTTTGCAAGGATCAAGGAAGGGACTGAAATCTTCGTCACTCAATCTAATGGCTTCAGGTATGTATATGCATTTGTATATTTCTTCTTGAGATGCATATTGATTCTAGATCCATGATAGATGAAATAATTATCATGAAGTTTATTTAAAGATTAATTCTAACATTTGGTATCAGAGCTTCGTTTAAGAATCAATACATCTCAGAATAAAGATTATGGGAAATTAGGATTTTTTGATTAATTGTTTCAAAATGAAATTTTGATCATTCAATTGTAGAATTTTTAGAGGTGTTAGTAGTTTTCCTTCGAGATTCTATTAATTCTATTAATATTCCTCTAATTGTACAATTCCTTGGATCAGAATTGATTTTAGTTGAATTACAAACCCTAATTTTCTATTGTAATGGCATCAATCGATTAAACAGAAACTGCCATTTCGATAACTGTTTCATCGACTGTTAGTCGACTTGCCCATAAGACTAGTCGACTAGGTCTTTTTCCAGAATGTTAAGAACTCTCTGTTTCACTACAGGAGTCGACTTGATTTTTTTGAGTAGTCGACTAATAATAAGTATAGTCGACTAATCCCTTGCAATAGTCGACTAACAGGTTGACCCGAGAGATGTTTGGTTCTCTTTTCTCTGTTAGTCGACTAGCTCTTCATATATAGTCGACTTACTTTGCCCTAGTCGACTAGACCTAAAATATATAGTCGACTTGACTTGACCCTAGTCGACTGGGTTTTCCTTTATAGTCGACTTGACTTGCCACAAGTCGACTAGTACTAGATTAACCAGTCGACTAATGTTTGTTTAAGTTCAATCATAAATGTATGTTACACATTTAATGTTATTGTGTTAATATTGATTGAATTGGTCAAGTGATAATATTGGAATATTAAGGAATAACTCAAATAAAAGGTTAGAGAATATTATTGGTTAGTTTTATATTTATACGGTTTATTGATTTAGTAGTTGCCAAAGTGACCTACGTTAGTAAGCCTTATGAATATACAACTACATAAAAGATTTGTCAATAAGGATGACATTAAAGTCAATAATATTCTCGGTGGCGGTTCTACTTAGGAGATTGGGACTGGCCCAAAGGAAAGTATCTTTCAAATAATTATGAACCGGGTAGGGTAGTGTGATTTATGCAACTTAGTGGTGTAGAATTGGATACCCAAAGGTAACATGACTTACTGTCTAAGTGGCATAAATTATATTAGACTACATAGGTGATAAAAGGTCTCACCTATAGAGTGAATGCTAGATATGCTTAGGTTTCGCCCAAAGGAGAAATCAAAGTGATATCAATAATTCATCTTCATAAAAAAAAAAATTAATGTTTTTGTATTGATTCGAGGCCTTAATGTGAGCATTGTCCTATTTTGTTTCAGTGAACGTTCTCACTTCCCTTCATTCTCATGCATCTAGCATTCCAGCCCTGAATGGTACAAACTTTTCTGAATGGTTTGAACATGTCCAATTCACACTGGGTGTACTGGATCTTGACATGGCTCTTTTAGTTGAGAAACCTGAGGAAATCACTGCTGAAAGTACAGCAGATCAGGTTAGTCATGCTAAAGCCTGGGAAAGGTCGAACAGACTCAGTCTCATGTTCATTAAAATGACCATTGCCAACAATATCAAGACTTCACTCCCCCAAACTACTAATGCATCAGAACTTTTAACTGCTGTAAAAGACCGGTTTAAATCTGCTGATAAGTCATTGGCTGGCACCCTTATGGCTGAGTTAATTACCATGAAATATGATGGTAGTAGAGGAGTACAACAACATATCCTCAATATGACTGATAAAGCTGCGAAGTTAGGAACACTGGGAATGAAAGTAGATGAATCCTTCTTGGTACAGTTCATCCTCAACTCACTTCCTCCTCAATTCGGACCATTCAAGATTCACTATAATACTCATAAGGATAAGTGGAATTTGAATGAGCTGGCTAATATGTATATTCAAGAGGAAGTGAGACTGAGGTAAGAAGGACATCACTCAGTGTTGGCAGTAACTCAAGGAGCCATACACAAGAAGGGAAAGTATGGAAGAGGTAAGAGGTTTCCACCAAAGAAAGGGAATGAACCTGGAGAAAGTAGCCAGGGTCATGGAAAGACTTTCACTGTCAAATGCTACTTTTGTGACAGAAAAGGACATGTGAAGAAGGATTGCAACAAGAGAAAGGCTTGGTTCGAAAAGAAAGGTATGAATCTTTCTTTGTATGTTATGAATCAAATCTTACTGAAGTTCCTTCTAATACTTGGTGGATTGATTCTGGAGCCACAACTCACATAACTAATTCAATGCAGGGATTCCTTACAACCAGGAAACCGAAGGAAAGTGAAAGATTTGTCTTTATGGGGAACCGTCTCAAAGTGGAGGTCGAGTATGTTGGAACTTATCGACTACTCTTAGAGACGGGTCATCAGATGGATCTTGTAGACACTTTTTATGTACCTTCGATTTCTAGAAATTTAATGTCTTTATCCAAATTAGATGTTGTTGGATATTCAGTTTTATTTAGTTGTGGAAAACTCAATTTGATGTTTAATTCAATTTCAGTTGGACATGGAATTTTATGTGATGGCTTGTATAAAATTTCCTTGAATTATGAGTTTGCACAATCTCTTTTAACCCTGCATTCAAATGTTGGTTCTAAACGTGGCTTAATTGATGAAAAATCTTCTATCTTGTGGCATAGACGACTGGGGCATATCTCCAGGGATAGAATTGAAAGATTAGTGAAGAATGAGATTTTGGATAACCTAGACTTCACTGATTTTGGTGTGTGTGTGGATTGCATAAAAGGAATGCAAACCAAACACACCAAGAAAGGTGCCACAATAAGCAAAGAGCTTCTTGAGATAATTCATACAGACATTTGCGGACCACTCTCTATTCCATGTTTTACGGGAGAGAGATACTTTATCACCTTTATAGATGATCTGTCTCGTTATGGTTATGTATATCTAATTCATGAAAAGTCTCAGGCTGTTGACATCCTTGAGGTGTTCATTACAGAAGTCGAGAGACAATTAGATAGAAAAGTTAAAATCATTAGATCAGACCGAGGTGGTGAGTATTATGAAAGATATGATGAGTCAGGACAAAATCCTGGTCCATTTGCCAAATTTCTAGAAAAGCATGGCATTTGTGCTCAATACACAATGCCAGATACGCCTCAGCAGAATGGAGTTGCTGAAAGGCAAAACGGACACTTATGGATATGGTTAGGAGCATGATGAGCTTCTCTAATGTACCTAATTCATTGTGGAATGAAGCCTTAAAGACTGCTATGTATATCTTGAACAGGGTTCCTAGTAAGGCAGTCTCAACAACTCATTTCGAGTTGTGGACTGGTAGGAAACCTAGTTTAAGACATTTACATGTTTGGGGTTGTCCAGCAGAGGCTAGAATATATAATCCACAAGAAAAGAAATTAGACTCCAGGACCATATCTGGGTATTTCATTGGTTACCCAGATAAGTCTAAAGGGTACAAATTCTATTGTCCTAACTATAGTACCAGAATTGTTGAAACTGGTAATGCCAGATTCCTTGAGAATGGCGAAATTAGTGGGAGTGATGAACCAAGAAAAGTGGATCTTGAAGTGATAAGGGTAAATATCTCAATACCCTTTCCTTCAAGAGAAATTGTTGTCCCTCAGCTTGATCATCAAGCTGAGTCACCTGAACAACATAATGATAATGGTTCACCACTTCATGAGGATATCGCCATTGAAAATGTTGTAGAACCACCACAACCGGCAGCTTTGAGGAGATCTCAAAGGGAAAGAAGATCTGCCATTTCAGATGATTATGTGGTGTATCTACAGGAATCTGATTTCGATATTGGGATTAATAAAGATCCAGTTTCATTTTCACAAGCTATTGAAAGTAATGATTCTAGCAAATGGGTTGATGCTATGAATGAAGAGTTGAAATCTATGGACCAAAACAAAGTCTGGGATCTCGTCGAATTGCCTAATAACTGTAAGACAGTCGGGTGTAAATGGGTCTTTAAGACCAAGCGCGACTCCAAAGGCAATATCGAACGATATAAAGCCAGACTTGTGGCTAAAGGTTTCACTCAGAAAGAAGGCATTGATTATAAAGAAACCTTCTCTCCAGTATCAAAGAAGGATTCTTTTAGAATCATCATGGCCCTTATAGCTCATTATGACTTAGAGTTACATCAAATGGATGTGAAAACAGCTTTTCTAAATGGAAATTTGGATGAGGAAATTTACATGGAGCAACCTGAAGGGTTCGAAAAGAAAGGAAAAGAACACTTGGCTTGCAAATTAAAGAAATCCATATACGGACTGAAACAAGCTTCCAGGCAATGGTATATAACGTTTAATGATACCATTACCTCTTTCGGATTTACAGAAAACACTGTTGATCAGTGTATATATCTGAAGATCAGTGGGAGCAAGTTTATCTTTTGGTTCTGTATGTGGATGATATTTTGTTAGCCAGTAGTGATATTGGTTTACTGTATGAAACTAAAGACTATCTTACCAAGAACTTTAAGATGGTTGATATGGGTGAGGCAGCTTATGTCATTGGCATAGAGATCTTCAGGGATAGATCTCGAGGATTGCTAGGACTGTCTCAGAAAGGTTATATCAATCGAGTCTTGAAAAGATTTCATATGGAACTATGTTCAGCCAGTTGTGCACCCATCATGAAGGGTGACAAATTCAGTGGGAGTCAGTGTCCTAGAAATGACTTAGAAAAGGGTCAAATGCAGAAAGTTCCGTATGCGTCAGCAGTTGGGAGCTTGATGTATGCACATACTTGTACCAGGCCAGATATCAGTTTTGCTGTTGGAATGTTAGGAAGATACCAGAGTAATCCAGGAATGGAGCATTGGAAATTGGCAAAGAAAGTGATGCGGTATCTTCAAGGGACGAAGGATCATATGCTCACATATAGGAGATCAGATCAGTTGGAAGTGATCGGCTATTCGGACTCAGATTTTGCTGGTTGCCCAGATAGCAGAAAGTCTACCTCAGGCTTTATATTCATGCTAGCAGGTGGGGCAATCTCGTGGAAGAGTGTAAAGCAGTCTATCACTGCTTCATCCACGATGGAGGCTGAGTTCATAGCATGTTTCGAGGCCACGAATCATGCATTATGGTTACGTAATTTCATCTCAGCACTTGGTGTAGTTGATTCTATTGCCAGGCCGCTGAAGATATTTTGTGATAATACAGCAGCCGTTTTCTTCTCTAAGAATGGAAAGTACTCTAGTGGTTCCAGACACTTGGAACTTAAGTACTTAGTCGTTAGAGAAAGAGTTCAGAAACAAAGGGTGTCAATTGAGAATATAAGTACCACTCTAATGGTTGCTGATCCATTGACCAAGGGATTACCTCCAAAGACATTCAAAGAACATGTTATTAGAATGGGTCTTTGAGTAATCTGTAATGTATGTTTTGGTGCTTATGTAATTGACACTATTGCGCAATAAAAGTTTGTTTCTGTATTTCCTGTTATCCAACTATGTGTGCACATATTATGTATGGATGTTTGTTAAACAGGAAAAGTCTTGACAAGACAAATTACAGGGGTCATTTTGGTTATAGACTCTATTAGTGAGGGTTATCAATGTTGTGGTACGTAGAAGGAAGTATGACATAGATGTTGTATAACCGCTATGACTCACATTGGTGGTCCAAGCTAATTGCAGTATTACAGTATCTCATTATTTGGGCTTATCAGTTATTATTTTTAAATTCGTGACGTGTCAAAGTTTTTCAGTATGGAATCCAATGGAGTCAAAATGTTTTTTAAAATGAGTCTTTTGTTTGTTTTCTAAAGTTTTAATATAATCGGCTAGTGGTCCAAGTGGGAGAATATTAATCTCACATTAAGTGGCCCACTAACCTTTGGGTTTTTAATGGATTCCATAATTATAGCCTAACTGATATTATGTATGCCCAAATATAAAGGTTACTTTGATAAAGTTAATAATCATGTGGGGTAGAAAGGGGCCATGATGGGTGATTTTATCACATGGTTATTTGCAAACGTAGACCCTCATCTCTCCTCCATATAGAAAACAAACTCTCCCCTTTTTGTGGTGTTCCATCAACTTCAGTTAGGGTTTGTGCAAAGGAAAGGAGACAGAGAGAAGAAGGAGTTCTACAGATTAAGGTTTGCAATTAGGGTTTGCAAGGATCAATGAAGGGACTGAAATCTCATCACTCAATCTAATGGCGTCAGGTATGTAT
Source organism: Agave tequilana (assembly GCA_038442645.1). Classification (NCBI taxonomy): domain Eukaryota; kingdom Viridiplantae; phylum Streptophyta; class Magnoliopsida; order Asparagales; family Asparagaceae; genus Agave; species Agave tequilana. The sequence continues at coordinate 248,153 of JAVJIF010001152.1, read as the reverse complement.
ATGCATTTGTATATTTCTTCTGAGATGCATATTGATTCTAGATCCATGATAGATGAAATAATTATCATGAAGTTTATTTAAGTTTAATTCTAACAATTTATTCTCAAAAATCAGCCTCTGACAAGTCACATCAGCACTACGTAGGCGTTGGATCGTTCGCTTGAATTGTTGTCCATTTAAAAATAAAAAACCTATCCTATATGCCTCCTTAGGAACATAGAGATGGCAAGGCCACCAATCCCCTTTTAGATCAGTTTCGTTCATCTCTTCAGTAAACGATTTCCATCTCCAGCCATTAAAGGCTCCATTGATCAAAATTTCATTTCCATTGATCTATACAGATGAGTTTCAAATCAGGAACACTTCAATAAATTTATCAGTTTTCATCACTTCTGGAAAAACAAATGTTCTCTCACTTGCAAAATTCTGCTAAGCAAAAAGCTCTAGTTGTTTCCTTGTGCTTGTGCATCCATATGTGCCTACTTGCAGAATATTTGAGCTTTAAAGTTTGGGTTGGGCTCGGCAACCCAGATCAAGAATAAAGCTCAAGCTTTGGAGCTTTATGCTTATGGCATCCACCCGCGCCTGGAATCTGCCACGCGGGTAGGACGAAACGACCTAGCACCTACGTGGCGCCGCGCTGATCTGTCAGAAGTCGGTTTTTGAAAATAAATTATGAGAAGGTCTATTTTTGCAATTAATTTGAAAAAAATATTGAAACGCCCCGATCCCGCGGATAAGGGAACGCTACAGCGACGTACATACGCGAGCGTAAATACCCTCACATACGTACGCTACGCCTCAATACAGGAATAAAACACAATATACACAATAGTTCCAGCATTAAATAAGTACAAAAATACCTGCAAGAAAGATCAGTGATCATAATAGATATGAAAATAAGGAAAAATATGGACAGAAGATAGAGAATAAAAATATCTATGAATAGTATAGGTGACGAGTCTCCTGTGTATATCCCATGAAATATCTGGTACTATGATATCTCGAATCTCCAACCTGGGCACGCAAATCCAGGGTTGTCAGAAAGCGACCTAGTGAGTGATAAAATGAAGGAAACAGTAATATATATTATAATAATACAGTCACGATAATAATATATAATACATGTTTAAATACCAGTGATAAAATATGATAATAACACTCGGAAAAAAATGTACAAGTGTCATATTTTAACATCATCAATAGCTAGCATACTGTAACAGTGTCATTATCACAATAATATCCAGTTTTATATTATTATTGTTTATTTGTTCGGGCTGTGCTACCAAAAATAATAGGTAAGTCATTTTCGAAGATTATGTTACTAATAGTCAATAGAGTTATACCATTTATATATTATTCTCAATATACGTCATATGATACAGTATTAAGTGCTCCTCATTACATTAGTGTATAAGTAACAAATAGCAGTTTTAATTACTTTATATTTTTTGTTTAATCTAATAATAACAGTAGCATAATGGTGTCGTGATGAATATGAACATGAAGATATGATGTATGCAGAATAATCATACTACAATATTGTGATTATATAATATCAGTGTCTATAGGGTATACATGAAATAGATAATATTTGAAATGCAGAATATCCGTGTACAGGAATAGTGTCTGTGAAAAATATGGGAAGTGCAAAATATACATAGCAATAAATATGACATCAGGAAATATATAACAAGTATAACCACACAATTGTATACATATATCGGTGCACAACATACATGTAACATGATTGTGGATAAGATATCAAAAAGTATAAAGTGTAAAAAACAACAATATATACATGTATCGAGCAGGTTATGCTAATCGGTACCTCTGATATTTCAATCAATCTCCTTCAATGTCCCATACCACTGGCAGCTCATACCAGAGCCCACATTCCGGCGAACCCATCCGAACATATTATACAGGTACCATGATCCGAACGAGAGAGTGACCAAATAACAATCGTTCACGTTGTCGCTATTGTTTATACCTTTTTATTATGTTAATTGGAACCCAATTGTCAAGGAGCTCTAATCGGGTGGGTGTATCCCGTGCATATTCGGGATCACGACCTTACCAAGACTCCCTGGCTGCTGAGACCAGGGCTAACCAGCTAGGGTGAAACAAGTAACGGGAAACGAGAGCTCATCGAGCTATAACAGATGGTAGCCAGCACTACCACTTCCCCCGCAGTGGGACAATAATGAATTCAGACATCCACCCGACAAGATCTAGTCATCCGTCAAGTCTCCCCATCCCATGTTATATTTATCATGTTAAAACTACATAGTATATTAGGAACAATAACATTGCATGATACATGTAACACGATAACTGGACGTGAGCTCTGTTGTTAGCTTGAAATAAGATAACGGGAAACGAGGAACAAGAAATGTGAGATTCTAGAGGTGGCCCCCATGGCTTGGATACATGTGGCACTTAGTTTCACACATCACATATGAGCAGTTCACATGTTCAGTATGAGAATATCAATATTAGTAACAGGAAACAATCAGGTAACGGGAATGTAGGAATATTCATCTAGCAATAATTCATGTAATATAAACTATGATCCATGCAACAGGAGTACAGAGACAATCAGTGCATGTATACCGGTAAATCTATGTAACAGTGGTACATGAACATGATATAACTGTGTACAGATTATCCAAGTAGCGATGGTACAAATGTATGAAATCACGGTATCCAGTAAAATAATATATCTGTGTATCTGTGGTTCATAAGCATGAAATAATAGTATCGGTTGTATCAGTATCTGTGTAACAGTGATATATGTACTGGAACTACAAAGTCTAATGTAACGGGCATTTACATGAAATACAATGTCCAGTGTGCTAGCATGTCCGTGTAACGAGGATACTGCTACATGTAATAACAATGATTATGTCCCAATGATACGATACATGCGATAGTAGTGGTCCTGAGTATGATGTGACAATGTCTAATATGTCAGTAGTTCTTCATGTAACAGTGACAGTGTCAGGGTGAAAGCGGTCCCATGCATATATGACAATATATCAGTAGATATGTATCATGTTTTATTTTACTACTATGATCAATATGATACAAATCTTATAGATAATGATTTATTTTCAAACTCTTCATAACCAATTTTATTAAATATTACCTTAGTGATTATTTTGAAAATCCATTTATCAATTGTTTAATAATTACGCAATACTCAGCTACTTCCCCTATACTTTATATTAAATCAAGAAACAAATTGAACTATTATTTTATCGGTTATGTTTAATAAAACATCATGAATACTTTTTCTTACAATGATTTCTTGATAATTACAAGTTATTAAATAATATTTATAGTGATTTAACAATAATCACGGTTCATTAAAAAAATCAATTAATTACATTTAACATGATAAATATAATTTTTAAAAGAAAAACACTCACTTAGGTGACACAATAATGTAGCTCATCCTCCTACGGTCATAACGGTTGCAGAGTCATCCAATTCGGAGTCCGGATGCTCCAGATATCACCCGTATACTAAGATCATAACAAAAAGGGGTTAGATATGTAATTTAAATGAAATAATTTATTTAATAGGTGTTTTTATGTAAAACTTACCTTATTGGGTTTAGAAGTGGGTTTGTGCTGCTTATTGGGTCGGGTTTAGATCCACAACCCATACCCGTTAATATAAGTAATGGGTTATTGGGTTGTTATCGTGTTGAGTTTATATTCAACACCCAACCCAAGGTGGTTAATGGGTTCGGGTTCACGCCTGAACCCAAATATCATAGCAGCAGCGTTCGCTGATGCGCGCGGTGTGGCCGGCCGGAGGAGAGGGAGACCCGCGGCGGCGGGTCTAGCCGCCGACGGTAGTCAGAGAGAGGAGAAGAACTGGAAGAATAAGAAGAAAAAGAATAAGAAGAATAAGAGGAGGAGAAGGGATGGGCCGGGGAACGCCGACCGTGGGCAAAGGTCAGGCCCCTCCCTGGTCTGGAACAAAGAGTGGGGGCGAGAGAGAGAGAGAGAGAGATAAAAAGAGAGAGTGAGGAAGAGAAAGGGAAGATAGATAGAGAGAGAGTGAAAGAGAGGAGTTAAATAGAGAAAGAGAGAGATGGAGATGGAGAGAATCTATAGAGGAGGAAGGGGAAAGGTCGTGAGTAAAACGGTGGTAGACGTGGGGAAGAAGAAAGGGGGAAAAAGAAATAGAAAAAGGATTTAATAATAATATTTAATTAATATTATTTTAGTCGGTAAATTTTGCCTAGCTCTGAACGGTTCCCAAATTTTTTGTAAAATAGAGAATATTACGCGGATAAGGAATGTGAAATTAGATTCTAGAAATCTTGTCCGCTTTGTAAGTTAAAAATCTTAGAATGTATCACCGGTACTGGGCAACACCGGTTTGGCCAGATTTTTGATAAACTCAGAAAATTTTCTAAAAATGCCTGAAAAGAGAAAATATGGATCTAAAGAATATTTTGAAAGCAAATTCTTGAAATTTAACTCTGGTTGTAAATTAAAAATGGAAGAGCCGATTATCAATATCGGTCGCACCGATTTTGGAGATTTTCCAAAATAATTTAGAAAAATTTCAGAAAATTCTGAAAAATTTAAAATATTAGAAAATAATATTTGAAACTGAAACTGGCTCAATCTGACTTCTAGAAAGGTCAAATCAATTTTGTACGCCGTATTGAATACTGATACTGTGATACATACATAAAGGATCAAGGGGTTAAAAATATTCAAAAAATTGCCCTTCCTATTGTCTAGAATAGACTTTCCTAGTCTGAACAAATTTATTTTAAAATTTATTATTGTAAACATGTTTTAATAATTATGAGAATTGAAACATTTTTTTTTTAAAACTAACTAAATATACAAGTGGGATTATCATGACAAACATGAAGGATAAAGAATAAAATAAAAAGGAACTAAAAGAAATGTAAACATGGAAGTAAAAGTTCAACAATTTGTTAGAACAAATGGAATCACCACGCAAGGTAAGCTAAAAGTTTAACTTAGAATCTACAATTTTAATATTTGAGGTGAATATATTTGAAACTTTAAAAACACAGACATGGAAGTAAATACATAATCTAAGATAACAATTCATAAGAAGAAAAAAAACTTTCAATGATTCAAATATATAGTTTATGGTAATGTTTATTGTACTACTAATTTTATACTATATTATAATACTATTAGACTGACATGTGAGGTCTACTACCATGAATTGCTAGCGTGTCTTACTTGTCAATTTAATGTTAGTACAATCTAGTAAAATATTAGTAGTACAATTAACATTACTCGTACTTTATTCTACAAAGCACTGACACTTCAAAGTCATTATTGGGCATTGTCAGTCTTTGCTAAGAAAGCAAAAATTCTGAGAATTGTAACAAAAAATTAATTAAACTAACTAAACATGCAAGTGGGATCATCATAACAAACATGAAAAGGTGAGGAATAAACTAAAATGGAATTAAGGGAAACGTAAACATTGGACTGAGGTCACTTTAGGACAAAATGAGTGGATGAAGGGGGAGAGGGGGGAAAAAAAAAGGCACCCTTAGGACTAGAGATAGGGGAGCCGATATTGCTACTCTAAAAAGTGATGAAGGCACCCTTAGGATTAGGGCACCCCAAATTTGATAAAGCCCCCATCCCAACCCCTAACAAAAAAAAAAAAAAAAAATTCAAAAAAAAACCCCAAAATGTCCTCTTCTCCTCCTCCTCCTCCTTCTCTCCCTCTTATGCCTCCCCTCGCCAGCGACCAACCCCACCGGCGAACCCCCTCCCCCTTTTCATCCCCCCATCTCCCCCTCCCCGGGCCTCCCTACCCTCCCCCATGGACTCCCCCCGATCTTCGCTCACGGTTTGTTCGGCCGGATTCTGGCCGAACAGACCATAATCTGTTCAGTCAGATCCAGTCGAATAGACTTTAGTTTTTTCGGTCAGAATCTGGCCGAACAGACAAGGGGTGAAGATCAGGAGAGGGGATATCCGGGGGGGAGGGTGGGAAGGCCTGGGGAGATAGGGGGTGGGGAGATCGGTAGGGGAGGAGGAGGGGGAGGTGGGGAGATCGGTGGGGTGGAGGAGGTGGGGAGATCGGTGGGGTGGAGGAGGGGCATCGGGGGGAGGTCGGGGAGGAGGAGGGGAGCGCCGGGGAGTAGGGGCCATTGGAGTTGGACGATGAGGGAGATTGGAGGGAGGAGGAAGAAGAAATGGGCATTTTAGACTTTTCACCAAGGGTGAAATGTTCAAAAAAAAACAATGGCACACTTGTAATTTTTTTGGGGGGCCTTACTCATTTATTGGGGTGGCAATGCCGCTCAGAGATGGCAGCTGTCTCTTGTAATTTAGCTACAAGGGCATGGCACAAAAGTTATCTACTCTTAACTAAGCCTCATTTGTCTCCAAATTTTAAAGTGATTTTTTAGTTCTAATAGTGAACTAGAGCTGAAGAAGTACTAAAATAAAGAAGAAAAATAAAAATATAAAACATGAAAGAAAATAAAAACTAAAAATATAAAGAAAAAAATCTAAAAAATAAAGATGCGAAAGAATAAGGAATAATAAAATAAAAAAATCTAGAAAAGGACAAAAGAAAGAAATAATGTCTAAAAAATAAAGGAAGAAATTTAAAATAAAAAGAAAATAACAAATGAAAAAAGAAATAAAGAATGGAAAACAAGGAATGTAAAATAATCTGAACAAAAAACAAAAAAAAGAATTTTAAACGTATCTATGTAGAAAGTATTTTAGTATCTACCTTAGGCAGATGAAAAGATGATCTATCCGGATCAAACACAGTTCTTTCCACTTCACTTAAGAGAATGCCACGTAATTCACATTGATAGCAATGAATTTAACAGTGGGCCGTTTGTTTCGCGTAAAAGTCCGTAAATCGTAAATGACTTACAACCCAGTTACAACTACGGCGTTTGTTTGGACCGTAATTCGTAAAAGGCTTACACAATCCAATTATCACTCACTTGCAACCCAATTACCACTCACTTACAGCCCAGTTACAGTTAATTTTGTGGTCATGCAAATTTGTATTATTTTTTTATGTTAATTTAATTTTTTTTTAATATTTAGCATTTTTAATATTTATTTGCAATATTAAAACTTTTTAAATCACCAAATAGTTAATTTTGTGGTCAAGTTTCTCACTTACGACTTACACATTGCGACAACCAAATATCGTAAAACACAATACACTTTTCCACTTACAACTTTATATTACCAACCAAACATCATAAAGCTTACATGCATGTAACTCATTTACAACTGTAAAAGACTTTACTAATTACGACTTACGAATTACGGTCAGTTACGACAACCAAACAGGATTAAACACCTGACAGAAATTTGATAGACCGTCCCATACCACCACATATCGAATAACATTTGTTCGTGACATTATTTATTTGTAGTTGAGGTGTTTCCCCCTGGGGCCCAATGCGGATGCAAGCAAACTAGAATCCATCTTCGAAGCTATAGAGTAAGGCCAACAAAGGAAAATGCCCCACTACTTCTAAGTATAGCATTGCAAGCAACGCTTAATTACAGAGAAGCAACATGATTTTTTCGACTTGAGGGGCTGTTTGGATTCAAGGTAGTGGTCGAAGTGAGAAATATCATTTCTCACTTCCGCTGTCCATTCAAACACCGGAAAAGGAAAATGAAAAAAAAACCCTTTTTACTTTTCTCTTTTCCCTTTACACAATCACTTTTCCCAACTTCTAAGGTACTACAGTAAATTTTGTGATATGTTAATTTCATTTGTAATAACTTGTAATTTTGTGGTCATGTAAATCTTACTTGCATTGTAATTATAGTTCAAATTTTTTTCATAATTAATTTTTATTTTAATATTACTTTACGATTAACTTTGTGGTGAACCTTTCCACTTTCACTTCCATATTACCAACTAAACACTGAAAAAGGCATTACATTTACACTTTTCAATTACGCTTCCCAACTATCAACCAAACATCAAAAAAGAAACATAAATTCTTATTTTTCAAGAGGAAAAGAATTATACTTCCTACTTCCTCATTTTCAAAAAACTTTCAAAAACTTTAAAAAGAGCCCCAAAAACTGAAATTTTTACCATGAAAACTCACAATTTGTCATAGTTTATTGTATATTTCTAAGATTTTAAAAGGCTAAATTTCATAAAACTATGACAAACTTTCAACAGTTCTAAAAAAAATTATCACAAATTTCTGAGAATGCAAAAAAACTACTGCAAACTTTAATCGTTTTAATAAACTATCACAAACTGCCACACGACTGTTAACGATGGAAAGAAAATGAAAAAATGGGAATACATTAATAAAAAAAATAGGGAAGTAAAAGGCGATGCACGGTTTGGTCCTGAGCATCTGACGATCCCGCGCACGGCGACTGAGTTCCCTTTCCGAACAGAAGCGGGAGGAGCTCCACATTTCAACCCCCAACGCCTCTCCCTCTTCCCTCCAAATGATTTCTCCCAAATTTCTCACCCCATCTCAATTCCCCCTTCGATCGCTCCCCTAAAACCCTAGGCAAAATCTCCCCCTACCTTCCCACTCTCGATGGAAGAGGACAAGGGCGGCGCGGGCTCCTCTTCTAGGGTTTCCGCCTCTCTCGCGCCCTCAGCTCCTCCCGCTCCCCAGCCTTCTTCCTCTTCGAATCCCTCGAAGGAATCGATTGCGTCGGCGAAGCGGCAGATGTTCTCGGTCGAGCTGAAGCCGGGGGAGACGACCATCGTCTCGTGGAAGAAGCTTCTCAGGGAAGGCGGCAAGGGGAGTGCGAAGCCCTCCGATTTGACTGGGGCCGATCCCGTCACTGCCTCGGGGCCCAGTCCGGCTGCGGTTGCGGTATGATCTTGGTCCCTCTGATTTCAATTTGGTTTGTTTGGATTGTATGCCCTGTAGAAATTTTGGATAAGCAGAAACATACAGAGAGGGATTAGAATTATCTCAGCGGAAGCAGTAGTAGCTGGTTCAATCCCGCTCCCTGTGGTCGTCCTAATCTTCGGCGGTAGGTGGACGTTACAAGAACAGTCACCTTGAATTCACAGTTTAATTACTCAATGAAATCACTTTGTAATTGAGAGAGGAGATGAGAATCCCTCTTACTTCTTAGTAGAAAAAAAACTTCTTTTATGGGAGAAAACTTCAACCCACATTTTATATAGTGGTTAGGAGATAGAGTTGTAATTCTCATCTCCAACCAATAAGATCTTAAGAGATAGAGTTGTAATTCTCATCTCCAACCAACAAAATGTTGGGAGATAGAGTTGTAATCTAACAACAACTATCAAGATTTTGATCAATCTTGATTTATATTCAAATTGAGATTATCTTATCTTATCTTGATGCGATCTTTTATACTAGGTCTAGCCCACTATGCGCGCCCAATGAAGTTCTAACCCGCCCGACGTGTCTTTTATTACTTCATCTCCCACTAGCGCATAGTGGGCAGTATTATACATAGGGGTGTCAATTGGGCCGTGCCGGGCCAAATCCGGCCCGGGCATGGCAGGCCAGGAGCCAGGCTGTGCCGAGCCCGGCCCGGCCCCGGCCCACCTGGCCAACAGGCGGGCGGCCTAGCCCGGCCCCATCTCGGGTTCCAATTGTGGAACACGGGCACGGCCCAAGGCCCAGGTGCTCTCGACCCACAGATTAATTTTTTTAAAAAACTTAAAAATTTCTTAAAATTCAAAAAATTCCTAAAAATTCTTAAAAAATCTAAAAAATTCTAAAATTTTTTATTCAAGTTGTGATAAAATTAGCAAAGAAAATTATAAGGTGTGAAATGAAATATATATTTTTTATTAATGATCTAATAAAATGGATAATGGATGCAAATACAATTGAAGTATAAATTAATTTTTTTCAAGTTTATCATTAATACATAAAAAAGTGCGAGTCTTCAATCTTCATACATTTTATCAATCATAAATAAAAAATACAAGTCTTCATTCATCTTCTAGGGAGTCTTCTGAAAATTCTTCGACGAGATCGTCAATTATTTTATTTTGACTTTTCTTTTTCGCATCCAGCCAATCCTTCGAGCACATGGTCATCTCGATCGCATCCGATGCCAGATTGTTCCTCGTATCAGTCAGCACTCCGATGCCAGACTATTCCTCGTATCAGTCAGTACTCGACCACCTGTACTAAAAGCAGACTCGAAGCTACTGTAAATGCCGGAGGAGTTAGTAAATCACGTGTCATGATGGAAAGCACATGATAAGTTGATGCCTGTGATTTTCACTATGCTAAAATATTAAAATTTTCAAATCGTGAGTCTCGATCGATCTCAGGAGTCACAACACGTTGGATATAATAATGAAGTTCAATTAAAGAATCAGAAGTTCTAGATTTATTTGAAAGCTGATAAAAGATTAGAAAATAATGAACTTCTACTATTAGAGATTGAAAAAATTTGAGAAGATTGCTTATTTCTGTTAGTAGTTTCGTAAACATCATATAACTTATTTATAGAAGGATCAATATCTGCCCACATTAGGTCAAAGCTATCCTCATAGTTCATCCTTTCATAAAAATTTACATCCATTAAATTTAATCATAAAATCCATAATAGCAGCAAAATAAAAGATAAAAGAATTTTTTAAAATATTTATTAATTTTTTCTCTATGGGACAATAATATTTGAATAGAATCAATATTTCTACAATCAGAAAATATTTCACTTATTTCAGTTAACTCATAAAATACTAGTCGTTGGATAATAAATACCAGAAAATAATTTTGTTATTCTTTTAAATCTTTTTAAAAATTCACAAATTCATTTGCAAATTTGCCATTTCTTATCGGAAATAAAACAGTTAGGCATCTCTACAGAAATAAACTTATTTATTGCCTCCTTATAAGGAATTGCTTTACTCAACATATTATATGTTGAGTTCCAAGGAGTTCTTACATCTTGAGATAATTTTAGAGCAGGCAACCTAAACCCGAACAAATTTGTCTGAAGGTTTGCCTTCTTAGGCCGCTACTTTTAATAAATATAATAGTATTTCTTAATTTTAAATATAATCATTAATTAAATTTTAAACCATCTCGTACACACAAGTTAATAATATGACAAACACATAAAATATGATTTTTTTCATTCAAAACGGGTTTTAAATAAATTTTCAAAATCTCAATTTTTGCACTATTTTCACTAGCATTATCAAATGAAACAGTAAAAATTTTAGAATCAATTTTATATTCTCTAGCAACCCGCATTATAATCTTATGAAGATTTAAAGCATTATGAGGATGAGAAATTTTTTTAAAATCGATAATTCTTTTATTTAAAACCCAGTCAGAATCAATAAAAATAAACATTAATAATAATATAATGGTAGCCGTTAAAGGCTTCCCAACAATCAGAAGTGAGTGCAATTTATGGGGCAAAGATGATAAAACTGCAACTAACATTTGTTTTTATTCTTCAAATATTTTAAACATTTTTGATCTTATAACGTTCCTATTGACCGACTCATAATCAGGATTATGAGTGATTCTAATATAATCTGTAAATGCATCATCTTCAGCCATACTAAAAGGCTGTTCAGACCGAATAAGATATTTCACTAAATTTGTTTTACTTGTTGCACAATTATAACTAAATGTGCCTAAAGTGCCACCCAAAGTGCTAATTTGGGTTTGTCATGGTTGTGGTGTTCGGGGTGTTTGCTCTTAACATGTTAGGCAAGTCGGCCAGTTCTCGCATTTTTGAGAAAAGAATATGAAACATCTGGATACAATTTGCATTGAGCTCTCCTAACTCCATTAACAGTTATTTTATCAAAATATTTTTAAACTTCAGATTTAAGAGTTGTGGAGGTAGTTGATACTTCGGGGGAACTAATACGTATATGAAGAACAATGTTGGGTATATCAGAAGAAGTATTAAAATTTGTGCTTGGTGTAAGTTGTGTGAAAGAAATTTGTGGAGTGTCGTCTAGTGACAAATTTAGGGCTTCCCACGTATCATTACAAATATTAAAATTATCATGAAATCTATAACCAGAAGATTAACTAGGTCCAGCTTGACTAGAATTGGCATATATTCTTTTGGCTATTTTTTAATTTTATAAAAATATAAATACCGGATTGAGAGCTTGTAGAGTTTAAGGACTTGAGGCTTGAGAGCTTGTAGAGCTTGTAAAGAGACTTGAAGAGCTTGTAGAGAGAGCTTGTAGAGCTTGTAGAGAGAGCTTGTAGAGCTCGAGGACTTGAGAGCTCGAGGACTTGAGACTTGAGAGCTTGTAGAGAGAAAAGAGAGCTTGTAGAGCTTGTAGAGAGAAAAGAGAGTTTGTGGAGCTTGAGGAAGATGAAAAGTAGTTTTTGTTGTGATGAAATGAAGTGGGAAAGTTGAGGTATTTATAGAAGTGGAGTGTTTTTTTTACAATTTTTTTGCAAAAAACTAAAAAAACAAAGCATATACCCGTTAAGGGGGTATTTGCAAATACCCCACAATGACTATAATAGCCATTGGGATTGAGGCGAGGGGGTACTTGCGAAAAAAATTGCAAATACCCCCACCCAACGACTATAATAACCGCTGGGCTGGGTGTGCGGGTAGGGCCGAGCCTGGCCCGATCAGCCCAACGACTATTATAGCATTGGGTTTATTTTATGGGCCGGCCCGCGCGCAGGCCAGAGCTCTGACACGACCCGCCGGGCTGTGGGCCGCCTCTGGCGGACCTGGCCTGACTTTCCCCGGACCCGGGCTGCGTTTGGCCCGGGTCCTTTTTGAGATGGGCCGTGCCCGTGCGGGTTGCCGGCCCAACCCAGCCCATTTGACACCCCTAAATATACATTCTCACTCTCAATCCACCAAATGGTATTTCATTCATGCTTGGTAAGTGAACCGTGCGACCGTCGAGCCACCGACAATAGAATTTTGAGAGAATGATGTCAAATCTTACAAGATCAGCATTGGACATCTTTGAAAAGGTTCTCGTCATGCCCCAGTCTCATTTAGTCACATTCTATTTGGTACCTCCAATCCCTCAATTTTGGAGCTCTACCAAAATTTTTCTTTATTTTATGTTTACAGTTGTGTTGCAGGTTCTAAAAGACAACTTGTTAGTAGTAAACCATAAAACACGAATGTGTCACTAAATAGTTTTTCTTCGCCCTCATATTACTTAGTTTTGGTACAATCGCTTTTCCAATGATGTTCCATTAGGTCGAATCAATCTTGACCATTGGAAACACATCAAAGTAGCATTCAGCCATTCACTGCATCTCCACTTTATAATATAGTCAATAGTCACACATGACAGATATAAAGTGTGATCAATTATTTTGATCCATACGGACTTACATAAATAAAGAAGGATCATTCTTTCATTTTCTTATTTGGTCGCAAAGCACATGCATTATCAAATAGATGCTACGGTGGAGTTCTCTTTAAGTAAAAAAGTGTATGTCACAATCTAACATCATACAGATCCCAGTCCTTCTCGAATCCTCTACCTGCTCGCTCTTCTCAGTACCTAGTTAAGGTTTCGTATCTGGTTTTACACAAGCCACATGGATTGTGGGACTCAATTATCCATGCGAAGTCTTTAGAAGACTATTTCTTGGCTTCAACCAAGATGACATTTTAAGCATAGTTGGTTCAACTCGCCACATTTGTGCTATGAACTCAATGTCTTTGCTCGCTCTCCAAGTGCTAAGGGCGATTACTCGTGTGAGTGAGTCGATCTTTGCCTGTTGACATCATGGTTCACAGTCGCGGTCTCGACCGCCGACTCGGCGGGCACTGAGACGGATCGGTCTCGGTGACTCGAGTAGGTCTTGGGCGATACGCGCAAAACGCTACATAGAAAACTCAAAAAATTCTGAAAAAATCACGACAAATCTTAAAAAAATGTAGACATTCAATTCATGTATCACATGTCCAAAACATATCACCTAGCATACTAAACATAAAGCGAAAGTATAAATACACGTGTCGTCGGTAGAAACATATCAAAATACATGCACAATATAGTAAATTGCACAAACTACATTCATAAATACATGTTAATGTAGTTATTTTCACATTGAATTGCGATGAGGCACAAAATCATCATAATAATCTCTGCGGTAAGTAGACAGACCGATACTAGTACTCGTAAATCTCTCAAGTTGTGGTCTGTAGTCATGGATATATGTCACACTATAATGTTGGCCTGATGTCAAACTCAACATTTGTATATGACTTTTAAGACTAGAAGTTCCTTCATCAGTACTATTGTTGCCCTCATTATTGTCATCATCACCACTGCCGCCATCATTGTCATCATTATCATCGCCATCCTCACCATCACTACTAGAGCTGAATAAAACCCTCACATCTTCACCACCAACACCATCATCTGCTTCTCTTATACCTCGGAGGGGGGAGAGGGGGGAGAGATTGGAAACAAGGAGAGAGAGAGGGGGAGGGGAAAGAGACAGAGAGACGGGAGATGGAAAAGGAAAGAAAGAGAGTGGGTGAGAGAGGGATGGGGAGGGGAAAGAGACAGAGGGGGGAGGGAAAGAGACATAGAGAGACGGGAGATGGAGAGGGGGAGAGAGCGGGTAAGAGAGGGAGAGGGAGAGAGAAACAAAGGGAGGGAGAGGGAAAGAGAGGGAGGAACATCACCTGGGACTGGGGAGGAGCGGCCGATGACCAGATCTGAGCAGCGACGATCGGGCAGCGACGGCGATCTCCAGATCTGAGCGAGAGATAAATTTTTTTTCTTTTCTTTTCTTTTCGTTATACCCGTTCGTCACGGGTGAATATGCGTTTTGAGCCGACTCGGCCGAGAATCGGAGTCGACTCGGCCGAGTCACGATCGATTCGGCCGAGTCACGATCGATTCGGCCGAGTCGGCTGAGTCAACTCCGATTCTCGGCCGAGTCGGTCTCCTCTGAGTTGAGCCGACCGACTCGTGACTCGGACTCGTCTCGGAGCGGGCCGAGACGGATACGACTCGGCCAACTCGTCTCTGACTTGGACAAGTCTTTGAACCATGGTTGACATACTCATGCTATGGAGTCCTTTTCATAGCTAATGTGTGTATACATAGTCGAAAAAAGACAATGCTTTATTCTATAATAATATCCATGAAACAAATGTCTGAATCAAATGATCAACTTAAAACATATAAATCACAATTTATGAAGTCTTAAACTTCTGACATTAACCTGATAAGCCTGACGAGCTATCAGCTTAGTCAAAGGGTCAACCACCGTGCGACTTGTAGGAATGTGTCTCAGGATCACCTCTTTTTGCACAATCATATGGCCGATAAAATGGTATCTTATGTCTATGTGTTTGGTTTTCCTATGATACCTGGGGTCCTTAGAGTAGGCAATAACAGTTGAACTGTCACAATATTGTGACAGGCTCCTGAGCACGTGCGACAATGCCAAACTCTCGAAGAAATCTCTTTAACCAAACACCCTCCTGAGCAACCGCAGAACTAACAACATATTTCGCCTCCATAGTGGACAATGCAATGCAGGTTTGCTTCTTGCTGCGTCATGTAATTGCCCCGCCATTTAGCAGAAAAGCATAACCTGAAGTAGACTTGCGCTCATCAGGGTCGCCACCCCAGTCGACATCGCTGTAACCAACTAAGCACAGGTCTGGTGTTTGGTAGCATAGAATGTAGTCTGCTGTTCCTTTAAGGTATCTGAATATCCACTTCATTACTTTTCAATGAGCAAAGCCAGGATTTGTTCGGAACCGACTGACAAGGCCAACTGCATGACAAATGTCTTGCCGAGTACACATCATAGCGTATATCAGGCTTCCAACAACATTTGAATAGGGAACTCGAGCCATCTTCTCTTTTTCCTCCGAAGTTTGAGTACACATGCTAATACTCAAAGTACTACCCTTCTCGACAAGAGTGTCAACATGCTTGCAAGCTTGCATCTGAAATCGTTTGAGTATCTTCTTAATGTATGTCTTTTGAGACAACCCTAGAAGTTTCCTAGAATGATCTCTTAGGATCTTAACTCCGAGCACATAACTTGCTTCACCCATATCCTTCATCTTAAATTTGAGGACATCCAACCCTACGTGACGATGATTATCTCTTTGTCATTTTCAGCTAAAAGTATGTCGTTTACATACAGAGAGAGAATTAAAAAATTACCCTTGGATCGTTTAACATACACACAATGGTCTTTCTCAATCATCGTGAACCTTTTAGAAGTAACGACTCGATGGAATTTGAAATACCATTGTCTGGCTGATTGTTTCAAGCCATAGATGGATCATCGGAGTTTGCAAATTTTCGCTCTTCCCCGTTTGCTGTAAAGCCAACAGGTTGATTCATGTATATCTCCTCATTCAATTCTCCATTGAGAAATGCAGTCTTAACGTCTATTGGTAAAGTTCTAAATCCAAATGAGCAACAATAGTTAGAATTAGGCGAATTGAGGCAAACCTCACTACCGGTGAGAAGGTTTCCTCATAATCAATACCCTCTCTTTGGGTGTAGCCTTTCTCCCTGAGTTAAGCTTTGTACCTTTCAATGGAACCCTCCCATTGTGTTTGACTTTCAGAACCCATTTGTTTTCGATAATTTTACGCCCAGGTGGAAGATCTACCAAGTCCCAGACTTGATTTTTTCTCATGGATTCCATCTCATCTTGAATAACAAGTTTTTATTCCTCAGAAGATGGGGATGCCATAACTTAATAGTTTTTAGGCTCATCTGCCTCTTGCGGAGTACACATGAAAGTTTCTCCCTCAATCTCAAAGCGACGACGAGGGATGTTTCCACGTTAGCTTCTACGAAAAATGTAGCTTTGGAATCAGTCCCTAATAGTACACTCTCATTAGGCAGTAAGTCACTCTCATCTTCTTGATTAGGATTAAGAGTGCCTTCATGTGACTCGTCCACTTCAAAAAAATCTATTAATATCATCGATATCCCCTTTTCTTGAAAATTTCCCTTCGAGAAAAATTACATCTCGTGATTCAATTTCGGTAGTCGTTCCATCTGGCTGTCACCAAGCATCACATACTCTTTGAATTCATCAGGGTATCTAATGAATATGCACTTATTTGCTCTAGGGTCAAATTTCCCATAAGCATGAGAGTTGCTGTGAATATAGCCGGCTGCCCCTATGGGCACATGTAGCTTAAGTCAGGCCTTCTACTCGTCCAAAGCTCATATGGCGTTGTTGAAACCTATTTGGAGGGTACATGCTTAAGGATGTAGGCAACTGTCAACAATGCATCCCTCCGAAAAGATATTAGGGGTTGGCATTCGCCATCATTGACCTAACCATGTCTAAGAGAGTATGATTTCGTCTCTCCGCTACACTGTTTTGTTGCGAAGTGTAAGGAATCGTCAACTGTCTCTTAATCCCTTTTTCATTACAGTATTGCTTAAATATCTCAGATAAAAACTCACCTCCTCGGCCAGTACGAAGAGTTTTCACTGTTTCATTCTTTTGATTCTCAACCAAACTCAAATAACGTCTAAATCAATCTAATGCTTCTGACTTATGGGAGATCGGAAAAATATGACCATAGAGAGTATAATCATCTATAAATGTAATGAAATATGTGGCACCATGTCGTGCCCTCACACTCATTGGCCCACAGATATTGGAATGAATTAATTCAAGAGATGATGATGTTCTTGTGGCTTTGCCGAATGGCTTCCTAGTCGACTTGCCTAATAAGCAATGTTCACATGTTGGCAAGCTAACTTTAGCGAGCTGGCTTAATAGGTTTTTTCTAGCTAACCTGCTCATTTTTTCTTGACCAATATGGCCAAGTCTAGCATGCCAAGTAGCAGAATTATGCACAGTAGTCAAAAACGAATTAGAATCATTATTTGAATAACAAATATCCAAAACAAATAATCATTATGAATAAAGCCACTACCATTAAAGGTGGTTCTCATGAATATTTGAACACCATTATTTTCGAAGGACAAACAAAAACCTATCCTAAGTAAAGCAGTAACTGACAACAAGTCTCGTCGAACATTAAGAGCATAAAGGACATCGTGGATCAGAAGTGCGCGTCCTCCGCGCAAGTCTAGCTTGTAGGTTCACATACCAAACATATTCACGCTATCACCGTTTCCCATGTAGAGAACTTTACTACCTGACGGTATTCGACGATACTCTACAACCCAACTCGGTCTCTTGTCACATGTTCGATTGCTCCTGAATCAATAATGCAATCAGAGGATGGAAGAGCTACCATTACATGGCTAGTAACAAAAATAAAGTGAGAACTCAAGTTAGGGAGTACCTTCTTCAGCTCAGTGCAATCACGAGCAAAGTGTTCTTCCTTGCCACAATTAAAGCATGTTGTGCTAGTTTTGCCCTTCTTACCAAAACGCTTGCCGCTCTTGCGTTTGATAGAATTAGCCTTCTCAGGCGAAGGTCCAGGATTTTCATTATTTTCGTCTTCGTTTTTCTTACGTTTCGGCCTAAATGGCCTGACTGAGCAGTATAAGACGAGCCATTAGCCTTAGCAGCTTCCAAGCGCTCAGCTTCAAGCTTCAAATGACGCGAAAGATTATCAAATGTCTTAATGTTCTCATTGTGCGGTATGTTCAGTCTCATTTGCTCCCGAGTGTCAGGTAGAGACAAATGCCAACTTGGACTTGTTGTTCATCACTCTGGTTGTTTTCAGCTACTTTGAGTTCGCGAATCATCGATGACATCTGCCTAAGATGTTTCATATTCCCATTTGGGCACATTTTATGAGAGTCAAACTTGAGAGTCAATGCATGCAATCTTGTAGCAGAGGTTTCGCCAAACTTGAGTTTTAGGGCATTTTACATTTCGTGAGAAGTCTTATAGTCCTCGAACGCATTGATCAAATCACTATGTATGTTGCTCCGTATAATAAAGCGCGCACAACGATCTTTCTTGGCCCATTGTGTGTAGGCCACAACATCGCGTCGGTGTTGTGGACCGCTGCGTTCCTCTTGGGCGCCTCCATGGACTGTGTTAGGGTTTTCAAAACCTGTTGTTCATCAAGGAGATACCGAACCTTGCGATGCCAAATGTCATAATTTTCACCGTCTATTTTTTCTCTTTTGTTCAAGTCAGCAATGGTATTCTTGGAAACCATCTAAGATGTGCAAGTAAGGATAAAAGATATTATTATTAGCACACACAAATAATATTTATTTTGCAGCAAAAACTTCCTAATTTAAAGTCAATAATTCATACGCGATGCAAAATCGAAAGATTGTTAAACTCAAAATCATCATTTATATTAAACATTTATTATTAGTTTAAATTAGGTTTGTGCGCAAAATATGTATAGGAGCTTAAAACAAATCTCAAGTATACTCCCACTCAAAGAAAGTAGATTAATAATTATTTAGTGATGCATACTAGCGTGCCAAAAATAATTATTATAAGGGCTGCTTCAAACCCAAGCTTTGCCCAAGGAGTAGTCTTGTAGAATCCGGCAGGGATTTGTCGCCGGTGGTAGCGCCGCTCGTGGACGCTTTCGGCCAAAGCAGTGCTGCTGTGAGTGCTTGCAAGCTGCAGCAGCGATGATAGCTTCTCGTGGGAGCTGCTAGTTAGCTGCGACAACGCCATTAAGGGCGATGTCTGGCCGCAACATCGGCAGTGCCCAAGGGGCGCTGCCTGTTGCGACAGCAATGCCCCTAAAAGGCGCTGCCGTCAGAGCCAGCAGCGCCCCCAGGGTGCTGCCGGCAGGCTGCAGTAGTGCTCCCCAGGGGGTGCTGCCGGCAGGCCGCCTCGGGGCGGCAACACCCCCCCCGAGGCGCCGCTGGCCTTGGCAAAGGCAACAACGCCCCCAAGGGCGCTGCCAGCTGGCCGTTGCAATGGCTGCAGCGCCCCCCAGGGGTGCCGCGCTTTTGTAGCGCCGAGCGCTGTAGGAGATTAATTCCCTTTGTTGAGGGAGATGAACTCCGTATGTTGAGGGAGATGAACTCCCTAAAAGGAGATGAACTCCCTTAGTTTGTAAAAGAGAAAAATTCCCTAAGATCGATTTTTACTCGATCATCTCACAATCCAAACATTTCACAAGAATGATTTGATACCAAAGTAGAAATTTTGGATAAACAGAAATAAAGAGGAGAGGGATTAGAATTACCACAACGGAAGCAGTAGTTGGTTCAATCCCTGTCCTTGTGGTCGTCTCGATCCTCGACGTTAGGTGGACGTTACAAGAACAGTCACCCTTGAATCCACAGTTCAAGTACCTAATGAAATCACTTTGTGATTGAGAGAGAAGAGATGAGATCCCTCTTACTCTTTAGTACAAGAAAAATTCTTCCGTGGAAGAAAAACTTCAGCCCACATTCTAGTTCTCATTGGTTTATGTAGTGGTTAGGAGATAGGGTTGTAATTCTCATCTCCAACCAACAAGATCTTAGGAGATAGAGTTGTAATCCTCATATCTAACCAACAAGATCTTTGGAGATAAAGTTGTAATCTAATAACAACTATCATGATCTAGATCAATCTTGATTTGAATTTCAAATCAAGATTATCTTATTTTATATGAGATCTTTTATATTGGATCTAGCCCACTATGAGCGCCCAGTAAAGTCCCAACCCGCCCAGCAGGTCATTTATTCCTACATGCCCTTAGGGTTTTAATTCTAGGGTTTCGTAGTTGTTGAAGTTTCCTTCTTTTTTGTGTGTAGCTTGTTTGATCGTGGTTGTAGTTTGGCAAAACAATATGTATTTTGGAAATTTTGGTGAGATGGGAATGACATTTGATATGGCATGTTCGATGAAGTCTCAGGCGAGAATGTGGGTCAGATATGGGCGATTTACATAAATAGTGTGTGTGTATATATAGAGAGGGACTTGTGTCATTTCGGAAGGATTCGAGGACGAATCCTTCCCACTCAATTACAACCCTACAATATCTGAATGCAAAATCCATTTGTTGAAGTTGATGTATATTATTTCAAGTAACTACAAGAAAAAATTCACGTATTTTGAATGCTTTTTACCCAACCATCAAGTATGTGTAAAATGGACGGCCAAAAATAACGTATTCTTAGATCTACGTCTTTAGACATACAAATTCTCGATTCGACCATTTCATCATGATCTAAACACTTAAAAAAAGACCGTCACACACTAATTTTTATTAAATTTTAAATATTCTAGACTGTTAAACTAACTCACTTTTCAACAGCTCATTTTGCGCCTACTTGATGGAGGGGCAAAAAGTATTCAAAATGCATGATTTTTGATTTTTATTTACTTGAAATAATGTAGGTCAACTTCAACGGAATGAATCTTGCGTTCGGATGTCATAGAGTTGTAATTTAGTGGGAAGGATTCGGCCTCGAATCCTTCCGGAATGACACAAGTCTATATATATGTGTGTGTGTATATATATAGACTTAGATGCTTTGAGAAAGATTCAATCAAATTCAATGGTATGATATTCAAATACAAAATCCACTCCGTTGAAGTTGATCTACATTATTTAAAGTAATTAAAAACTAAACATCAAATGTTTTGAATACTTTCTGCTTATTGATCAAGTAGGTGCAAAATAAACGGCCGAAATAGTGAGAGTTAGTTTAACAGCGTAGAATATTTGAAACCAAAAAAAACTTTGTGTGTGAGGGTTTTAATGTTTAGATCATGATCAAATTGCCTGATCAAGATTTTGTATGTTTAAAATCATAGATCTAAGTAATGTGCTACCTTCGGGTGTCCATTTTGTGCCTAATTGATGAATATTAAAAAATGTTCAAAACACTTGATTTTTTTGATTTTTTAGTTATTTTAAATAATGTAGATCAATTTCAATGGAGTGGATCTTGTATTTGAATGTCGTAAAATTAAATTTGATTGCGAAGGATTCATGCTCAAATCATTCTGGAATAGCCAAGACTATTATAGAGAGAGACTTGGATACGTCCGGAAGGATTTGAGCATGAATCCTTTCCACTCAAATTCAATGCTTCGACATTCAAATACATGATCCACTCTGTTAAAGTTGATCTACATTATTTAAAGTAAATAAAAATAAAAAATTAAGTGTTTTGAATACTTTTTGATTATTCATCATGTAGGCACAAAATGGACGGAGGAAAGTAGCATATTACTTAGATATATGATTTTAGACATACAAATTTTCGATCCGACTATTTGGTCATGATTTAAACATTTAAAAACCTTCACACACAAAGTTTTGTTAGGTTTCAAATATTCTATACCATTAAACTAACCAACTCACTATTTCGACCGTTCATTTTTGTGCCTACTTGATGAATAAGCAAAAATTATTCAAAACACTTGATTTTTGAATTTTAGTTACTTTAAATAATATAGATCAACTTCAACGGAGTGGATTTTCAATTTGAATGGCTTAACATTGAATTTGAATGGATCAGATTCATTTTCTTATCTTTCCCAAAGGACCCAAGTCTCTCTCTCTCTCTCTCTCTCTCTCTCTATATATATATATATATATATATATATATATATATATATATATATATATATATATATATATGTTCTTGTTACTGTATTAATATGAGTAATCTTGTTAATGTTGATTACTTAACTTGTAAAATGGAATCATTATTTAAATCATTAAGCGATGCTAAATAACTAAAACTGTGAGTGAATTTTGGCTGAAAATCCAGAATCTCTCTTTTTGGCAACAATAGATAATTGTGTGGGAATACACACTATTCTGATACAGTGGCACACATGATCAGGCTCAAATTGAAAATGACTACTGGAGTTTTGATCGCATTTGGCAAAATATTGTAAAATAGTAGCTAGTGCAATAGTAATTTATATAAGTATATAGTTAGGAAATTTGAAAAATACAGCCTAACCTACATGAACCAGTGGATGAACTAAAAGATTGCTATTACAAATTTAAGCATGGGTTGGATGGCTAGGTTCTAAATGAACACGAAATTTAAGGCACAAATTAGGCACTTAATATTCTTCTTGTTTGAGTTTATATCCTTGTGAGTTGTAATATATCTCCTCCTTGGTTGACTGTCGTGTGTGTGGGTACATAGACCAAATTAAAGATAATCCCACTTTTTCTCGTATCACATCTTAAAAGATTCAAGTAGTACCATAGCGATTTCCTTTAACTGTAGCTGGCCCTCCAATTCTCTTCCGCACATCGAACCAACGAGTTCAATAAATTGTTTCAGCTGAGTGTAATGATAAATTTTTGATTTAAGAAATCTACTCCTTTTCATTTAGAGACTCTTTATCAAATCTCTCTAAATGATTGAGTGGATTTGTAGCATTCACACTAGGGTTGATTTATTGTTTAGAAGTTTCAGATTCTAATTTTAATTCATTACAATCCCACAGTTCTTGAGAAACAAAGGATAATAGACACCAATACGGATTAGACGCACACAAGTTGTCAGGATAGTAACGGTTGTCGGAGAGTGAGATAGAAACAAAGGATAATAGACACTAAAAAAATGGATTAGACACACACGAGTTTTCAGTATAATGGGGGTTGTCATAGAGTGAGATGAGGGATTATTTGATCTTCTTCTTTGTGAGAAAAACTCAATATGAGAAATTTTTTTTTTCCAGATTTGGTTGATATCGATTTCAATATCATTAGGTAGGCTAAAACCCAATGCAATATTAGCAATACGTATTGGAATGAGGCGATGTTTCAAACCTTGATTCTTAGCATGTCTCATTGTACCATTGCATGGAAACTTCCCCGTCCATGTTTTATCAATCTTATTAAATTACCTAAATCTGGATAATTGTTTAACACCTATAAATGTTACCTAGATGGTCTTAATAACTTGCCTAAATTTGGATGATTGATTAATACCTATATATAAATATGATCTGAATAACTTTTCTTGTGTGTAGGAATTGATCATAGTAGCACATAATCTATATCGCCTAAAAAAGTTTGCATGTGCCCTTGCATGTGTCAAAGTAAAATGTGATATAGTTTTGGAT
Organism: Agave tequilana; assembly: GCA_038442645.1. Taxonomy (NCBI): domain Eukaryota; kingdom Viridiplantae; phylum Streptophyta; class Magnoliopsida; order Asparagales; family Asparagaceae; genus Agave; species Agave tequilana. The sequence continues at coordinate 224,200 of JAVJIF010001152.1, read as the reverse complement.
TTGTATGGTTCTAGTGCTCTTTAGAGTTTCAGGCTCTTTTGTTTTAAGTGTTTTCTTTTGAAGGTTTGATGAAACTTTTCAAACCTCACACTAGAGTTTAAGGCGCTTTTGTTTTAGAATTTTACAACGGAATATGTAAGTGGTTACTTGTCGCATTCCCAGAGAAGAAGAGATAAAGTTTGTTACAATTGTATACACCTTTTCAGTGGACACTGGACACTAATGAGGTTGGACATAGTTTGCATGGAAAGGTCAGATAGTAGTAGGGGAGATATAGTATATGAGAAAAAGGAGTCAAAAAGTTGGCTGTAGTTGAGGATCTAACCAGGATAGTTTAACACGTGGGACATTCTTATTGTCAAATCTACATAATGCTTGTGAACAAGGCGGATCTTTACAAGGAAATTCCACACCTAGAATCATGAATATCTAAAATTGTTGGCTTGAAGATACTGATACATAACACGTGCTTGTCAGGCGTGTTTATGATTGTCTTTGGGTATTCCTATATTTGTAGTTGTCTTGAAATAATTGTTTTGTACAGTAACAGAAGTAGCAACAACGAAGCCTTTGTCCCAATTTTTTGGGAGTGGGCAATTTGAATTCTTTTTCGTAATTCAACTCTTTTAAGGGTCCATCTTGTGCAAACCCCCATTTTAATTGTTGCCTTTTAATTTTGTCCATATATTATTAATCTATACCTATCTCAACTTCCATATTTGGCTTTAGGTCCAATCCTTAGAAGGTGAATTGCAGGATGCACAACCGTCTAATCGTTTCAGTGCTGTTGTTGAGAAGATTGAGCGCTTGTACATGGTGATAATACTTGTTATATGGTTTGACTCTCGAAGCTTTTGATTTATCAATTTTGGTATTGAAAGTGTATTTGAACACAGGGCAAGCAAAGTAGCGATGAGGAAGAACTTGATGATATCCCAGTTGATGATCAATATGATACCGAGGATTCATTTATTGATGATGCTGAATTGGTTGGTCTTCTAATTCTTTTTTGTTTATTATTTTCTGATTTACCTCAATATCCTTTGCTGTTTCTTTCTGGATATTAATTTCTTTTGGAAAATTTCGGATTCCTGGGTATTCAATTATCATTTTTTTTAATAGCTCCATGTAATATAAATGTAACTTCTATAAGAAACTTTGTCATTCCTCAATGCTTATTTGGTGCATGGATTTTCTTAATTCATCATCATCTTCATCATCCAATGCTTTTCCCTTTGAAAAGATGTGTTCTCTAGAGTCAATATGGGGTCATAGGCTTCTAACCAAAGAGAGCCAAGAAGCATAGTTTTAGGAGCAGTCTTTTTGATCGTGATTAACTTGTGAACATCTCACTAAAAATATGTGCGCTTACTTTGTTAAGTAATCATAATTTACTCCATGATTTCTCTGCTCTCAACAATTCATGCTTTATTGATTACATTGTCGCCGCCGCCTCTAGATCATTGCACAAATGCTTTTGCTGATATCCTAGTACAAATGTAATATTGCAGGACGAGTATTTTCAAGTTGACAAATTGTCAACCAAACACAATGGATATTTTGTCAACAGAGGGAAGTTGGAAAAGATGTAAGTTATCTTTTAATGTTTATAATTCTTGTGCCCTCTTCTTGCTGACATTCAAATTTATGTGGCCTTTGGTGGTAGCATGGTTTATAATCTCAGCATATGTATCAGCCAATGCCTGTCAATATTGGCAATATCAGCTGTATTGGCAATATTGGTCCCTATATTGGCTCATATTATAGGGTTAATATTGTATTAAGTACCTCAAAACCCAATATAGTATTGCTGATATATATTGGAATCTTTTGAAGCTTGAAACCATGGGTGTACGATGTTCTTTCTGCTAGTATTTTCTGTTGCATAGAATTACAAGGGCCAACAGTTTATAATATAAAATTTTCAAGTAACTTTCAATTATTTCCACTTTTGTGCTTGTTTTCCCACGTCCTTTATGTTCTTTTAGACTGGTAATGCCTTGTGTTTCCCTATCAAGTATTTATAAAAGGTCGTAGGATTCTACAATTGTTTTATGCTGTGACACTGTGAGTGGAAGACATATTTCATTTGAGGAAGTTCCTCTTACTCTTCAAGCTGAAATAAATATAGCTGAACAAGTTAACATTGCTAAGAATAACAAGATGACTATAAAAATATTGTATGAGGTAGAATTTGAGATCTTCGCAGCGGACTAAGAGATGCTAAGGGGCCGTTTGTTTCGCGTAAAACTCCGTAATTCGTAAATGACTTACTACCCAGTTACAACTACGACGTTTGTTTGGACCGTAATTCGTAAAAAACTTACGTAACTCAACTAACACTCACTTGCAACCCAGTTACCACTCACTTACAGCCCAGTTACAGTTAATTTTGTGGTCATACAAATTTGTAATATTTTTTTATATTAATATTAAAATTTTTTAATATTTAACTTTTTTAATATTTATTTGTAGTATTAAAACTTTTAAAATCACCAAATAGTTAATTTTGTGGTGAACTTTTTCACTTACGACTTATACATTACGACAACCAAACACCGTAAAGTACAATACACTTTCCCACTTTACAATTTTATATTACCAACCAAACACCGTAAAATTTACATACATGTAACTCATTTACAATTGTAAAAGACTTTACCAATTACAACTACGAATTACGGCCAGTTACGACAACCAAACAGACCCTAAGATTAATTCTGTTGTGGACAATCTCTTTGGTCATACAATTCACGGATTCCCGTTTCCCTAATAAATTTCCCATCCAATATTTCATCTCTTCTTTAGGAACTCAGTTTATTTCAATATTCTTTTGGACTGAACGATTCAGGGATTCCGCCTTCCCTAAAGAATTTCAATCCAATATTCATCTCTCTTCTTTAGGAACTCTCGATATGACTGAAAGGGATGCTAATTTGATGATCATTCCAATTATATTGCTAATTTAGCCTTGGTACCTGGTAAATTTTGTTCTCATGGATTTAACATTCAAAGAAGACCCTCTATTGGAGCCAGACTTCCTTAGCAGTTTTGTTTAATCTGTTAACTGTAATATTGGTTAAACCTGATTGTAAAGGGTGACCTGTGCTATTTTGGAGCTAATTCAAATAACAATGTTGTTCATGCCACTCTCCACTTATTTCTCTGTACATCACATCTCTGTATCCCATGGTTCAAAGTCTCGGTCTCGGCCGCCGACTCGGCCGGCACCTAGACGGATCGGTCTTGGCGACTCGGATCGGACTCGGACGATACGCGCAAGAAGCTACATAGAACGCCAAAAAAATTATGAGAAATCGTAAAAAATGTAGACATCAAATTCATGTATTATATATTCAAAATATATCACCTAACACTCAAAACATAACGTGAAAGCATAAAATACAAGCGTCGTTGGTAGAAAAATATCAAAATACATGCATAATATAGTAAATTGCACAAAATAATTCATAAGTACCTGCTAATATAGTTATTTCTATATTGAATTTCGAGGAGGCACAAAATCATCATTATCATCGTCCCCGCGTAAGTATAAAAACCAGGTATATAGTTTCCATGAAGATAATAATATGTTTGTGGGTGAGATCCTGTAGGCTGAGTTGATTGGCCAGAGGATCCAACATCAGAGTAATATGGCGGTAAGGGTTGTGCAATATCAGCTCCATGGTGATAATACCCAAAACCTCGATATTAAGTGCTGCTAGTAGAATATTCACCAGTGCTAGAATAATCAGTGCTAGAATATTGGCTAGATGTCAAACCCAACCCCTGTAAATGGCCTTTAAAACTATGATGACCATGTGAGTAGTTATCATGTTCACTCGAATATTCATCGCTAGAACTGAAATCGACCAACCGATCCAAATGCCTACGCTATTGCGAAATTCCCACCCGGGTTTCATGATCTGTATCTTGTGTGGCATAATATTCTGAATCTCATGTCATAGCACCACCTCGTTAGCTTCCACCAACACCATGAGTCTCTTCATCATTACTGCCATCACCTCTATAACTGCCGTCATCATCATTACCACCATCACCGCCATCACCGCTGTCATCATCACCGCCATCACCATCGTCGTCGCCATTACCGCCACTTTCATCACTACGACGAATACCTTCATCCAACCAACCTAAGTCATCTGGTGGTAACATCGGTTGTTCTCCCTCACGAATCCACTTATCCAAAATATCATCATTGAAAATATTGTGCAGATCAATTGGGTTGTAATAATCATCAGCGTCGCTTTTGCATGTCAAGTTTCTTACTCGCAACCGCATATTGTAATGCACAAATACTAGTTTATGCAACTTGTTCATTGCCAACCGGTTGCGCAATTTTGTATGAATCAGCGATCACGTACTCTAATTTCTTTCACAACCCGATGAGGAACATGTTTGGTTTAAAACTTTGATGGCAATTTTCTGCGGATTGGGAGCTTTTTTCGCCATAATTAATCCACTAATCAGTTGGAAGAGATTGTTGCACTGCTCTTCTAGTCAACGAGCTTTCAAATTCTCTAACTCCATCTACAAATAATTTTATCTGTGAGAATACACATCATAAGTGTTAATATTTGCATAACAATATATCGATGAAATAAATAAACTATTATTACATCATTAATAGCTCTTGCTTGTTTATTCAAATCTGGCTCCAATCTTTTAATGACCTCCTTTAATCCATTTCTCACTTCTGGATGTGTAGAAATTTTTTTGAATATTGGAGTGCTAGATTTAAAAAATATGCTGCAATAATGTAAGCACATGATTGTTATGATATGGCAGTTTCAATTTCTAGTCAACAAATACGATTTCTAGGCAAATGAATTACCAGCAGCATGCAAGTGTTTATACAATTGTCCCTCCCATCTTCTATCAATGATATCAGAGTACTTCTTCCAGTTCTTATTTGATGCCTTTATAGCCAATTTTGCTCTATCCATAGCTTCATATATAATAGATAATGTAGGTTTCTTGTTCTGGTCCACTATCTTCAAGACTCTAATAAGAGGATTCATAATGTTTTGGACCTCTCTTGCCTTCTTCCAAAATCGTTCTGTCAGAATGAGATTAGAAAGCTTATCTCGCACACTTCTACTCCTTTCCTAGTTGAATTCACGTCATTCGGTAGTCGTACACATTCTTTTCAAATCTTGCTCATAGCGAATAAGGCTTTCAATAGAAATAAATTCGGTGGCAAACCGTGTTATACCTGGTCTCAACAAATCTCTATATCTGGTAAATAGCTTCATCAAATTCACCACTTTGAGGCTATTGTAAATGAATGATGTGATCATCTTAGCATCATCTAATGTCTCCTTGACTGATTTCACAGAGTCAATATCTTCAAGCATCAAATCAATACAATGTGCTGCACAGGGAGACCAAAATAAATGTTTTCTTTTCTCCATCAACATGTGACCAGCTGCTTTGAAACTTGCCTCATTATCTGTTACAACCTGCACGATATTTTTTCACCAACTTCATCAACAACTTTATCCATTAGCGAGAATATATAATCAACAGTCTTCGAGATATTAGTAGTATCAACAGAAGTATGGTAGATCATGCTTCTATCACAATAAATTATGAAATTAACAATAGGCTTTCTATTCCGAGAACTTCAGCCATCACACATGATCGTGCAACCATACTGCAGCTATTTTGTTTTTATTGAAGCAATATATACTTCAATTTCTTTTATTTCCTCCTCTAAATATAGATTACCAATCTGGTACCCTGTAGGGCCTTTTACACCTGGGCCTGCCTTCGCAATAGTATTAATCATGGCTTGGTAGTAAGGACCACTATTAGTTGCATTGAATGATATTGCATTGTAGTGAAAGAATTTCGTTATGGATTTTCCAACCTTTTTAATATTCTCAGTTGAGAACATGCTTTTGATTGATTTCTATTTTGTTGGGAACATGTAAGGATCAATATCACGAGCTGGAATTTCAGCTTCTCTCGTAGTCATACTCCGACGCAATCCACGGTTAATCTCTGATCCTGAAAACTGCGAACTATTGCCACCAATATCAACTCCTTTTGTTGATCTCCAAGCCAATTCACGACTTTCTTTCATAGCTTGTTTTAGTTGTCTTCTTTTAACTCATTCTAAACCACCAATTTCTTCAATTTTATTATCAGAATCTTCATCGGTCACATCATAAAAATCTTCTTCACTTAAAGATCTCATAAGTCGCTCTTTCTTGGATTTTATCACCGCTCTTTCTTTGCTACCTTCAGAAAGATGTCTCATTATTTGAGATGCCTCTTTTGATACTCGCAAGCATCCTTTCACTTGACCGGGTACATGTGCTATATGTTGCTTCAATCTAGTGATACCACCATGGACTTGTTTCCCACAATAATTACACTTCACAAGTTTTCTACTTTCACCAACAGTGGTACAATGTTCCCATCCAATATCGCGTTACTTTGGAGCCATACTGAAATTTAAAAAATTATCTGTTAAATTAAATTAAAACTAAAATTAACTAAATTAATTAAATTAAAACAAAATTAAATTAAACTCAATTAAATTAAACTAAATTAAATTAAACTAAACTAGTTTATACTAGATTAAGCTAAACTAACTTAATTACCTAACTTCAATAAAATTATTAAATTACCTAACTTAATTATAATTACAAAATTTTATTATATTAAATTAACCTAAATTAAGTTTAACTAAACTAATCTAATTTAAATTAAATTAAACTCAATTAAATTAAACTAGTTTATACTAGATTAGGCTAAACTAACTTAATTACTTAACTTCAATAAAATTATTAAATTATCTAAATTAATTATAATTACAAAATTTTATTAAATTAAATTAACCTAAATTAAGTTTAACTAAACTAAACTAATTTAAATTACATTAAACTCAAATAATTAAAATCAGAAAGAGGAACAGAAGGAGAGAGAGGGACTGAGGGATAGAGAGAGGAACATAGAGGAGAGGAACAGAGGGGAGAGAGGAACAGAGGGGGGAGAGAGGAAGAGACGGAGACAGAGAGGGAGAGAGAGGGAGACACAGAGGGAGAGAGAGGGCCTAAGGGATAGAGAGGGACTGAGGGATAGAGAGGAACAAAGAGGAGAGGAACATAGGGGAGAGAGAAACAGAGAGAGAGACGGAGACAGAGAGGGAGAGAGGAACAGAGAGGAGAGGAACAGAGGGGAGAGAGAGGAACAGAGGGAGAGGGAGAGAGACGGAGACAGAGAGGGAGAGAGGGACGGAGAGAGAGAGACACAGAGGGGGGGAGAGAGGGAGAGAGATCGATAAAGACAGAGTGGGAGAGAGAGCGACTGAGACAGAGACACAGAGAGAGAGGGACAGAAAGATCGACGGAAAGAGAGAGGGAGAGAGATCGACAACAAAAGCGACGCAGAGGGAGAGAGGGAGAGAGATCGACGGAGAGAGAGAGGTGCTTGCGAGGGGGAGAGATTGACGGCGACGACGACAGAGGCGTGGGTTTTTTTTCTGATTCAGAAACACTGAGAGGTGCAGCGTGAGAGAGATCAGATCTCTCTCTCCCCCTTTATGTTCGCGGATTCACAGGTGCCGAGTCGACCCGAGTGGGGTCCGACTCCGTGTCGACTCGGACCCGATCCGGGTCGACTTGGCACCCGCCCTTCGGTTCGGGTGTCCGAGTCGTATCGTTGGTCGCCGAGTCGGATACGACACTGCTGTATCCTTTTCATTGTAATATCTTTCTTTACCTTCTAACTTTATTTTTTGCTTCTTGCTTTGGTAGTCCTACGTGATAAAGGTACACTTAGATTATAAAAAGGGCTTTATTCGTTGTACTCATATTGCTATTATTGGCATGGTGTTGTTAAGATCACAATTTATATGTAGACTAAACTTTATCTAATTAAAGAAAACTCTCAAAAATAATTAGAACATTGTCGTTCCAGTTCCTTGTTTCTCCATTAAGTTTTGAATTTACAATGTTCAAGTTTGGATTGGTTATCTAGTTTTCTCCAACAAGTTGATTCCTACACTCTTGTAGATTTCTTAGGTGGTTCAATCTGACGATTTCTGAGGCTCTTAGACTTTGAAAGCTTAAGAGAGAGGGGGCTTAGTTGCATGGCTCAAAGTCGCGGTCTCGGCCGCCGACTCGGCGGGCACTGAGACGGATTGGTCGCGGCGATTCGGATCGGTCTCGGCCGATACGCGCAAACTGCTACATAGAAAGTTTAAAATTTTTGAAAAAATCACGACGAATCGTAAACAAATGTAGACATTAAAATTCATGTATCACATGTTTAAAACATATCACCTAGCACACTACAAAGCGAGCATAAATACACACGTCATCGGTAGAAACATATCAAAATACATGCAAAATATAATAAATTGCACAAAATACATTCATAAATACATGTTAATTTAGTCATTTTCACATTGAATTGCAATGAAGCACAAAATCATCATCGTAATCATCTCTACGATAAGTAGATAAACCAGTACTATTACTCATAGATTTCTCAAGTTGTGGTTTGTAGTCATAGATATATCCTACATCATAATGTTGGCCTGATGTCCAACTTAATACTTGCATATGACCTTCAAGACTATAAATTCCTCCATCAGCACTATTGTTGCCCCCATTATTGTCATCATCACCACCACCGCCATCACTGCCATCACCGTCATCATTAATATCACCATCATCACTACTAGAACTGGATAAAATCCTCACATTTTCACCACCAACACCATCGTCCGCTTCTCTTATACCTCTACTTTTCTCACTACGACGAATACCTGCATTGAAGAGGAACTTTGAAATGACTTTTCCATTTTTTAACACTTTTTGATGAGAACATGCTTTTGATTGTTTTCTGTTTTAATGAGAACATGTAAGGATCAATTCTTTAAAAATTAGAGAGATCTATTTAAAATTTACTTAAATCAAATTATAAGTCTCATCCTCTCATATCTATACTTAAATCAAATCATATCTAATTAAATTTAAAATCAGATCTATTTAAAAATAGATCATACCTAATTAAAATTAAAATTACAAGATATCAAATTAACATATCTACTGAATTAATATCAATTTAACATTACAAGATTAACGTTAAAAGATTAAATTTACGCTAAATTAAATTTACATTACTAAATTACTTACTTTAATTACTAAATTAATTTAATTCAATATTAAAGAGAGGGATTGAGGGAGAGAAAGGGGAGAGACAGAGAGTGAGAGAGAGACTGAGAGAGCGAACCGGAAGACGGCGAGAGGGAGAAAGATTGAGAGGGAGATAGGAGGGAGATAAAGAGAGGGCGAGAGGGAGATAGGGAGAGGGAGGGAGGAGGGAGATCGGACTCAGTGAGAGATTGAGAGAGGAGAGAGACAGATAGATTGAGAGAGGAGGGAGACAGAGCTCAGAGAGGGAGAGAGATGGGGAGAGGAGGGAGACAGAGCGAGAGAGAGGGGAGAGATTACATAGAGGGAAAGAGGAGAGAGAGAGGGAGAGAGATACAAGGGAGAGATCGTAGGGAGAAAGGGAGTGAGAAACCTGGGGGGCGGCGACGGCTCATGAAGAAAGCGAAGGCTGCGGCGCACGATGAAGGCGACACGAGGAAGATGTGAGGTAGGTCTCGATCATTCTTTTTTTTTCGCTTTTAACCCTCTCGATCACGGGTGAACAGTCGGCCACGGCTTGAGGCCGACTCGGATTCAACTCGTCCGACTCGACCGAGTCACTCCGAGTTGGACTGTGACTCGGCCGATCCAGCCGAGTTGACTCCAAGTTTTGGCCGAGTCACTGGATTCTGAGCTGGCTCACACGAACCGGGTCTCGGACTCATCTCGGTACCCTCCGAGTTGGATGCGATTTGGCCGAGTCGTATTCAACTTGGCCATCTTCGATCACTGCTTAGTTGCAAAGAGTGGTCCAACATGTACCAAAATTTGTTAGCTAGTTGTATGTGTTGGCTCTGAAATGTTTTGAAGAGATTCAAATCTGGTATTTGTGATTAGTTTAATAAGGATTAGGAATTTGGAATTTCATCTTTTTGGTTAAAGAGTTTAGAATTCAGATTAGCTTATTATTCTTTCTTTCTTTTTCTTTTTCTTTTTCTTTGGGGGTGGGTGGGTTAGGAGAAAACTTTACAAACAAAACGTAAAATGGAGCAGGCAAAGAAAAACAACATTCTTGATAACTTCATTCCACATTCAGCGATGTCCGATAGTTGCTTGTAGCAAGTGTGTTTGTTAAATCAGTTGAAGAGAAACTAAAAATTGTGTGTATTATTGATGAGGGAATTGCCTGAATATATAGGCATTACAATTACATAATAAGAAAACCTTTAGTCCTAATACAATTACTATTATATAATTCTAATCCTAATATTACTTTTTAACACCCCCTGGCATGCTCACGATGGAGGAAAATTGTGAGTTTGAATAAAAGAAAATAAAATAATAAAATCTAAAATATATCTGCTAAAAATATAAAAGTTGATGTCGATCTTGTGTGGCGCTTTCACCGGAAAACATGTATTTTTGATCACTCTCTCGTAAACTCATGATGAACGAAACATCGAAAGTTTGGGTGAGTGAGGATGGTGAGAAGAAGTCGTCGGACGATAGAGAGAGCATCTTATGAAGGAGGAGATATGGATTAACGACGGATGAAGCTTGATCATAAGTCTCTTTCGCATGGCAAGGCTGACTTGAGACTATCATAAGTCTCTTTAGAATAGTCAGGATAGACTTCAAAAACTCATGGTATCTCTTTCGCTTTTAGCAAGGTGGACATTAAACCTATAAGTTTCTTTAGAATAGTCAAAGTGGCCTCCAAAAGTAAAAAAAAAAAAAAAAACCCCATGGTGTCTCTTTCGTTTAAGCGAGGTGAACATTGACATAGTGCGAAATTCTTCGATGCTTAGGTGGTTTATTATTTTTCTGTATTTTTTTTCTTGTCATGCACACACCATAAAAGGAGAGACAATAGTAATTGCTGTAGATGCATACTTCCTAGACATGCAGATGATGCTAGAGTTTTATTAGAAGACTAATACTATAAACACATCTCCTTTAACATTTAACAAGCAATATCTATTTTCTTAGAAAATTTTGGCAACTGATTTTTTTTTTTTAAACTAATGCTAGGCACTGCCACACATGGTTTCCTATCGTTCTTAGTTGGCTTTGCCTAATATATCCATTAAAAGTTTTTGCCATATATGTAGAAAACTCCTCCTTAGAATCATCTTTACAAAGTTATGCATTTTTATCTTCATTATTCTATACAGTTAGTCGCCAAAATTTCAGCTGTGAAGTGAAAAACATTTCTTAGTTTTGTTCACCAACCAGTTTTTATGCTTTTCCTCACTTCAGAGAACCTAGCTCACCTAATCTGGCACCAAAGAAAAGAAGAAGAAAAGATACAACAAAAGTTAATACTGAAGCCAATCACGAGCAGGTTACAAATGATCCTGTGACTACGGGAACTGTGCGGATAAAAGCTGCTGCAAGAAGTGCACCTTTGATGGGAAAGAAATTGCCAAGTTTGGCTAAAATCCCGACCGCATATGGTGAACATTATCAAGAAGGAAATTTTTTGAAAAACAAAACAAATGCTTCTTCAGGGACGTACAAAAAAAGACATGCTGATTCCAGTCTGGAAAACACTTCATCGGGCAGAATATCAAAAGATGTTCCGTCAAAGTCCTTGGAATCAAAAGATGTTGACAAACAAAAAGCAGCAGTCCTGCCATCTAGGGACCTCACTCACAAATCAAGAGTGATAAATGAATCAGTTGATGTAATGCATCATGTATCTCGAGATAGACCTGTTTGTTCTCAAGTTGAATCACAGTCCAGGAAGTCATTGAATTGTGAAAATGAAGCAGAAATATCTGCCAAGATACGACGAAAGGAAAGATATGGAACTGATGGATATCCTAATATGGAGTCGGCTGTGGGTGCATATCCTATGCAAGCAACGGTGAGTAATTCTTGTAAGTTGAGAAAATTCAAAAAAAATCCCTAATTGGAGATCTTCTTAAATCAACTTTCAATCTGCTTTCTTCATGACGCTTTCATTTTGCCTTTAAACCTTTTTTTTACTGTTATACTTGTAAATGCATGTAGAAGACTTCCTACGGGGAACTGAATTTAGTTCTCCTAATCCTACTCATCTTTAAGTGATGTACAATGCTTTCGAGGGAGCTTTATAATAGCAGACGGGGAAGCTTATTTGGAAGTTGGAGCTTCCTCCTGTCCTGGTTTGGTTAACTCATGTGCGGTCATGTTACTTTATTGCTGGAGTGCTGTAGGAACTGCCTGAATATTGATCATTTTCTTTAACCACATCTTTTCTCAATGCAAGTATCTTATAATAATTTGAATTATGATAAATGTTCTGGTGTGCAAAGAATCAGTGCATGTTTGATACCATTTGCAGTTTTCTAATATAAATGCTTTTGCTCAAGTTTGAGTTATCTGGGTATTTCTTTAACTAAATATGTGACCCTGTGAATGATGATCTGCTTCCTTTAGATACTATAATCTTTGAGTTTTGTGCTTAGGCCTTCAGTCTTTAAGTTGGATAGTTCTGTATTTCTGTGGTACACTCTTCAAATGCATATTGTTTTCCGTTAGCTGCATTCTAGTTAGCATTAGAATAAATTACCTTGAATTGGGGAAACCTTTTATACACACATCCCCATATACACGTTGGCACACATATATACACAAATACATAGATATGTCCATATTTATGCCATTGAATGAAATATGTAGAAATAGGGGAACTGAATATAGGGACGTCAGTCATTAGTGGATTATTTCCCTTATGTCTCGGTCAATAGGTAAAGAGTTTCTGATGACCACACACAAACCCCTATCAACCATTTTTTCCACATAAGCCTCATCAATTTTTCTTGCTGCAAAAAATTCCCTAACATAGTTAAAACATGGATAATAGTGCAAAATGTCCTTATAAAACTTATTTTTTAAACAAATAACTTTTGCGGAAATCCCTCCCCTTCCTCTCCTAGACCCCTCCCCTTGGTTGGGTGAGCCCTTAGCCGCCCTAGCGGAGAAGAGGGGGCACCCAAAGGAGAGACAGGGGAAAGGAAAGGGAGCGGGAGAGGATGAGAAGGGGGGGGGGGAGGGGTAGAAGAGGATGATAGGATTAAGGTTAGGGTTATGATTATAATTAGGGTTAGGACACAAGGATCTCAAAGATGTCAGTAACTGATATGGTTGTTGTGGGAGATTGGTACATGAAGGACCCTTAGCTTCAGTCAGTTTGGCCGCTAATTCAGAGTCAAGCTATTCCTGATACTCTAGCTGATATTTCAGATACATAGTCTTGGACTTTGTCAAAAACTGGCATGTTTAGCTTCAACTCTGCTTGGGAGTTGGCTAGAGAGAGTTCTGCACTCTTTCAGGTTAGCAATATGGTATGGTTTAATAACCATAGTCCCAAGATGGCTCTATGCCTATTGAGGGCTATCTATAACAAGTTGCTAACTATGGATTTTCTGCTGAACCTGGAGTTGTGCAATCTGATGTATGCCTATTTTGCAACTCAACAAGTGAAAGTAGGGACCACCTCTTCTTCTCTTGTACATTCTTTGCATATCTGTGGTCCTTGTGCAAGCTTAAGCTAGGCCTCTCAGGTATACATATTGGTGGTCTAGAAGAAGAGGTAGTTGAACTGCAAGGAAGATTCAGAAAGAAAAGGACAAGTAATATACTGGCTAAATTAGTCCTAGCAGCAACAGTCTGGCATATATGGGAAGGAAAGAAATGCTAGGGTCTTCCAGCAGCAGGTGGCACAAAATCTTGGTATTCAGGAGCTTGTATGAGGATATAAGAGGCTAATGAGAACTCACACATGGTAAGTTGATAGGATATAAGAATGATTGATGTTTTATCCAATTGGCATGTATGAATTTGATTTATAGTCTCTCTTATCTGCCTGCATAAAACTTGAAGTTATGGGTGACGGCCAGGCTCCTCTCCCTGTTCTTCTTGTTTATGCATTATACCTTGCAAGTAGTGTAGAGTGTCTACTGTAGAGTTATGATGAATGATATATTTTTCTGTTCAATATACACCACAGATACACACTAGCAAAGTCTCATGTTCACCAAATGCACGTGGATGAAGAAAAAAGGGATTTGTTCATACAAAGTCTTCATCAAGTTTGTCCAATGGCTTAAGGGTTCATTCTCAATTTACTTATTTTCTATTTCTGTCAGGGAGAATAAAGCTAGCCTGATTTACTCTCTAACAAAAATTATCTATCTAAGAGGACCTTGAAACATTAGTATTTGCACTTGCAATCTTTGTTTTAAAAAGATGACTTGCTACTATATTCTCAGTAAAGTTTTGTGAGAGATCAAACTACGGAAAGCGTTCTTGCATATTATGTTGCATGCTATTATTAAATAAATATCTAAAACTCCTTCACCACAAATCCCGACACATGTTGGGTTGAGACCTCTTTGTGCTAGATTGCAAATTGATTTGAACTAATCACCCAAAAACATATTTAAAAAAAAAATACACACCAAACAATTCTAATAAGAAACAACAATATTATCAAGCTCAAGAACTAAAAGGTAAACGAGGTTCAAATAAGCATGCTAATATTATAAGAAACAACAATATCAAGCTTACAAACTAAAAGATGAACATTGTTTAAATCATCAATAATAATAAAAAAACCAAAAGTCAAATAAAAAATAAATCATCAATTGAGAGGCTTACCTTGCAATTTTTATTCGACCACAATTGAGAATCTCGTCCTTTGTCTTTTTTGATTGAGATATAAACAAATTTTGAGAACCATAAAAGGATTAAATAGCAAAGAGAAAATTGTAACTGGATTAGGAATAGGAATTCTTAAATTTAATTCTTTTATGTTCTAAATTCAATAATAATTTCTAAATTCAAAAATAGCTTCTCCTTCTCATGAATTCAAACTGAATTAGGAGAGTAAAGAAGGAGACAATTTGGACTGAATTTTAGACTCAAAGACAATTTGCGAATACAATCTGTGTTAGGCAACGTTTTAAATATCGGATATCGGCGATATACCGGTCGGCAAAATTATGTACCGGATACCGGATACCGAGTGATATATCGCGATATGGTACTAAATACCGGTTGATATATCAATAGTAAATACATATAAGACATTATTAAAAGAAATAAGTTATTATCCAAACATCATATAAAAACATCATTGAAATACTATAATGAACATAGAATAAAATAAAACAATCTCTCAAGCAAAAAATAATAATTATTATCCATATAAGTAACTATAAGGGCCGATATATCGGATATTTCATCTCGGATATCGGCCGATATATTGGCCACATGGCGATATATTGGCCAATATCGGTCCAAAACGATACCCGGTAAATTTTTGCACTTATCGTATCGTTTTGGATAAAATACGGTATCTCGGCCGATATACCGGTATATCGGCCGATATTTAAAACAACGGTGTTAGGCAAGGGAGAGGAAGCAAAGTGCTCTCTCTCTCTCTCGCCAATGAGATTCTGAGATTGAGAGAGTGCGAGCGAGATTCGTGATTTGATGGAGATTCGATGAGAGAGAGAAGAGAGGGACAGGGATGGTCGGAACACCAAAGAGGTCGCCAGAAAAAGGGAGCGGTTGAGAGAAGACAGACACTCGTGTGAGAATGTGAGAATTTTTTTTGTGTAGGTCAATGGCTGAGATGTTCTGGATGATTATAGGTTTCTATTTGAACTAGTTAGATCCACTGAAGTTTATGAACCACTCAGATTCAGTCTGGATTTATTGAAATTGATGAACAACCTAGATTTGTTTTGGACATAAGCACAAGGTGCTTTTTATAGTAGTAGGGATATATATTGGGCTTTTGCATATGTATCCTTAGATTTTTATCAGATTACATGTCTCCTTTAATTATGCGTAATATCGTATATGTCCTCGTGTTTTAAGTACAATTTACATACATATCCTTCCATCACTTAAATGTTAAGATGGGTTTTGTTCAGGTTAATATGAATTAACTATAAATATTGAAATTTTAAGGATTTAATTACTCTCAGTTACCTCAACTCTTCCATTCAACCATGTAAATGCTGTCCTTTTTCCCCAATACTATGAAACCCTAAAGCTTAAATCTAATCAAATCTTATTTTTATTCAAGCTATAAAAGAGCACATGCTTCTTCTCCCCACCCCACTAAACGACAAAGGAAATGACTATATTGCACAAAACTCCCCTTTCCCTCTTTCTTTCTCTCACTTTCTCTCGATCTCACCTTATCTCTCTTCTTTCCCTCTACATCTCGCAACCGACCACCCCTTCCTCTCCCTCTCCTCTCCTCGATCTCGCCACTGACCACTTACCTCCCTCTCCTATCCCTCGCCCTCTCGATCTTACCACCGATTGCCCACCCTCACCCACCCTCGCCCTCTCGATCTCGCCACCGGCCGCCCACCTCTCTCTATCTTCCCCTTTCCCTCACCCTCTCGATCTCGCCACCACCCACCCACCCTCGGTCTCTCAATCTCGCCACCGCAACCCACCTCCCTCTCTCTCCTCTCCTTTGCCCTCTTAATCTCGCCATTGGTCGCCCATTCTCACCCTCTCGATCTCGCTGTCAGCCACATACCTCCCTCTCTCCTCTCCCTCGCCCCTCAATCTCGATTTGGCTCAGGGAGGATGTCATGAAAATGGCGAAAATTAACTTCCTTTGTGTGCACAAGAAGCTAAGGACAAAGTGGCCGGCGCCCGTGATGATCAAGGAGGTGAAGAGGAGAGTTCATTTGGAGAACATACGATAGGCTGCATACATTGTCGGTGTCGTGTTGATTACCCCCAAAGAAGTTGATTGATGTTGGGTTTTCAAGGCTCTGGGAGAGGATGACTATGAGCAGGACGATACGACTTTACAAGCTGCCTGAAGCTATAGTCACTCCCGGGTTTAGGAAAATGGAGCCTCGAGATGTGCCATCTATTACCAGGTTGTTGAGGGGATACTTGGGTCAGTTTGCAGTCGCCCCGGATTTCAATGAGGATGATGTGAAGAATTGGCTTCGTCCTTTGGAGAATGTGGTTGAGAATTACGTGGTTGAGAGACCTGAGACTCATGAGATCACGACTTTTTTGCAGTTTCTATACTCCTCTCCCTCGCCCGCCGATCTCCCTCGCTAGCACAATGTACAATTACTGCTGCACAATGTACAATTTGCTAGCAATGGTGAGATTGGTGGTGAATTTGATGCCTAGTTTGGAACGTTCACAAGTTGGGGCTGATTGAGTCTTGTGTTGGTTCTAATTCACATATGAGAGTGGTTATTTGGATGCCTTAGTTCAAAATGGCGTATTTGGTGCTATTTCAATGTGTGATGCTGGGAATATTTGTGATGGAGCTCCAAATTATGAATATATCGAGCTTCAATTAGCTCCAAATTATGAATGTATCAAGGTACAAATTGTGTATGTGTTTGTGAATTTTGATGAAGCTGGCAGTCAGTTGCAGTGGAGAGAATCTCTCCAACGACGCCAGTAGCTTCAATTTTTAAGCATTGACATTTGATGCCTTTGACGCATAAGTCTGACAGTTTGGTTCAATCCCACAACTTCAGTTTTCTTAAAGAAAGTTGATTTGAACATTAGGCCCAGTGGGTCTCGAACATAGGGGCTTCCAGTAACAAATCTCGCCCTTTAACCAATCTCAGGACCTCGTACTTTGTCGAATCTCGTTCCTTAACCACCGAATCAGGCCTCAATGGCTTCGCCCAACCACAATTTCAAATGCATAATAATCAGAATAGGAAACATCTGCTGCTTATGGTAACAAAACTAAATTACATGCAAGAAACACTATGATTATGGCCAATCAGAAGGAGAATCAGTCATTTACTCCCAGGATAACTGAATCCAGACCAACCAAAATACTTCAAAGCATCAAGAAGCTGAAATAACAGAATAACCAAATGAAATGAAGCAAAGAGAAAAACCAAACACATCAATCTGCAATCCGTCCAATCTGGAAAAACATAAAAAGCGAATACTAATAATGTCATTTAAGAACTGCGAGTTCAGTCAAAAACACAACATAAGGACATGATGCAAAACCATAAAAACATTGCCATATCCATCTGAATAACACAAGTCCTCAGCTTTATTTTAAGTTTTCTTCATCATTATACACTACTAGCAGGAAAAGCAAAAGCCAGAACAAAACCCTACCCTAAGTTCTTATTTCTCTTTACCCAACTCAAGAGATTGTCCTAAATTGACACAGACGGCGAAGCGAAGAAGATGAGTGATAGATCTCGTTCTAGCGCTGACGAACTCTGAAAAATTTAGTTAGGGAATAATCACCTGAATCTACGAGCGAGACGACCCGAATCCACGAGCCAAAGAGAACAACTTGAATCCGCGAGCAATTTGGAGAAAAATATCAATTTTATTAATCAATATTCGATGTCAAAATAGAGAATGCAAAATTCCTATTTATAGGCTTATAACTCAAATTATTTCGTGGCATCGGGTGTGGCTGAACCATCTACGATGGGGGGAGCGAAGGAAGGAAGCTTAGATAAGAGAATACGCTCTCGCATCGCTTTTTATGTAGAATGCTCGACCTGCGAGAAAAAGTGTTTGGCCCAAGCCAAAAAGAGGTTGATCCACTTCATTCGCTTGGCAAATGATCTTCTCTAAGTCCTATTTTATTTATGAAAACTGTTCAAAATAAGAAAAGTTCAATAATAAAGAAACATAAAATTAATTAGAAACTAAACAGAATCCTAAACATGTTTAGATACTGCTGATACGCTCAGGTCGGTTGACCGAGCGGTCGACCGACTGTAAGTCCTCGAGTCCCTGTTTGTGTCGGTCGACCAGTGCGCCCTTTGTTTGCAGTCAGCTTCTTATCCAGTCGACCTGGTTTGTCTTCCTTGGGTCGGTCGACTAGACTGTCGACTGGACAACTGGGGTGTTCCTTTCTGTGTTGTTTGCCTGAATTGCTCGGTCGACTGGGGCTTCTGCCTGGGCCTTTGATGGGTGGTCTTGATCTGCGTCTCAGCTCTTCTGCATCAGTCCCTCCCTCTTCAAAAGAACTCGCTCTGAGTTCCTATCAAGCTGATGGCAGAGGGATATAAGCGAGGACACTTTCTTCTTCGTAGATTCTGGAGGCGGTGGTATCGGCCTCATTTCAACTTTCTTGCCCTTTCAAGGAAACACATATATGTTATCTCTTCTCTTGAGGGTAACATCAACATCATGCTGCCACAGCCTTCCCAACAGAATATGGCACTTGTCCATATCCACAACATCACAAGTAACAGGATCTTGATAGAACTTTCCAATAGAAATAGAAATATGACACCTATCTGTTACCTTGATGCATTGGCCTTTCTTGATCCAACTAATATCATAGGGGTGAGGATGTGGTTTCGTCTCTAGTCTCAAATAATCCATGAGCGCCTTTGACACGAAATTCTCACATCTCCTTTTGTCGATGATAAGATTGCGCACCTTATCCTTGACTGAACACCATGAATGGAAAATTTGGTGTCGTGTCGGGGGTCTTATTGTAGAGTACTTTCTGAACGACATAAGCGATGGTCTCTCCATGTTCTTCGACGAAGTCAGAATCTTCTGGCTATGGTTCAATTAGTACATCTTCTCCTTCATAGTCTGCTATATTGACAGGCCTCCTCTTTGGGTACCCATTGGATTGTGTCCAGATTCACCACACCTGTAACACTTGCCAACCCCGAGCTTGGTGTAAGGATTGTCTTTACTCTTTGTAATATCGGGGGGGAGGGGGTTGTTGGCGTCAAAGGCTTTGGCCGTTGGCTGTACCATTGGTTGACCTGTCGTTGTGGAGTTCGACAGGACTCCGTCGTCTCCTACGGGCTCTTCGATTTATAAAGGAAGCCTGAAAGGTGGAGCTTTGCTTTGTAACCTCTCTATCTTCATAGCCTTGTTTTGGGCTTCATTGACAGAAAACACGTCTTGGTTGGCCATACGTTCCTGGATGGAATAGTTTAACCCATGGTTGTACTTCGCAGTCTGCTGCTCCTCGGTTAGAGATAAATCACACCGCGATGCGAGACGATAGAACTCCTTCGTGTATGTCGACACAGTCCTCATACCTTACCTGCATTGCTCAAATTTATTGTAGAGGACCTGTTGATAATCATGTAGAAGGAATCTATCTTTAGGAGTTGCTTCATGCGCCTCCATGTCATCACAGGTTGCTTTTCTCGATGCCTTCGTGAGACTTGCAGTTGGTCCCATCATGCGACTGCTTCTCCTTTGAGCTTGTATGCCACAAATTTGACTTGTTTCTTCATGGGAATATAAGCCATGTCAAAGAATTTATCTACCTCGTAGATCCAATTCAGAAAGAATTCAATATCTGGATTGCTGCTGAAAGAGGGGATGTCAACCTTCATCTGATATTCTTGAGGATTTGGGTACCCTTCTTGCCTACCATGGTTATAAAAAGGGACTCTAGCCTCACTGTTGGGTTAGGAAATCCACCTTCCCTATTTGGATTTGGATTAGCGAACCTCTCATGCCTTCCACAGACGGGACCGTCGTCTCCAAAATCATCATATTGATAAGCAGGGTTGTTGAATTCCTCGGCGGAGAAGTCGTCAATGGGGGGTGTCGTGGAGGGTAGTTTGGTGGTAGAGGGTATTGATATGGGTGGTATGGAGGTGGTTGGTTTGGGTATGGTGAATATGATGATGGTTGATAGGAGGGTGACAGTAGCAAAGGTGGTTGAACTGACGGAGGTTGAAATGGTGGGGGTTGTGGGCAGAGTTGTTTGAGAGGTGGAGGTGGTGGAAGAGGGTTACCTGATGAAGGTTGAGGTATTGCCGTATTGGCAGAGGGTTATTTGTTGGACGATCCAATCCACTTCGGTGTGTGCCACGGCCACGCTGCGATTATCAAGTCAGAAGGAGATCTTCTTGAGTTCCTGGATCACAATGTCCATAGTGGATTCAAGAGTGCTGAGTCTCCCTTCAAAAGTATCCATCCTTGTAGACTGATTTGTTTGCTCGTCGTCGTTTTTGGACATCATCGGAGCTGTTTGTCGAAGCTTTAATACCATTTGATGCTAACGGGGAAGCGAAGGAGACGAGCGACGTGGGCTAGATCCCCTTCTAGCACTAACGAACTCTGAAGAAATTTTCAGGTAGGGAATAATCACTCGAATACACGAGCGAGACAACCCGAATCCACGAGCCAAAGAGAACAATTCGAATCCACGAGCAATTTGGAGACAAATCTCAATTTTATTAATCAATATTCGATGTCAAAATGGAGAATACAATATAGGCTTACAATAAGTCCTATTCTATCTATGAAAACTAAATTCAAAATAAAGAAAGTTCAAAATAAAGAAACAGAAAATTAATTAGAAACTAAACAGAATCCTAAACATGCTTAGATATTGCTGATACGCTCAGGTCGGTGGACTGGGCGGTCGTCCGATTGTAAGTCCTCGAGTCTCTGTTTGTGTCTGTCGACCGGGCTGTCGACCGGTGTGCTCCCTGTTTGCAGTTAGCTTCTTATCTGGTCGACTGGAGGACAAGCTCTGGCTTATCTTCCTTTGGTCGGTCGACCGGGTTGTCAACGGACAACTGGGTGTTCCTTTCTGTGTTGTTTGCCTGAATTGCCCGATCGACCGGGTGCCGACCGGGGCTTCTTCCTGGGCGTTTGATGGGTCTTGATCTGCGTCTCAGCTCTCCTACATCATAAATTCAAAATCATCCTTCAGATGGAGGCTCTTGGAGACACCCGCGCTCTTTAAGCATCTTTGTTGTATTCCTCGATTGTTGCCTCTGAATGCAACCTTGCACCTTGCGAGGAAAGCAGTTATCCTTCATATTCTCCTCTTTTATAGAGATGAAAGCCATCTCATATTGTGGATATATTCTGAGCATCCTATAAAAGAAAAGGCTGAAAATTCATTAGTATAAGATTTATTCCACATGTAACATTTGAAAAAAAAGATAACTAAGTTCTTTAATTATTACCTTGTCAAAACTTTAACGTTTGAACCTTGATTTCAAAAAAGACCTGGATGCCAAAATATGAGCTTTCATCCCTGGAAAGTCACAAGGAAAGTTAGTTATTCACTCATTTAAGTATAGCATACCAATACTATTAAAGTATATATTTTTATGCAGTAAGCATACCTTCTATTATCCTTTGCATGTACAAACTTCATAACCTTAAATGCCACATTTGCTACATGTCCGAGTTCTTCTTGTTGGATTTTCGACTTCTATACCTTGATCATTTTCAGTCGATAAGGTGCTTTCTTTGAAGGTGACGGATTAAGGATTGTTGTAGTATCATTAATATTTTCATTAGCATTTTGGATCTCATCAAAGTTCTCTATTATAAGTTTTTCTTTCAAATAGTAATCTCAAAATAAGTAGTTTGTAGAGCCTGTACGAGATATTCATATGTTTCAGTAAACATAGATCCTTCTCCTGTTAATCTCAAGATATGTTATCATATATTGTTATATCGCATGGATGCAGATGATATCATGCCTTCGTTGTTTCACGAATAAGAAAATAAGGGCCAAATCTTTTTTCACATTCTTTGTCCATCTTTTAAGAATGTAGTGAGGTGGGTGGTCTGCATTCTAAACTTCCTAAATACCTCAAGCATATGAGTGCATGGAAGTTCAGATAAATCAAACAATTTGCAATTACAAGATACCATTTCACTTGAAGCTTCATATTTGGCAAGAAATCTCTTTTTCTTATGCAAAAGTATATGTTCCATTTTCATGCTCTTCAATATCAAATAAAAGAGAATACCTAAAATTATTATGAAACCCTGTGAATAACTTTCTTGTGTAAATTACATGCTTCTTAAGAGGATGAGCTGACCATAAAATCAGTTTCACTTGCATTATTCTAAAATCTTTATAATTCTCATTTCATATCTACTCTGTGACACTTTCTCATATTGTTTGACAATAAATATATAGATGTTTGAGAATTCACATAACCGTCGAAAATTGCATTCACAGATTCACTTCTTTGTGTGGTAGATATGTGTGCGTAAAAAGTGTCTCTAAAATACACCGAAACTCATTCATGATAAATTTCACAAAGATACTTCATATGCTCATGATCAACCAACTCATAGTTGCTAGCTAGTGACTTCCATTCGGTTTCAAAATTTTCAACTATCAATGCATTGTCAACTCATTCCTGAAGTTCCTTCCAAATGTATTATGATTTTTTATGCATGCTGCTTATCTTTTCTCTTGTTTTTCTTAAAATATGCCATTCATAAAATCTATGCCTGACATGTGAAAAGACCTTTGATATTGCCTTTTTCATAGCTAAATCTTGATTTATTATCATCGCTCTAGGATGACGTCCTCCCATTGCCTCAAGCCAAGTAGGGAATACCCACTCAAAAGAAGCTTGCTCAGTACGAATTAAAACACATCCAAACAATATTGACTGGCAATGGTGATTTGTTCTAACGAAAGGCGCAAATGGCATATTATACTTGTTTGTCATATAAGTTGATAAGTTGTATCAAAGGTAATGACATCTCCGAAATACTGATAAGCTAAATATGACTTCCCATCCTTCTACAATATATTGTGAATGTCCGAAATCATCAAGCTTGATTGCATAGAAGAACGAAAGATCCTCAGCTTGTAAATGTTTGAAATAGTCAAGTGTAGTCGACGCATCACTACCAAACAAACTTCTCATCACTGAACCTTGCAAAGTTGCTCACGTCTTTGGGAATGAAAGTAATATTCTTTGTTCCACCAAGTTGAGAAGTAACAAGAGACAATTTGCTTAATTGGTGTATTTTCATTACGCAAAGTGACAATAATGTCTTTTATCTCTTGAGGGATATACATATGAGAATGATAGAATTTCACTTTGCTTGGGTGACAAATGGATTAGTGTGGTCATCATCAAATGCACTATCCACTTTCTATTAGCATTCAACTTTACTCTCATGTGAGCTTTGCAATTTACTTTTATAGTTGACACATTTTTTCTTTGGAGTAGTAAAAGAGTTCTCTTGATCACCTTCATTGTTACACTCGTTTGACACTTTCGAAGTCCCTCCGTGAGAACAATAAAAAGACTATGCTGTCACAATGGACTTTTTGATGGACTTATATGCTGGTTTGCATGTTCTTCGAAATCAAGAGAATAACACTCTTGCATCTCTTCGAAATCAAATTCCATTTCTATATGAGGTTTGCCTTCGCTGGAATCACTATCTTAGTATCTTTCATCTTGTCATCTGCGGTGTTGTTTATAGCATGCATAATAAGACTGACTGAATCGTCATAGCTCAAGTTCCCTTTTAATTCATTAATTTCTGTGTCCATCACGCTGTGAATGCACTTAAGTTGTTAAAATATTGGAGCTAAAACAAGTAATGCAAATAAACGAAGTTCTAAAAAGAATAATTAACATTAATAAAAAATGAAATTACAAATGAAATATTTTTCCAATCAAAAAGTTAAGAATACAAGCAGAAAGTTAATTTAGCTTCCTGCAATAACCAAATTCAAGACTGGCATCAATTTTCCAGTCAGAAAGTTAAGTTCTGCCAATATAGCAATCAGAAAGTTACGTTTGATGCAGTCACACTATTAACACCATAACATGTAGAAGGCAAAAGGATTGGATATTAATCTCCAATAGAACTCCAACCAATAATTTCCAAGAGCTTTAGGCATTACCACAACAATAAATTTGTCCAAAAAACCTCAAATTTTGGGTGAAACAATCCACAGACTATTCTAGGTGGAACACAGTTTGAGAAAGAAAAAGAGGTATATAAACTCAATTTTAATAGACCCATAAAATTTTCCAATAAAAAACACAAATTTACCGAGAAAAAAGCACTAAAATTCCTCTTAAAACCCCTAAAAGGAAATTCCTTTAGCAAAACCTAGAAGGTTGCCTCGTTTTTACTCACAAATCTGAAATATATCAATTGGGCAAAAACCAAACAAGATCACTCTAAATTGGCAAAACATAAACAATTACCTCATGCCCAAAAATTCAAAACTGCACCGATGATGAAGAAAACCAAATTTGAGCAATCAGAGACGGGAGAAATAGAGAAGAGAACGAAATCGCCGTCTTTTTTGTTTCGACGGTGGTGATCGGAGAGGAGAGTAAGGGCGGCGACGTCGGTGACGGGAGAGTAGAGGAGAAGAGAGAGAAGGCGGCGACGATGACTGAAGAGGAGAGGAGAGTGAGGGCGGCGATGTTTGATATCGGCAATGGGAGAGGAGAAATCGAGGAGAGGAGAGATAGAGGGCGGTGACGACGGCCATATTTGGTCGGGCTGTGTCGTGGCGACAAGAGAGGAGAGATCGAGGGAGGAGAGGGGAAGGAGAGACTTTTCTCGGATCTGGGCTGCAAATCGAGAGAGAAGAGAGGAACGTAATGTAAAGTGCACAAAACCACTTCAAAAAAAAAAAAAAAACAAGTGAGGTGTTTTTTTGCAAACTTGTACCAAAACCATCTTATTCAGATCTCAAATATCCAATGGCTAGAAAAGTGTTAAGTTTTCTGCTCAAAAATTAATAAAAAGTTTGTAGTCCAACCCATATATATATATATATATATATATATATATATATATATATATATATATATATATATATATGGTTTTTAGCATATATATCCTTAGATTTTTATCATATTACACATATCTTCTTTACTTATGCGTAATATTGTTTATGTCCTTGTGTTTTAAGTATAATTTACATACATATCTTTCTACCACTTAAAAGTTAATGTAAACAGGTTTTGTTCAGGTTTAATATGAATTAACCATAAATTTTGAAACTTTAAGGACTAAATTACTCTCAATCAGCTCAACTCTTCCATTCAACCATGTTTAAGTGTTGTCCTTTTTCCCCAATACTATGAAACCCTAAAGCTTAAATCTAATCAAATCTTCTTTTTATTCAAGCAATAAAGAGCACCTGCTTCTTCTCCCCACCCCACTAACCAACAAGGGTTTTTTTCCTTCCTTTCTTTTCCTTTTGAGAAAACACTAACAAGCAAGTTATTTTGTAAAGATCAAAGGAAGCATGTGCTCACTCACATAAACATCATCATGATGCTTACTCATCCATGATCAGTTCCAAAAGTAGAATAATTTTAGAGAATTGTTCAATCTATTTTTTTGAGGAGAATTATTGAATTTACTTGAATAATAATCAAAATTCTCAAGAATGTAGTCGCATAAAATCCATTGGTTTAATTTGTGGCATCAAAAGTTCGTAAATAATCTCTCCACGCCGTAAGTGTCGCTCTAGCACAGTGGCAAAACCTCTTTGCAGTGGGCAAGAGGTCTGTGATTCAAATTCCGGTTGCACTAAGCTACGACCTATATTTCAAAAGAACTCTGTTCACCCCTTATGTAAATAATCTGAACTTGTTTTTTAGTCAAGATTCTTTGCTCTAATATGTAGTTCTTTATGATTATTTTTAAACCTATTTTGGGCTTGAGTTTTGTTGCGGTTGAGTGCAACCGCAGAACAAAGCAGTCGAGTGATGGCGGAAAGATTGACGTGTTTTGGATGGCCAAAGCATGAACGATGATGTTTGAAGTTGATAGCAACAGATTCACTCAAAGCATCAGTGATAATGGCCATGTTAGAATAGTTAACACTCCCCCTCAAGCTGGTGCATAGATGTGAATTATGCTCAGCTTGTCACAAATACTAGTAAAACATATCCTAAATAAAGTTTTCATACTGAATATTGATGCAACATTGCTGATTCTATGTCACAGTGCTGATTTCACACTGGAGCATTGATCATGACAATATGAGTCCACGCTGTTGAAGTATTGATGTTGATGTGAAAGTTATCAATTAAAAACGTGAAGACATGATGTTTAGATACAGTTAGGATTTTAGAGTTTCCCAAACTCAGTAGAAGTGGAGGTTTTAGAGATCCTCAAACTCAATAGGAGAGGTTTTGAGAGATCCTCAAACTCAGGTAGCAGAAAAGGAGATTTTGATAGTTCTTTAAACTCAGTAATAGTAGAAGATTTTGATTCTCAAACTCAGTACTCAGTAGAAGATGAGATTTTGAGAGATTTTTCGAACTCAGTAGAATAAATACCAAGGAACACAAGAAACACATGCACAAATTTTGCCACATGCAAATAATTCTTTCCCTTGAATTTGACAGTAGAAATCAGTGTAGATGGCATAATACGAGCAGTAGATGGTTATAGTTGACTCAACAGAGATGATAGGAAGGGGCGAAAGCCTCGACAGAGATATAGAGGCTGTAAACGCTGCAATTGTTGCTGTGGAGATGATTGAAGATGATTAGAAACGCTATTGAGGCAGTAGGGAGAAACAGGGAGTGCCGGTGTTGCAGAGATGATCGGGAACCAAAGACTCATTCGGTAGGAGTAACAAAGGATTTTGAATGGTATAGAAATTGATGTCGTTAGAGTTTGGGATGATCGTGACGGGTTGGAGGCCAGTTAGCAAGGAGATGATAGAGAGACACTTCCGTTTGATTTTTTTAATGAACATTACCTCATACTGATCACGACACTGTTCATGATGAATAGTACCTGCTGTACTGTTCACGATGAACAAACAATACGTTGGGAATACTGTTCACGATGAATAGTACCCGCGATACTGTTCACATGTAACAAATTTTTTTTTTAGGCGAAGGCAAGAAAAGGTAGGATTAGGGTTTTTGAAGAAGATAGGATATGAATTTTGCTCTGATATCATGTCAGAATTTTAACAGAAGAGATTTTCGTGTTATATTGATGTGGGCAATGCCCTAAATATATAAGCATCACAATTACATATGATAAAAAAATCTCTGATCCAAATACAATTGCTTCTCATAATATAAGTAGGATTTCTAATAACATATAGAAATATGACTCCTACTAGCATATAGAAATATGACTCTTAATTTGGTAACTATAATATGACTCATAATAGATAACTATAATAATCAGACTTTAACAGGCCAAAGCATCAACAACGTATAGTTTATTTTTATTAATATTTCTTTCTCAGTAGGAATAGGATCGCTCAAAGCGGCTGAACTGTGATTTCTCATCAAAAGGGCATTTTAGTCCATCGCTCTATTTTACTAACATCGGTTAAGTTTTTACAAGCAGAAGGATATATCTACAAAAGATGCTTAAGACATGATGACTTATAAGAAATTATGAATAAGACAAGATATATATATATATATATATATATATATATATATATATATATATGTGATATGTAATATGTTAAAAACATAAAGATAAATATGCTAAAAACCCATATTATATATAGAATAAATGCAATTTAATTTCTTAAATAATTTTAAAATTAAATAACAAATATTTATTTGTAATTTTATATTTTGTTAGAATAAGTTGGGTAAATAGTAAATTTTTTTAATAGTTTTATAGTGGTTGCTTATTACTAATTAGATAATACACAATCCTTCATCGTTTTATAATCAACATAAAAAATAATCATATCAATTTCTTGCAATGTCTCAAAATATTTTTCAAATGATTTTTCTTCATTTTCCATAAGAAAATAATTAATTTCATTAATTATTATAATTTTTCACTTTTTTAAACTCAAATCCTGTTTACATGGTGAATTGTTCAGTAAGGGTAGTTTTGTCATAAAAAAAAATCAGGTGCTAGGCAAGCGATATGATACTGGATGAAGGGGGTTATAGAAGGTAGCTCTGGGCAAAGAATAGGAAAGTTGATGTACATGTGCCAAAAATAGCAAAAAATAGTTTAAGAGGTTTTGTTGAAAATGGTTCATAGTTCGTGATAGTTTCTAGAAATTTAGACAGCACCTGTTTGTTGCACTTATTTTCTCAAGTACTCTTTTCCAACTATGGGTCTGTTTGGTTGTCGTAACTGGCAGTAATTCGTAGTTGTAATTGGTAAAGTCTTTTACAATTGTAAATGAGTTACATGTATGTAAATTTTACAGTGTTTGGTTGGTAATATAAAATTGTAAAGTGGGAAAGTGTATTGTACTTTACGGTGTTTGGTTGTCGTAATGTTTAAGTTGTAAGTGAAAAAGTTGACCACAAAATTAACTATTTGGTGATTTGAAAAGTTTTAATACTGCAAATAAATATTAAAAAAAGTTAAATATTAAAATTTTTTAATATTAATATAAAAAAATATTACAAATTTGTATGACCACAAAATTAACTGTAACTGGGCTGTAAGTGAGTGGTAATTGGGTTGTATGTGAGTGTTAGTTGAGTTACGTAAGTCTTTTACGAATTACGGTCCAAACAAACGCCGTAGTTGTAACTGGGTAGTAAGTCATTTACGAATTACAGAGTTTTACGCGAAACAAACGGCCCCTATGACAAGGTTATTCTTCAAATCATGGTAAAAATAACCCTAGACATCCCTGTGTCAGATTTAACTGTAGTAGAATTATTCTCAATACGTTAAGTGCCACTTAATGTTGTATTAAATTATGCTGAAAGTACTAAAAAATACCTGAGGGTGGGTATATTCAAGTGCTGTTTAGTACAGACATATCTAGCTATTGGCGCTTGAGTTAGTTTGATGCTGGCTATATTATCCTGAGCTATTTTTCTTATGGTTCTTTCAATAATTTGCAGCATCCTTCATCTACAAGGGTTAAGGACGGTTCTGCCATAAGACCTAAAGGTACCGCACTTGAGAGGGCCATCCGTGACCTGGAAAAGATTGTTGCATTATGTACGTTCTCAGAGGATTCTAAATGATTGATAGGGAGGATTTCTTCCTTGCCTCTAATGATTTATTTGGTTAATTGTAACCTCTCTTTTCAGGCAGACCACCAAAGCTTGATTTTCAAGAAGTGGATACCTCATTCCAAGGAGTGAAAAGGAGATTGCCTCAAGAAGTGAAACAAAAGCTTGCTAAAGTTGCTAGACTGTCGGTATTGTGCTGATTAACCTCATTTCTTGTATAATGCTGTATTAGTTCCCAATCCTGTTCATCTTTCCTTTTCTTAAAAGTTCTTGTTTTGCACATCCACTTATAACTATTGAAGCTATATCTTGAACCCCCAAATCAATAATTTAACTTCTCGTATTTGCTAGATTATTAGGAACAAAACTGTAAGGTTATAAAAAGCAATCTGATTCATGGATACTTAGCTTCCACTATATTTAGGCACTGCAATTTCTTACTAAAGAAAAACTTTTTCATAAAGTAACAATAGTTAAACATTCATGGGGGTTTAAGCTTCGTTGGATCATATATGGTATACCTTCTATCCATATAAATCTGATCGGCTATTATCCCTGTTTTAAATATCGGCTGATACGGCCGAGATATTGTCCGATATCTCCTTTTTTGCCTGCTGCCGATACTATATGGGAAAATCGTTCGCCATATCGTTTGCAGCAAAAAACGGCCGATATTTGAAATATCGGCCGATAAATTGCCCGATATTGCCCGATAAATCGTCCGATATATCACCCGATATGAAATAACTTATTTATTGCACGACTGCGTGCAAATATACATTATTTTTTATCATCTCTGCAAGCATATTACATCATTTTTATTAATAGATGATATGTATGACCCTAAACCAACTCTTAATTATCAATATTTCATTATATATATAGTGTCCAAAATGAACGCCTGATATGCGCGCGTATCCCCGATATCTCCCCCGATATCCGATATCCGATATGAAAAACCCCCATCCGATACGATTCCGATATCCGATATTTAGAACCTTGGCTATTACAATACTGATGTGCCTCTTTGGAACTTTTTTTATTTGATGCACATTTTCCTCATAATTTTATATTTGCTTTTTTCTGTCTTAGAACCAGGAAAATATAAATATCTAACATTGTGTTAGATGATGTTGCTGAATTTATTAATATACTAAACTCAATTTTCACCTGAATTACCTTGTATATTTCCATGTAATCAACTCCTTTTATTTTTCTCTTATATATGTATAAACATTAATCGGTAAATACTCTGGATTTCTGATTTTCTTTAACAAACAATCATTCTTTTTTTTTTTTTTTGAATTTCCAATTATATATGTTGCATAATATTTCCATGTAGGCAGCTATTCAGGTAGCTATGAGTATTATCTCAGTGATCTTGTGATGCCAGTGGGACAGCCAGCAGGAAAGTCAAACCGTTTTCCTGCTGGGATGATTCTGTTTCTATCCATGGTGCTGTTTCATAATTTTGCATGACAGTTAAGTTCCGTTTGTAACTCAAAGAAAGGTTCATTATATTTATTATTCACTGTAATTTGTTTTCTGTGGGGAATTATAAGCCCTGTAAGAAAATAAAAATAAAAAGATTTAGTAGGCGTTGCATTCTTCCTTCCCGGTAAAAGCCTTTTAATTTTACACGAGGCATGCACTAGAGCATTCATTTCTTTCTATCTGTATGTACTTAACATTCTTCCAACCTTGCATAGAGCTCCTATTTTTCACTGGAGCATGGTCCCATATATTTCGGGGGCAGGTTGACACATACATCCACACATATAGGGACCGAGGGAGGAATGTGCGCACAAATATATTTATATAACTACATGAGTATGTACTTATGTTTTGCTGATCTGCAGATTATAATCACAGTCTAAAATTGCACTGTTCATGAAATACATTAGAATCAAGATAAAAAAATATGGTGAACACTGATGGCAACATATGCAATGCCTATGTTTCCTGATCTAGTTGATCTAGTGGACAGCTTGTTCATGTAGCGCTGTGTGTATGTAGTTTCTTTCTTTTTCTTTATAGTCCTTCTTTTCTTTCGCTTCTTCTTCCTCTTACTTTTTAGGGGTTTAGGGCTTTTTTTTTTGGGGGGGGGGGGGGGATGGGCACTAGTCACATCTGTATGGATTTGTCACATGTCAACTTTCCGTTGCTGGGTTGTTCTCCTGATACATATGGTTGTGTAAGGAAACGCCCAATAATATATAAAGAAATAGTACACATTATTTGGTCAAAGGTTATGATGAAGTTGGATTGTGGTTTTTGATCTTATATTTGTACAATCTGAGATTGGGGAAGTGATAGGTGTTAAGCTTGGTAATGATGGAGATGTATAAGAAAAGTACTAATTTTGGCCCTCCCTCACCATCACCACCTCCCCCTCCACCAAAACCCACCAAAAAGTAATGTTCTTCGTGGCTTATATTTGTCGATTAGAGACAACTCCCTATATAAGATCAAGCTGGTGTCAGGATTGGGGTTTAGAAGACGTCCGGTGAAAATGGAACAATATTGTAAACTAGTGTCAGAACTTGCATTGTTAGAGTTGAAGTGGGCCATTGGGTTTTCTTTTATATTGGAGGCACTATCAGGTTCCATATCTTGTGAATAATGATGGTCATGAGGGCTTAGCTCTTGGATGGTGTGAAATAGATGGCAGGCCTTTTCTTAAATCTTTTGAAAACGGAATAATTCTCTGGATATGCAGATTGTTTGGTTATAATTAATCCGAAACTTGCCAATTTTTTTTGTCTTGGCCACGTCTCACCCAAAAAGAAAAAAAAAATGACAAAAAAGCAAAAAAGGGAAGAAAGTAAAAGGTGAGAAAACTTTGGTCTTGGCCACCTCTTGCGAAGAAGAGGGAAAAAAAGAAGAGGGAAAATTTTGGTCTTCGCTACCTCTCGCAAAGAATGGAAAAATGAGATTAGGGTACTGGTGCTGTCTCTTGCAATTAATCTCATAGGGTCATCTTTTCGTTTCTGGATTTGTTTATTACAGATGATGATGCCTCCCTTTCATTCTGATAAATGGTTTATTTGATCAGGCACACCCAAATTCAACTTCTTTTGGGGCTGTTTGTTTCAATGTATTTAAAACTACAATGTAGTTCAAACTGCATGTAGCTTTTATTCGTATAGTTAGAACACGAGGTCATGTGTTCATCTTGTTAGAACACGAGGTCATGTGTTTTTTTGACAACTTGTAGGGCAACTCCAATACAGGAAGTGAAAAACAGTTGTTTGGTTTAATGCATGATGAAGTTGTATTTGCATAGAAGTTATATTGAAAAATGCTGATGTTGGCATATTGTTTTATTTTTTTATATTATATTTCAACTACTGTATTAGGAACTGCAACCAATTTGGTTGCAACAGTTTCCACTACAACAAAAAGACCCAAAATGTAGTTCTAACTACTGCAGTTAGAACTCCATGCAACTCCTGCTACATCAAAACAAACAATTGGGCTCTCTTTTACTGTAGTTGGAGTTGCATGTAATTCCAACTACGAGCATCCAAACAGCCCAGCCCCTAAAGTGGGTTGGATTTATGTCCAGTTTGATTTATCCTTACATAACCACCATTCGAAATGTGCTAGTTCACAGACAGCCCTATGACTTGCGGATTGAGTTTTGCTAAATTTTTTTATTTGGCCCATAGATTTTGAATTACAGCTTTTGCAAAAGCCTTAACATACTTTTGGAAGTAATAAGCATCTGTTGTTCATGGAATTGCTCCTATGTTAGTGTTTTTCCTCACGTACAATTTAAATATGAGTTTTGGCATATTTAATATTGTTTTAGTTCACTTCTAAGTTTGCTTACGTTTTGAAGCCAAAGTCTGAACTCAAACCTGAACCTGCTAAAATGGAAATTCCAAGTGGACCAAACCCAAGACTGAAGGTGTGCTTTACATTTTAAAACATCTGAAATGGTTGAGGTTCTCTCTTCTCCAACGGGGCAATATTTATTTTTGTCCTCCTCAATGTGGAGTTGGCTGACGATGTGATGTGGAATATTTGTCAGCATATTATACCTAGTGTCCTGAATCAGAGTTTAATCTCCTTATGATTGTTGGATATTGTTAGTGACCAATATGGGTGAGCTCACAGAAGCAATAGGAAGTTAACTAAAGAACTTCAAATGGTAGGTAACTTTCATGACTTAAGAGTGGACGGGTTGGTGCTTGAGGGGATTACTGGGGTTTCGAGGGTTTGTGTTAGGAACACTTGATTTCCTCAGCATGGAATCCTTGCGGCATAGAGGAATATTATGGCAGGAGAGAACATGATTAGAGGTGTGTAGGAGAGCTTAGGAATCTAGGAATCTGCACCTGCCGAGTGTTGAATGTAGGAACTCACTTGAATGCTTAATTTGCTTCTATGGCTTACAAAGAGATGTTTATTTGCCTCTAGTGGTTTTGATGCAATGATTCATTCTAATCCAAACTATCCTGTCCTTTCCACAGCTATCCTATCATATTCCCATGTGATACTATTGGTCTACTGTGTTAAATGGTTGTGCTTATAGTTATAAAGTGGTAAATTTGTGTACATGCATCAATTTCCCCCCTACTGTTTTGGTATTCCCTGTCACAGTTTCTTGAGGGAAGCTGTTCTCAAATATATTTCTCAATTATTTTTGTTAGTAAAATGAACTTTTGGAAGCTTGCACTTTTTCTTTGAAGTTCACACTTCATACTAGACCTGACCCTGGTTCCCGGTTCCGCTGTTGGCGGAACTAGGACCTTAGAGTCCGGTTCTAGTTCAGGAACCGGGTCCATCCGGTTCCAGAACCGGTTGAACCCGGTTCCGGATCCGGGACCCGGATGGTTTTTTTACCTCTATTTCTTATAATAGTTAAAAAATAGGAATTAATCTTTATTAGTAATTAATTTAAAGAAATATAACAAAATAATTAAAAAAATAAAAAATTCTGTCCGTTCGGCCTAGGCCGAACGGCCCATAAGAAAAAGAAACTTGCGGTTCCCGGTTTGGGAACTTAGCAACCAGAACTGGCCCAGGCGCCGGCCGGTTCCAGTTCGGTTTGGAACCAGCGAACCGACTGCCTGGGCCAGTTCTGGTTCCGGCCAACCGGTTCTCGGTTCGGTTTGTCGGTTCGAACCGAACCGAGGCCATGTCTACTTCATACTACTTATGAGACAAGCACTTTCCTGTGCGTGTCATATTTTTTCTTTGACACAAACACTTGCAAGAAGCTTAAGCCAACTAGCATACATTTAAAAAAACCCTAATTCTTGTTGAGATAAGGGCTTTCACAATGACGATGAAAAAGAACAGATCAGATTAAAAGAAAGGAGCAAGATCACAGATCTATTAAAAGACAACACAGTACGTGAAAAACTCAAAACAGGAAAAAAAATCACGGAGTCGCTCACAAATCCATTCTTATCGAGAGATTACAAGGAGAAGAAGAAGACCTCATAATCGCTCTTTACAATAGTTCTAGATTTTTCCACCATCATAATTACAGTGCATCTCCTTTTATAGAGAAAACTGGGGTTACAAGTGTGACATTCCTAAACTGCCATTGACACGTGGTTTGAGTTTCATGTATTGTGAAGTTTCCAGGCTGGATCACATTCCCTGTGCCTCACTACGTCTCAGGGATGTTCCTCTGCTCTGTCGCTCGGAGTGTTCCTCTCGTGACTCTCGAGTGATCCCCCGAACACTTGAACATGCCTCCATTTGAAACTCCAAGCTCGCTCACACTCACCTGTAGTACGTCGTTATTCGGCATGGTTCAAAGTCTCGTTCTCGGCCGCCGACTCGGCCGGCACCGAGACGGATCGGTCTCGGCGACTCGGATCGGACTCGGACGATACGCGCAAAACGCTACATAGAACGCCAAAAAAAATTATGAAAAAATCATGACAAATCATAAAAAAATGAAACATCAAAATTAATGCATCACATATTCAAAACATATCACCTAACACTCAAAACATAACGTGAAAGCATAAATACAAGCGTCGTCGGTAGAAAAATATCAAAATACATGCATAATATAGTAAATTGTACAAAATAATTCATAAGTACCTGCTAATATAGTCATTTCCACATTGATTACGAGGAGGCTCCAAATCATCATTATCATCTAGCCCGCGATAAGTATAGATTAAGCAACACTAACTTAATTACCTAACTTCAATAAAATTATTAAATTACCTAACTTAATTACAAACTTTATTAAATTAGATTAACCTAAATTAACCTAACTAAACTAATTTAAATTAAATTAAATTCAATTAAATGAAACTACATTAAATTAAACTAAACTAGTTTATACTAGATTAACCTACACTAACTTAATTACCTAACTTCAATAAAATTATTAAATTACCTAACTTAATTACAAAACTTTATTAGATTAAATTAACCTAAATTAAGTTAAATTAACTTTACCTAAACTAAAGTAAATTAAATTACATTAAATGCAAATTAATTAGAGAGAGAGGAACAGAGAGAGGGAGAGAGACGGAGACAGAGGAGAGAGAGGGAAACACAGTGGAGGAGAGAGACGGAGAGAGGAGAGAGGGACAGAGAGAGAAGAGAGACAGAGAGAGGGAAGGGGGAGAGAGACTGAGAGGGGGAGGGAGAGAGAGAGTCCGACAGAGAGAGAGATACAGAGGGGGAGAGAGTCCGACAGAGAGAGAGACAGAGATAGTCGCTGCGGAGAGAGAGAGACAGAGAGAGACAGAGAGAGAGAGCACTGCCGAGTCGGGAGAGAGAGTCGCTGCGGAGAGAGAGAGAGACGGAAGAGGAGAGAGAGAGAGAGACAGAGAGAGAGAGTCGCTGCGGGGGAGAGAGACGGAGAAAGAGAGGGAGAGAGGCACAGAGAGGGAGGGGGGAGAGAGAGACTGAGAGGGAGAGAGGGGAGAGGGAGAATTACCTGCAGACGGATGGCGACGGCGACGGCGACGCGGGGGGACGGCGAGGGGCGACGCGGGGGACGGCGAGCGCGAGAGGAGAGAGAGAGAGATCTGATCTCTCTCTCTCTCCTCCCTCATCGCTTTTTAATCAGGGGTTCACGGGCGCCGAGTCGACCCGGATCGGGTCCGACTCGGACCCGATCCGGGTCGACTCGGCGTTCTTCGGTTGATTCGGGCCTCCGAGTCGTATCGGAGGGGGCCGAGTCGGATACGACTCGGCCGAGTCGTATCCGACTCGGCCGAGTTTTCGAACTCTTATTCGGGGAGTCAGAGAGGTAGTCCAGTCTCGGGAGACTCTTCCCGAGGCAATGCTTCAGAGTCATCCAGGATGGACTTCTTGACTCCTAACTCCCACTGCGACTGGATTTCGTAGTTCTTCTTGCGTAATCTTCTCCAAGGGCGATTTCCCCGTCATGATAGGCAATCAAGCTTCACAACTTCAACAATCTCTCACTTGGAGATTGATAGTCGACGCAACAACATCCATCTCTCTCGCGTTCTTTCGTTCTCGACTAATAGTGATTCCGAGCGACTTAAACTCAGATCTCAGCCTGAAGCCCCACAGAAGCTGAACAACTTTCCAGCTTTTCACCGTGACCACCTTGGTCAACATATTTGCTGAATTCTGACTCATGTGTATTTCAGCAGTGAGAACACACCATCCTTCAACAACTTGCGGATGAAGTGGTACCACACATCAATGTGCTTGGTTCTGTCGTGATAGACCAGATTATTTGCAAGGTCAATCGCGCTCTGGCTGTCACTGTGCAGTGACAGAGCTTCTTGCTCCTGCTCCAAAAAATCTTTAAGCCATATCTGCTCCTTGCAAGTTTCTGTCGCTACGACATACTCGACCTCCGTCGTCGACAAGACAATTATTTTCTGCAGTCTTGACACCCACTCACAGCTCTACTTTTCAAAGTGAAGACAATCAGTGGTACTCCTCTGACTGTCTACATCACCACCAAGTCAGAGTCAACACGTCTATATCACCGCAAAGTTGGGTCAACATATCCTAGTAGCTGAATGTCCGTGCCTATATAGCACAATGTCATATCTGAACTGTCCTTCAGATATGTCAGGATCCACTCACAGCTCTTCAGTGCTCCTTCCAGGGTAGCTCATGTATTTGCTGATAATTCCCACTGCTTGAGCAATGTCTGGTCTCGTGCAGACCAAGCATACATCAGACTGCCTATAGCTTATGCATATGGCACATCCGATGTGAGAGCCTCTTATCTTTTGTAGTCGGAGTTTGTGCCTTCGAGAGCTTAAAGTGACCTCCGAGTGGAACATTCACATGTTTAGTATTTGCTATGCTAAATCTCTGCAGCACCTTTTTCACGTACTCGGTCTGTGATACTTTCAACAACCTCTTTACTCTCTGCTGATCCTCATTTTACGAATTTTTCTTGCAAGACCCAAGTCCTTCAATGAGATTTTTTTTCGTCAAAGTGGCCTTGTGATTCACAATCTCCTTCATGCTGGACCCAACAACAAGCATCATTTACGCATAACAGTAGCATAATATAGGAATTCTTGAACCACTTAAAATAACAACAATGATCAACCTCCAGTCTTGTGAAACCACTGCTCACCTTGCATCTGTGAAACTTCAGGTACTATTGCATCGGAGCCTGTTTTCAAGGCATAAAGACTTTTTTAGCTTGCAAACTAACTGCTCCTTCCCGGGCATGATATACCTCGGTGGCTACAACATGTAAATGTCCTCCAAGTCGCCATGGAGTAATGCGGTCTTAACATCTAGTTGTTCCAAATATAATCCTCTGCTGCCACAATACTGAGCACATGTAATGGTAGTAAGTTTCACAACAGAAGAGAATCTCGTTGAAGTCAATACCTTCTCGCTGTTGAAACCCCTTCACAACTAGTCTTGCCTTATACCTCCTAGTGCCATCACTCTCTTCCTTCAGCCCGTAGACCCACTTGTTATGCAGGGCACGTTTGCTTTCTTGCAGTTCAAACCAAATCTCACGTTTAGTTTTCCATGAGAGATGCTATCTCATCATTCATAGCAAGCTCCCACTCAGCCTTGGCTTCCACCTGTAAAGCCTCCTCATACACTCGGGCTCACTATTGTTAGTCAATAACAGATAATGTAAGGCAGTAGAATATCTTTCTGGAGCTTTAAACTCTGAGTCCGCAACACTCTGCTGTTGGAGAGTGCTCCGAGGTGCCACCCGAGATCATTCTCTGAAGTGCTCCTCTCCATCTGCAAGTTTTTTGTATGTCTTCTACTCATTGAAAACCACATCATTATGCCTAAGGATCTTGCGGTTCTCGGGATCCCAGAAGCGATAGCTGTAATTATCAGTTCTGTATTCAATGAAGATGCACCTCTTAGACTTTGGGTCCAACTTGCTCTTGTGATAGCTTAATATGGACATAAGAGATACAACCAAATGTACGCAGGTGATTCAACTTTACCTCTTTGTCGGTCCATGTCTCCTCGGAATCCCATAGTTCAGAGGCACCGAGGGTCCTCTTTGATCAGATACACCACCGTGTTGGCTGCATCTGCCCAGAATTGCTTGGGCAAACCAGCATGTATTCACATGCTCCGGGCACGCTCTAGAATAGTTTTGTTCATGTGCTCCGCCACTCCATTTTGATGAGGGTTTTCAGGAACTATCTTCACTCTTCGGATTCCTCGACTTGTGCAGAACTCTTTGAATTTGCCATCATAGTATTCATCCCCATTGTCGCCTCTGAGAGAGGAATCTGAAGCCTTACTCCAGACATCGGTAGGCACTAACTCCAACTTCTCTGCCTTCAGAGTCTTTCTTACCGTTGAGAAACTGACTCGCTTTGCTTCTCGTAGACACAGTCTTCATAGAAGTTTAGTTCAACAGATTTCAACCCCGGCAACTTATCCTTGGAGAGCATCACCTTCATTCCCTTCTCGCTCACATGCCCAGTCTCCAATGCCACACACCGACATCCGCTTCAGACAAAGCAACTAAAATTGATGCCTTGAAACCCGATGTCATGTAGAGGGTACATTCCTTCTTCCCATGGGCCATCACCATGGCACCTTTGATGATCTTACTACATCACCATCGGAGGTGGCCTTCATCCCTTCGTTCGCAAGCTGTCCGACAGAGATTAGGTTTCTCTTCAGCTTTGGTACATGTCTGACGTTCCTCAACTTCACTGTCGAGCTATTAGAGAGGCTAACCACCACATCGCCTTTCCTGACAATGTCACATGGTTCATCATCTCCTAAGTATACCTTCTCAAGTCCACCTTATACATAGTTTTGAAAGATATTTTGTTGGGAAGTGGCGTGAAAAGAGGCGCCAGAGTCAAAACCCATGACTCGCTGGACTCAGCCAATGAGAGAATCAAGGCATTAGATCCATTCCTCGCTGTGATATACGCGAAATCTTTCTCCTTGCCTTTGCCTTCTCTATCTTTCATATGTTTGCAATCCTTCTGAATGTGCCCTATCTCACCACACCGCCAACATCGCATCCCTCGACTTGGATGTACCTTTTCCGATTTGGATTTCGACCTCTCATTCTTTTTGTTATCTCTATTCTCAGACCTCCCTATTCGATCGACACTCAGGGCACTCCCTAATGTCTCAGCCGACCCTGAAGACTTCTTGCATGCTTACCCACCACATCATCAGACTTCAAGGATCATGTCCCACAGGAATTGCTCACCATCATCTCAAGACCATCTCAAACCTCCGACAGACTGGATAACATAACCATCGCTCTGATTTCGCTTCGAAATTGATCTCAACCGATTCCAACCGGCTCATGAGCATGTTGAATTCGTTGAGATGCCCATCAATGGTTCCGCTGTCACCTGTCTTTAGGTTGAATAACTTTTTCATCAAGAATACCTTCTTTGACGCCGAGAGTTTCTCGTACATCTTCGATAGCGTCGCCATCAAGTCTTTGGTCGTCTTTTTCCTGGAGACATTGAAGGTAACCGCCGATGATAGGGACAATCGGATCGCCGCAAGGGCTTTCCGATGTAGAATCTCTTACTCACCATCGAACATCTCTTTTGGTTTGTGGGTTTTTTCGCCGAGAGGAAGATAGAGATATTTCTGGTACAGATAGTCTTCGATCTGCATCTTCCAGAACCCGAAGATCACGCCGTTGAATCTTTCAACTTCGACTTCATCTGTCATCTCGAATCAATGCTCTGATACCAGTTGTTGAGATAAGGGCTTTCACGATGACGATGAACAAGAACAGATCAAAAGAAAGGAATAAGATTACATATCTTTCAAAAGACAACACATAGAGAACACCAGATATTACGTGAAAAATTCAAAACAACGAAAAACCATGGAGTCACTTACAAATTCACTATTATCAAGAATTTACAAGGAGATAAAGAAGAATACCTCACACCGCTCCTTAC
The DNA here is from genome assembly GCA_038442645.1 of Agave tequilana. NCBI lineage: Eukaryota > Viridiplantae > Streptophyta > Magnoliopsida > Asparagales > Asparagaceae > Agave > Agave tequilana. Next base: position 183,001 of record JAVJIF010001152.1, on the reverse strand, counting down.
AATAGCTCAAGGTTTTCACCACCACTCTAATTACATCAGATCTCCTTTTATAGAGAAAACTAGAGTTATTAGTTGTGATCAATGTTTTAAAAAACCCGTTATGTAACTCGCTATAACCTGTTACAGAACATAACAACACCTAGCCGTTATATAACACTCGCAAAAAACACAGTTCCCAGTAACGAGCGTTTTTTGGAGCGTTTCGAACGTTACGTTATGAAAATAACATAACATTCGTAACTCACGTTATTTACACAGATTGCAAATATAAAACAACGAAACGATTTCTCTCTCAAGACCAAATTGACGTGAAACCCTAAATTGGAGAAGGCGAGTGAAACATAGAAGCACCCAAGTTCTTCCTCTCTCTGCAGTCGACGACGACAACGACGGTGACTCCTTCGTGCAGTTCCTCCTCTCTCTCTACAGTTCCTCTTCAATTTCATCTCTCATCGGTGAGCATCGAAGCACTCTAGTTCCTCTCTTTGATCTCTCTTCAATTGATGAGGAACTCATCATTGTAATGTTCCAAAAATTAAAAAACAGCACGACTCTTCAATTGACGAGGAACTCGTCGTCAATCTCTTTTCGATCTCTCTTCAGTTGATGAGGAACCACATGACATCGGAGCACCTCAATTCCTCAATGCTCGCTAAAATTTGTTGTGAGACTTGCTAAATGTGTTATATATTGTTTTGATATTTTTTTAGATATTTTAAATTATTTCTCTTTATAAAAATTTTAAATATAGTATATATATTTATTTTTATTAAATAAATATTAAATCGCGTAACCTACGTTATGCGTACGTTATAACCTATGTTAACATAACAAAAGAAAAACGTTATTGTTACGTTACCGTTATTTTAAACATTGGTTGTGATATTCCTGACTGCTCTTGACACGTGACTTGAGTTTCCTATATTGCGAAGCTTCCAAGCTGGACCACATTCTCTACGCCTCGGGGATGTTCCTCTGCTCTGTCGCTTGGAGTGTTCCTCCCGAGACTTCGAGTGATCCTCCGAACACTTGACATGCTTCCATTTGAAACTCTAAGCTCGTCCACACTCGCCTGTAGTACGCCTTTACTTGGGGAATCAGCGAGGTAGTCCAGTCATCAGAAGACTCTTCTTGAGGCCTTGCTTTCGAGTCATCCAGGATGGTCTTCTCGACTTCCTAACTCCCACTGCGACTGTGTCTCGTAGTTCTTTCTTACGTAATACTCCAAGGGCAATTCCCTGTCAAGGTCGGCAATCAGGCTCAACAACTTCAACAATCCTTGCATCTACGCTTCCCATCTTTTGTGTTTTTCCTACACCCACCCAAAAGTAATATTGTGACCCTAGGTTATATTACTATGGACAGGCTGGTGGGTCATTAGTTACATAGGTTGGAATATCATGTGAGGTCGATGAATTACTGCAAAAGCCATCATATTTTATCTCCAAAAGATAGCTTCCTACAACATGTGATGCGATTGAGCTTTCTTGTACTAATGCTTCCGGATGCATATAAGTCGATTGATATTAAAATTCAATTTAGCACTTGTATATTGCCTAGAACATTATGTGAAGTAAGTAAACTACATACTTATTAGGAGATACTGTTCAATTTTAAGAGTTTAGGTGGATGCTTGAACCATCTCTGGCTGCCACCTCTTAGTGAGCAGGGTGGGAGATTAGAAGTTAGGAAATACTGGATATATGCACAGCATTTTGTTGCAGTTTGGACGCGGAATCTCTTTACTTTTTTTCATTGTTCATAGGTGTCGTGACTACAGTGGCAGTCCCAATTATTTATGATTATGTCACTGTATCTTCTTGATATATAGTAGCATGTTCCGCCGCTCTTTTGAAAGTACCTGCATTTTGTGTTGTTTTCTTTGTTCAGTGAAGTGCCTGTGTTGTAGTTATACTACCTTTGATAATGTTCTGTGGTGCGTTGCACTTTATTCTAAGTAAATAAGGGCATCTCGAATATTTTAGAGCTGCCTGTAAATCCTTCCTTGTTGTGACACCTATCATTCATCATATATTCTGAATATGGTGTGCAACAGTCCTTACCTGTTTCTATACCATTGATACTTGATTTTAATCTACATCTCTTGTTGATGCAGGCAAGCAAAATAAGATTTCAGAGGATGACTTAATTGACCAGCTTATGGGTATCGTTGGCCACATAGTACAGCGCAAGACGTTAAAGGTATCATAAAGAAAACTCTGGTTTTATTCAAGAATTCAATCTCTGATTTTGATCATTTTACCTACTTTAAAATATGAAGTGATGCTTCCTTTTTTGGTGCATTCTTTTAAATTATGTCACTTTAGTAGCATGCGCTCAATGTGTTTGCTGCTAATAATTCCAATATTCCCTTTCACAATTGAAAGTGCACTGTTGAACTCACACCAATTTAATTGCATGTTTCTGATGTTTCACACGATCTTTTTCACAATAAAGTCTACCCAAATATTTCTAATCTAAGTTTTTCCACTGGCTTTCTTTTTTCCTTTTATATGTCAATTTCTGTAGTTTTATTTTTCTTGTGACTGAGTGACCTATTCCCTGTTTTAAATATCGTCCGATACGGCCGAGATATCGTCCGATATCTTCTTTTTTGCCTGCTGCCGATACGATATGGGAAAATCGTTCGCCATATCGTTTGCAGCAAAAAACGGTCGATATTTGAAATATCGCCCGATAAATTTCCCGATATTGGCCGATAAATCGTCCGATATATCACCCGGTATGAAATAACTAATTTATTGCACGACTGCGTGCAAATGTACATTATTTTTTACTGTCTCTGCAAGCATATTACATCATTTTTATAAGATAGATGATATGTATGACCCTAAACCAACTCTTAATTATCAATATTTCATTATATATAGTGTCTAATGTGAACGCCCGATATGCGCGCGTATCCCGATATCTCCCCCGATATCCGATATCCGATATAAAAACCCCCATCCGATACGATTCCGATATCCGATATTGAGAACCCTGGACCTATTACATTTTGAACACTTGCTTGATGTCTGCATGGTTGATGGTTGTGTGTCAGTTCAAGATTAAAATGTTTGTATGTGAAAATCAGCACGATTGGATATGGTAGATGCCATATTTAAGGGAAAAGGATGCCATAGCTATGTAGGCTCCACATAGTTGCATCTATAAAAACACCACGATTCTATTAGTAACAGTTAATTGCTTTGAAAGCTAATTATCAATTCATCTGACAACATGGAAAAGCTGATCATGAAAATTATTCCTTGTGATGCGTCAAATAAATAGGATCTGATCATGTTTTATACTAATAAAACAGAAAAGGCTTTTGTAGCACACCATGCTGCTGCCAATGGAGAATGAAGAATTGAGGAGTTATTTTTATTAGCAAATTAAATACATCATATCAGACTGTCAAGTATGGGTAAATGTTGCAACCTGCAACTCACTTTTTTACGTGTATCAGATATGGTAGAAACTCAAACAAGTTTGTTTCAAGGAGTCATGATGGAAAGAGTAATATGGCATAGATTTGAGGGAGGAAAAGTTTGGGGAAGGGGGGAGAAGAGTAAAATCTCAAGAAACAGTCACGCACCGTAACAATCAATGACGTATCTTTATTATATTTTGCTAGTCATCAATCAAAAACTATTCATCAAAATTAACCGCTTCTTTCATTATCAACTCCAAATGACAAGATAACATCAAATCAATTCGCAAGATTCACAACTAGCTACCTCATCTAAAACCAAATGACAACAAAGATAAAACTTGGAAACAAGATGGTGGAACTATCCATGAGGGGCTGTAGGATAGAGCAGTTCAGGGCGTTATCCTAATTATTTGGAATGTCGTAAAACCTTACTTTAGCAAGGACATGTTCTAGAAGAGAGTCTGGCATTTAATTTCATTTAAAAATTGCTAATTACTAGTCAAGTATACTTTCTGCTTACTTTACTGGAAGGTAGATATGTGACATATGTCACACCCCAAGATTTAAAGTTAATTGTTAAATCTTACGAATGCGCCTATCAAAGTTTATCATTCAAATCCATCAAATATATTCCTGCTTAATATAGGATTCTTAACAGAGAAAGTAATAAAATTTAAACCTATTAATAACAAGTATCACGTACTTCAAACTTATCATCCATATATCTAACAAGAACGGATCCATGTATATCAAGCATCACATGTCTTATTCTGTTATCATCAAAATGTGACACTTCATACGCATATTTCATTTAACTATTCTAGATCAGTTTCATGACATATTATACATACCAAAAGATACATGGATCTGTCTATGAAATCATACACACATGCAAACATCCTACATCAAGTATCAAAAGATAACACACGACAAGCCACATAGGATGAATTGTTAGCGCTCTAATGACAAAAGTCCCAGTCTCGTGCATATAAGAATGAACTAAAAAATAAAGTGGTGAATAAGATGACTCCACCACTGAGTAAGCAACACATCTAATTCATAAAATTATAATTTGTAGAAGAAACTTCTTGCAAAAGCCTCTTTGCTCAAGTCTCTAATTGATTAAATAGAAGAGCATTGTTTGTACTCAATTATGCTTTTATTCTATAGTAGCATGTTGGAATAGCAAGGTAAACTTTGCCACAAGTAAACCTTTAAGGAAAATTCTAGAACTTCATAATATCAAAGCAAAGCCATGCCAAGAATTCTCTTAGCAATGCTAATGCTGACTATCAAAAAGCAAGAAGCGTTTACCTGTAGTTTATAATACTTTAAGAAAAGAACTTTGTAACCATGCTTGCATTGTAAACAAAACTGGAGAATTTTTGCATATAGTCTAGAATGTTGAATAAAACACTTAAAACACTTTCATGTCTAAACAATAGTCATAAATATTAAGCATATAGCGAATAACATTGCATGCAATGAACAGTTGAACACTAAGAAGCACAGACACGGACATGGGTATGATATGGACGCGGGACACGGGACATGATACTAGATATTATGCATATAAATAATAATAACTGTGCATAAATATAAATGTATCTTTACATCCAAAAGTTCATACACCTAGTTCAGTGTGTTCAACTTATGTTGAAACATATTTAAACCCATCATACTTTTATACAAACTAGGAAAGTGCACGTGCGATGCACGTGTTGTAGGCTTCATCTTATAGATTTCAAATATATTTAATAGATAGAGAATAGATGTGAAACAATAGAGATATAGAGTAAAGATAACATCTACATATAGTATATATTTGTAAATTTTTTTCTTTTGTTTTCTCCCTGATTGTCTCTTTTTAAAATTTTCTGTATCTATTTTTTCTTTCTTATACTCCTTTTCCTTTTTTATCACTAATTCTTATTTTTTTCACTAATTTTTTTGATTATATTATCCTTTGTATATTCTACATTTTTGTTCATTCTTTTCATCCTTTTCTTCAATTCCGTTTTAAATATTGTTTTGTTTGGTTTTCCAGAAATTGGGTTTGTATTGTTTTAATTTCCTGATTTTTTTTCTTTCATTAATGTTCATTCTTCATAATATGTCTCTTTTTATTCTTCATTCTTTTCTTCTTATATTTTTTGTTTCTTCTTTTTTTATTATCTTATTTCTTTATCTTTCGTGTCTTTTTCTTTTTTTTACAATATTATTCCACTTTTTAAAAATTTAATTTGAATTTCTATCCAAATTTTCTGCCCTTTTTTGTTTCTGCTTATTTATTTTATTTTCTTTCCATGTGTTTGTTTAATTTTCTTTTATTTTCTATCCTACTTATTTCTTTTAATTTTTCCTTTGACTTTTTTTATCAAGATATATTTAATTTTATTTTTTAATTGTTTTCTTTTCTTTCTATTTTTTTCTCGGAGATCTATTCAATTACAAATAAAGAACATTAGAAGAAAAACATCTAAAACAAGAAAAACAAGACAAAAGAAAAAGAGAAAAAATAAAAAAAGTGAAGATAAAATTAAGAACTATAAGAAAACAGAGAATCAGAAAAAAAATACAATAAAAAGGCAAAACATAACCAAGAAAAGGAAAAAAAGAAATAAGTGAGAAAAGATTAAAATAAAAAAGTATCAAAAATACAAAAAATGAATAAAAAATAATATGAGGAAACTCAAGAAAAAGGAAAGAAAAATTCTATAAAAAGAGAAAAAAATTGCAAAAGAAGGTATTAAAAGAGAAAATCTAGAGAAAAAATGACAAACATAATCAACGTAACCAAAAGAAAGAATAATTGAACAAAAATGAATAAAATAAAAACAATTGAATATGATAATTAACAATAACAATAAATAAAAATATTATGCAAGAAACATAAATTAATCACAATAATAGAAAATAAAAATTTACAAAAATTTATTAAAGAAAATAAAGAATAAAAAATACAATAAAAATTAAGAATGAAACAAACAAAAAAAAGAAAAATAAAAAACCAAAATATCAGGGGAAAGCAAGAATTTAAATAAAAAGAAAATAAAGGACAAAAAAGAATAAAAAGAAGTGAAAAAAATTTATGCAAAAAGGAAGAAAGATTAAAAAATAAGTAGAGTTGAATCTTATACATGAAAAAATGAACAATAATAACCAAAATATAAATAGAAGGGAAGGTAGAACTAAATAAAAGAAAACAAAGAATTTTTGAAAGTAAGAAAAATCTAAGAAAAATTAAAAACAGAATTAATTGAAAAAGAATAAAAGTAAAAAGAATAGAAATATAAAGAGCTGAATTAAAAAACAAAAATATTGAAATGTAATTAAAAAGGAAAAGTTTCAAAATTAAGAAAAGAAATGAAGGAAAAAACCCCAAAAAATCTTAAAATAAATAGGAGACAAAATTAAAGAAAAAGAAACGAAGAAATTCTTTAAAGATGAAGAGAAAAAATAAGAAAATATATAATATAATAAGGAAAAGAAAAGGTTTTAAATAGGTATATCTAAATTTATGTTTCAAAAAAGAAAATAAAAAACTTTGTAAAGAGAAAATATTAACATGGAGGGAAAAAAGAAATAACTGGAAAAAAAGATAATTTGAAGTAAATAAATAAAAAATTCATAATATTAAAATTATGGAAAGAAAAAAGTAGTTAGAGAAAAAGTAAAAAATAAGTCTTGAAAAAGAGAAAATAAATAAGTACGATAGTATCAGAAGTTACAATAAATAAATTAAAAAACTTATAAAACACAATAAATACAGAAAGAAAAATTGTAATTTTTAAAAAAAGAAAAAGAAAATAAAAAGAACATTAAAAATAGAAAATAAAATATATTAGGTAAAAGGTCAAATAAGAAATTGAAAAACAAATAAGGTTATGAATTTGAAAGAGATTTATAAAGGAAATTTTAATATAAAATGACCAATCACACTTCCGGCTCTATCTCAAGCTACAACCTACAACTTTTAATACAAAATTTTAATTTCTTAATTCTCTCACTCTCTCTTTGCTTTACTCTAGTAATCTTTTGCAATATCTAAGTTGAAAGCATTAATTTCAACTGAAAAGAAACTAACATTATCACCTTCAAGATGTTATTGACAATAATAATCATATCAGGAAGGACAAAAAAAACTACATCGGATATCCAAAATTGTAATCGAATCCCTAGAACAAAACAGCTGAAAATCACCAAAGAAGGAAAATTTACAAGAAATTTTTTGTATGGAAGTAAACATTAAATTCCAAAATTGATTAGCCAACCTCCGCCTTCTGCAATGTTGATTGCCTGAATAAATGATTGAGGCACAAATATAAGTAGAGGCTTTGAAATTAGATTAAAATAGAACTTAGGATTAGTTTAGAAATAGTTATGAAAACTCATCAAATTAAAAACCACGCTTATTAGGAAACTCCGATTCAGGCGGCCAAGAAATAAAGAAGAAAGAGATGAAATTTCTCTCTTTTCTTTTTTGTTTTCAGAAAGGGCAAGCAACGACGAGTTCCGATTTCAAAGTTTTCCGACCGAGACGAAACATCCTTGACTTCTCCTTTTCGTTTTCCGTTTTCGATTCTGATTCTGATTCCGACAGCCGAGAAATAGAGTAGAAAAAAATCCTCCTTTTCGCTTTCGGACAAAGAAAGGGATTAAAAAAAGAGAAGTTGGCTGGGGGGGGGGAGCCTGAGAGAGAGATTTTTTGTAGCCGTTTTTTTGTGTGACCATATGTTTTCTTTGTGGTTTAATTAACAAAAATATTTTCTTTTTGTGGGGCCATACGTTTTCTTTGTGGTTTAATAAACAAAAATATTTTTTTATCTTTGCATATGTCAGCACGTGATAGGAAAAAACAGGGGGGACAAAATTATGTACATGTTTTTATTTATTTGCTTTTAAGAGTAGCTTAGATCAGTATGTTGATGCCATTTTTGGTTTCACTGAAGTATAGTCTTTGATATATAAGAGAAAGTAAATAAATATCTCAAATAAGTAATGTGAACATAGAAGGAATGCCAATCCACTTGTATCTTATAACAACGTATCAAAATAATCAATTAGTACTGCCAAGAAGTTACTCATTAATTAATGAAGTTCTAAAGTGTCATAAACAAAAAATCAAGTCATTAGTAATTAGTACTAACATCCTCATAGCGTTACCTTATTCTATCAAAATTCAAGATGCTAACATATAGTCATAATGCTTTGTTGAGAAACTTATGATACCTTCATATGAAAGTGATGTTTTTCAAATATAGGCATATAGATCACTAGTTGCATCAAAATTCAAGAATGCTTGCTTGTAGTCAAAAATGTTTTATAGAGAACCAGGAATTCTTATACATAATTTATAATGCTTGTAATGAAGTCATGATAATTCAATATGGAAACAATACTCTCCAAAACACATCCAAATGACATGCTAGCCAATGGTGTCTTGTTCCTCAACAGTATTACTCAAACAGGGCTACTGAGGATTTTATTCTAATAGGACCACACATACCCCATCGGTAATAGTTGAGGTTATTAATCATGTTGCCACTCATGACTCGTCATGTTATCCCATGAGTTTACTCTCCACGGACTTCTCCATGGAGCCACTAATTACCCAGGGAAAATGGATAATGACCTGGTCAGGAATGCATGTAATCTCAAATTCCCATTGGTGTTCTGCAGGGTTTATAAGTATCCATTTGGCTAGAGCTTTACATATAACTTTTACAAAATCATATTTCTCAAATGAAAAATCATATGATCACTTATCAATTCATTTCTTTCCTTTCCTATAATCACTTATCAAATCATTTATCAATCTGAAAATCCATGTAATAACATTTATATATATATGCAAATTCTTTCGAGAATTTCAATCATAATGCATATCTATCAAAAATATTTATGAGGACTAAAAAAAATTAAATACATGAATGTCATATAGTCCACTAAAGCATTTAAAGCACTACTTGAAGAAAACATAATCCAAGTATTTCTGGAAATCTTCCTATTTTTAATCAAAGAAATAACTCAAATCCTAAAAGACCCAAATTGGTAAAGCTACTTACCCTGATCTAGGACATTCCTTTTTTCTTCTCTTTTGATGCCTCCTCATGAAGTGATGTTAGAATTTCCTAATACAATTAATTATTTATCAATTAATGACTCTTCAAAACATATTCTGTCAGCCTGAATACCTTTCACATATTTTTTAGAATTTTTTTTTTTGAAAATTTATTAGCACTAGTTTAGGGGCTGAAGTGGAGTTTGGTAAATTCTAAAGACTATAGGACTTGAAACTCTTTTTCTACTAAAATCTGTATCAATATGCAAATTCCTAAAACTCTAGGAGTATAACTAAACTTTACAAAATTTTCCATTTTGTCAATCTTAGGGACCATCCATAACCTTCCTTAGTGTGTATATAATTTAAAGTCAAATGAGGGGCCTCAGTGTGATTTTCCTCTTTTCTTTTCTTTCTTTATTCCCTGTTCGTGTGTACTGGATCCCATTTCAGGCTGGGTTTAGTGGCTGCCAAAGCCCAATTCAAGACCGTCCCCGGCCACCTACGTCCATTAGGAAGCAGAGTTCGCCGCGGTTTCTGTCAGCGACCTCACCAATCTGATTTATTTAATTTTCCATCAAGTGATTATAATCTTTTCCTATAAATTTTCCCCCTCAACAACTTAAAGACTACAAACCTAATTAATCATTGATATGAAAACAGCCAGTTGAATAAAATTTTCTCTTAGCATAACAAATCAAGGAAATAGGATTGGGGATTCTACTGTGCTAGAATGGGTTGGACGCGTTCTCCGTTTCTTTTCTTCTCTTAAACTAAATAATATTTACAGTCTAGTTTTATGAGGAAAGTCTCAAGAAAAATTGTCTAATAATTATCATTTAATGGGTTGGCTTCTAAAGAAAGTTAGTGGTCATACGGGTGCAATCAGTAGTGTACCTTATAAATATTGAAAAAAATGTAGATATATTGAGAGCATTGAAGGATATAAATTAGCAAGAAAGATACTAAGAAAACAAGTTGTAGGTGTTGAGTTGATTGCTATACATTTTTAGCCACAACCCCTCAACTTAAGCTTTTGGGTATAATGGTTTGTTGACTTGGTACAAGGACACCAACTTTCAAGATGTTGACAATTTAAATATCATTTATCTCCCATTTATTCTGCCTTTCCAAGGGAGGCGTGTTTACATTGTAGGCCTTTCCGTAGTGCCCAAAGTCCCGCAAAGTGATAGTGTTAAGTTTGATTGATGTGCATTATGAGTCTGGCAACCTATCAAACTAATCTTTTGTGTGCAGTGGGTTGTGAATGTAGGGATAAATGTAATGCACATGAAAAATTATATAGGAATTTAAAATTAAAGAATGAGAGACAATGATTTGTAAGATGAGAGAAGCAAAGAGTACAAACCTTAGTAAATTTAACTGTATTGAATAATGGAATATACGAATTATAACATTCAATATGATAGAAATTATTAGTTTTAAAATTCTTTTGCATCAGATGATATAAATAGCTCTTAAGGGATATTCAATGACCATTATTTCTTGGATTATTCAATGGATGAGTAAGAAACTTCTTATCCATGCAATATTTTTGCCACATGGGTTTCAAGATGAATGTATGCTTCCATCTTTTATATGTGAGGCTTCTCACGGTGAACACATGGTTACCAGGAGCGGGATAGGTTTGGTATGCCAATGGAAAATGATTCTAGAATCGCAGTATGCAGGAGTTCATTGGATGCTTACTTGGAATGAAATACATTTATCTGGGATGTAGAATACATGTTAGGATCATAGAAGAGTTGTTCAATTGTTTTATACATATGCATGTATATGTATAATGTGTATTAGTTTGATCACAGAATTTGAACAAGATGAACCTATCCTTGTTTAAAATTCCTTTTTTTTACCACTTTTCTTTTCCAAAAAACATGTAATTTTTAGTATATGTGTTAATATCTCTCTCCAAAAAGAATATTGATTGTTGTTCTCACTGCCACTTTTAACTAGTTTCATTAATTTGGGGGGGGGGGGGGGGGGGGGGGAGGGAATTAAAGGCCACATTCATTGCTGTCAAAGGATTGTCAAATGTTTGGGTCAAAAAACGTTGTTAAAGCTCTGGAACATTGATATTATCATTCCAAAGTTTCAATCACGAGGAAGTTAAAAAGTCACATCCGTGGTTATCAAAGGATTGTCAAAGACTTGCGTTGTTGAAGATCTGGAACATTGATACCATTATTCTAAATTGCAAATGTTCCACAATTTAGAACGTGTGTTCCATATCGGGGATCATAGGAGGTCCAGCACTCTCTCTCTCTCTCTCTCACACACACACACACACACACTCTCTCTCTCTCTCTCTCTCTCTCTCCCCCCCCCTGTGACCTATCCTGTTATATTTCTCTGTATAATTATTTCCCTCTCATCACACGCACACACAGAGGAGTCCAGCCGTAGATTTAATCTACAAAAATAAAAGAGCATTGCACCTTCTCTCTCATTTTCTTCATAGTGGTATATTAAGATCTAGGAAGATCTTCAATATTTTACTGCATTTGCAATTTCTATTGAAATATATCTAATCTAACTATATGTTGAATATATCTAGATTATGTCCAATCATCAACCAATTCTAAATAATTGTGTTAGATTTTCTTCATGGTAGAAATTCTATCAAATCTACTTATGTCCAATCAACAATCAATTGTAAATACTCACCTCTTTCTTATGTCGTCTTTTAGAAATAATGTACATCTCTTATTTATTGTAGAAGGCATGTTCCATGGATAGGTACGGAACTTTTTCATATGACTAATCTAAATAAAAAAAGAACGAAATTGAGGCATCGGATCAGAATGCCAGTTTAATTAAAATCTCATTAAACTAGATGCTGTCAAATTAGAATCTTGAACTTCATTGTCTGGGTAGATGGTTGTGTGCGAAAGCAAGAAATATTGCTACTTGGACCTGGTTAGGCTTTGGAACATTGGGTCCATGTATTTAAGACCTGGACCATATATGTTTCGCTACTAAATCTATTATTCGCGAGGGGTTCATGTCCCTGTTCTTGGTGTACATAATCAAATCCATAGACCTCACTACTTCCCTCACATAGCCAAGAAGGATGTATTGCTGTCTGCTGACATGGAATCTTGTAAAGCAAGATCCTATACGTGAAAAAATACACCTGAGGGGGGGGGGGGTGTGAATAGGTGTAGTGCTAATCTAATGACAAATAATGCGGAATTAAAACTTACACTCCACACTATGTATAACTAAGAGTGAGTCCGAGTTTCCCGTGAAGGGCTCTGGAACTTCTTCTCACGATTCCTCTAAATTATGACTTGAGGTGCTTCAATAGCTCTCTTAGTTGGATACAAGTGTGAGCATACAAACAATATCAAGCATGTATGAATTGAATAATGAATGCAATGCAAGATATAAAGAGAGTAGAGTTGAGAGAGAAAGATCCAAACGCAAACACCAAGATATGTTTTGAAATTCGAGCCACTGCTCTACGTCCTCGCCTTTACACAGAAGGATTTTCACTATTCACTAAGGAGCTTCCACAAAGGTACCTCCACTGAGGAATTACAAATTACAATCCAGAGTACACAACTCCAACTCTCTCACACCTCTACACAAGAGGCAGACACAAAGGGCGTGTTGTTTCGCCGCAAAACGCCGCAAAACGCAAGTCGTAAAACTTCTTTCCATTTCCGTTGTTTGTTTCACTGAAAAATAAATTGCAAAATACAACTCTTCTTTTCCCACTTGCAGTTCCTACAGTTAAATTTGTGGTCATGTAAATCTCACTTTTACACTCATATTTTCCCACTTGCAGTTGCTACAGTTAATTTGTGGTCATGTAACTCTCACTTGTAGTACACTTACAGTTCAAAACAGTTACTTGATAATGAATATATAATTTAATATTATTAAATATTAAATATTTTAAATAGTGTTCAATTTCTTATTTAATTATTTAATTATTAATTATTTTATATTTTTAATCTTTAATTTTTTTATTGTTTTTAATATTGTTTTAATATTTAATATTTTACTATTTTAATTTAATATTTTAATTTAATATTTTATTTAATACTTTATTATTTTATTAATACTTACATTTTTTATTATTTTATTTGGAGTTAATATTTTATTAATATAACAATATTATACTTTAATATAAAATTACTATATATTTAAGTATTTATTTTTTAATATAAAAAATTACTTTATTAATATCATAATATATTTTATTATTATATTAATATTTTATTATGTTAATATTGTAATAATAATTCAGTATAATAATACTATAATGATAATTTATTATTAAATTATAATTATATTTTACTTTGTTAATTTTATATTTCTATAATATTACAATAATATTATAATAAAATTTATATTATAATAATTTTCAAGTATTTTTAATATTATAATATTATAACTATATTTTATTATTGTTGTAAGATTTTTTAATATTTATATTTTATTAGTATTCTTAAAATTTTATTAATGTTCTTTAGATTTTCTTAAAATTTTATATTATTTATTTAGTTAATATTTTAGTAATATTTTACTATTTATACTATATTTTATTAATATTATTGTTATAAATAAAATATTAAGATTATTAATTTTTGATCTCAAATTTATTAATACAATTTAATTTGCAGTAGTAGATTTAATTTAATAGTATTTATAATATTTAAATCACTGCTACAGTTAATTTTGTGGTCAACTTTTCCACTTACGCTTTTACATTACCAACCAAACACCGTAAAACATAATATACTTTACCATTTACACTTTCACTTTATCAACCAAACACCGTAAAACGCAATATACTTTTCCATTTACACTTCACTTTATCAACAAACACTGTAAAAGACAATATATTTTCTCTGCTACAGTTCACTTTTCCATTCTCATTTTACGACTTACGACTTGCGACGTTTTGCAACGAAACAAACAGGCCCAAAGTCAAGCACAAAGTAAAGAGAAATACAACTTAGTGATCACAAAGATCACAAACAAGAACTTGGTGATCCAATGATCACAAACAAAACACCCTCAAAATACAAGATCGTAGAGGATAGATTTTGAATTGATAGCTCAAGTATGTGAGTAAAACAAAGTTTTTGGAAAAGAAAACGCTTGGGAAAAACTTCTTGATATATGAAGAAATTGAAGAAAAAACTAGAATTCCCAAAACTTGATTTTCTTTGATTTTTCAAAACTTTGAAACAAATAAAGATAGAAAATTTAAAGCTCTAAAACTTGTTTTAAAAACTTGCTGAAAATTCAGTCAAAGTGGGAAAAATTGGCTCTTGAAAATCTTGTCAAAACTGGCCAAATGAACTCTTTATATAGAGGTTCTAAAAACTAGCTGTTAAGGCTCAGAACCAGGCCAAACTCGCCTGTCAGTCGACCGCCCGGTCGATCGCCCCGAAGGCACAGAGAGTTTTAACTCTCTGTTGGTCAACCAGCCCCCAACAGAAAGTTGGGTTGAGCCGGTCGGTCTACTGATCCTTGCTACGGTCGACCGGTCGGTCGACCGAGCCAAGGCTTTGGGCGTGTGCACGTTTCTGTGCACGTCGGTCGACCGTCCGATCGGCCGATCTAGCCTTCGGTTGACCGGTCGGTCGATCGCAAGCAGCCCAAAAATAAGATTTTCGGGGATGAAAACTTGGACTTTGAAACCCATAAAAATTTCATTAAATCCAAATAAATTTTACAAAAATAAGTTCATATGAATACTTTGAAGTACAAATATGTGATAAAAAATCAACACATATTACAAACATGTGAACTATTTTTGAGGTAAAGAAATTTAAGTTTAAACCAAAAATCATATTTTCAAGAACCAAACTTTAAAATGGAAATCTGATTTTTCATAACTTGCATAGATACAAAAACAAGATATTTGAAACACATTTGAAGCATAGTGTGTATGGATAAAATCCAATACACATTGTAGATGATATATACTTATTTTGATAATAAATACCAAAATAAGTTTTGATAAAAACAAAACTTAAACACATGAACTAGATACATCAAAGTAAGTTTTTTTTCCTAAACATATGAAGGATGAAATCCAATACACATATAAATCATGTAAACTTGTTTGATGAAATTTATTCATGAAACCAATATATGTATACTTGAAAAACTAAACTCAAAACGTATACATGTTAAACCGAAACACAAAACTTAAACTTGTTTCTATGAGTTTTGTGTAAACTAAGTAAACATAAACTTTTAAAACCAAAAGCGAAAATCAAAAACTATAAACTTGTATGTGTGAACTTGAGCAATTCAAAACTATACTATTCTTACACAAGATTTAAACTACACAACTAAACAAATCTAAACCAAAGTCTTCTTGTCGATCTTCTTCTCCAAGACTACTCGATCTAAACACGATCCAAAAAGCTTGACTCCATCTCTAGTACTAGATGCGATCTTGACGCGCGAGCTCTTGAATCAACACGTGCTAGTTTCGAAACTTGACTTCGATTCCATTGTAGAAGCTAAATAACAGTAACGATTTTGACCTAAATCTGAAACTTATTGAAAATAAAATCATTAGTAACGTAACTTCATAAGTTAGTCATCATCAAAACTAGGGTGAAAGGCCTTTGGGCCAACAATCTCCCCCTTTTTGATGATGACAAAACTTATGAGGTTATATTGCATGGATTAAAGATGAGTTTCATAGAAGCTCCCCCTTAACTCATGCATAGTAAATAAACAAATAAATATTCAATGTAAGCGCATGATGATACCAAACATAACAATCATATGGATATACGATAAGAACTTATAGATATTAAAACCATAAAAATATATACATATAAATATGCATAAAACATATATATGCATAAACAAACATAAACATGCATATATACACCAAATCATTCTCCTCTTTTTTGTCACTCATTAACGAAGGGGCAAAGAAAAATAAGATAAATGTATATGCGATATAAATCTATGAAGAGAAGAGATGCCAAGTTAGCTCCCCCTGCATACATGCATTTTATGGAGAATGGATGACTACCTTAACCTACAGAAGCATAATATACAATGTATAGACGGAGATGTTAACTCCCCCTACACATGTGTACCATATGAAGAAAAGAGGTTAAGCTCTTCTTTATATACTACACTCATCATGAATCTATATATAGAGAAGATGTTAAGCTCCCCTTGCATATATGTAATACTTGTCAAAACAAATTTTGAAAACTAATTAAAATAAAATTTGATATCACTTGTAATCAACAAAACAAATTTTTGATACCACATGAACTTAATTAAACAAATTGTGATACCACTTGTAAATTATTTAAACAAAATTTTGATACTTAAAAAAATTTAGATACCACATGTGGATACCACTTGTGGATAAACATAAATATTATTTTATAGATAAACATGAACATGAAATCATTTTAAATCAAAGAACTTTTCTCTCTGTTTTTTTTTGAAATAATCACAAAACTAATGTAAAACTTGTTGGAAACAAAAAGTAAAAGTTTTGAAGTAAAAACTAAGCTTAGCATGAAATCAATTTGTGCTTTAAAACATGTATGGACATTGATAAACAAGCACAATCAATCATACATATATATGTATGAAAATACAATTGAAATTTAGCGCATACATACTTGAAAAACTTTAATGAGTATACAAAAAATGAAATAACATAGGAATCATGTGTATAACTCATATCGTCCACCCTATCATGCACAAGTTTAAAAAATATTCAATAAGAGCATACAAGGCATGGTCGCCCAACCAACCGCCCTTGTAAGATATAAGTTTTCAAAATATTTTATGAAGATAATTTAATATAAGTTGAAAACTTTACCAATTGAGGAATAAAGAACTAGTTTTAAGGTAATTTTGAAAACTACTACGAAATTCTTCAAGTAAGAAATAAAACATGTATGTATCCCATGGAAACCTGCTAACTACACAAAAATTGACACTCAAAGTTTATAAAGCACATAGATGCTCATGAATTCAAAATCATGAGTAAATAAGATATATCGAGTGAGCAAGAATCATGTATAAACATAATTATGGAGATAAGACAATGAAGTTCAATTTTAAACAAATGAAATTCCTTTTATAAACATGAAAACACAAAAAATGAAAAATTTTATTTTCATCAAAAACTAACTAAACTTCAAGACATATGTATGTTTTGTCAAAACTAAAGCATACATATTTATCCAAACATGGATTGAGTCTATAATAGAGTATATGACATATAACTTAGGCGACTCAAGGATACAACATGTATATCATATAGTTTTAACAAAATCTACACATACACAAAGCTACATGAAAACATGTATAAGAGTGATATTAAAAACAAATGTAGGAATACAAGTATAAATGTAAGAGCCATTAAAATTAAGTTATACAAGTACATCTAATGAGTACACAAGAGCAATAAAGCACCTAAACATAAGAATCAAGTGTAGCTCACTAATTTTACAAGTATATTTACAAATTTTAATGAAAATTACATTTAAATATGTAATCAAAACAACAAAACATAATAAATAAACAAGCATGATCTCTAGCATAATATGCAAGTATTATTAACACTAGGATATACACAATAGCTAAACTATAGTGAGAACAAGGTTCTAAATATCGGATATTGAGATCGTATCGGATGGGGTTTTTCATATCGGATATCGGATATCGCGGAGATATCGGGATACGCGCGCATATCAGGCGTTCATATCAACACTATGTATAATGAAATATTGATAACTAAAAGTTGATTTAGTATCATAGATATCATCTATCAAATAAAAATGATGTAATATGCATGCAAATACAGTAAAAAATAATGTACATTTGCACGCAGTCATGCAATAAATAAGTTATTTCATATCGGGCGATATATTGAGTGATTTATCGGCTGGTATCAGGCGATTTATCAGTCGATATTTCAAATATCGGCCGTTTTTTGCTGTAAACGATTTGACGAACGATTTTCCCTTATAGTATCGGTAGTAGATAATAAAAGAGATATCGGACGATACCTCGGCCGACTCGGTCGATATTTAAAACATGGAGTGAGAACACAAAAATATAATTTCATATAAACATGTGTGTATCTCAAAGACTATATATGTATATCACAAGTCTGCTAATCATTGCATTTAATTCTAATGAGCATGAAAACTAAGATATGCTAAAACATTCAATGAAAGCATATAAACATAAAAAAAGTAAGGATGATAGAGATTGTTACCAAACCGAATGAACTAGTCTTTATATCTCCAAAAACTTGGTGGTCCTCCCATCAAAAATTCCTTAATAGTGATGCATCCAATGTAGTGTTCATCAAGCTCAATCGCATTCATCATCAAGGCGCCAATACTCTCATGTCTTGTGAGAGTCCATACCTACACCAAAGAAATAGGAATGAAGTTTGGTATCTAAACTTTCTTGTGTCTATGGGGGTTAGTACCTCTCCTAACCAAACATTTTGATTTGCAAAATTAAAAGTATTTAACCTATCATAACAAAATTTTGCAAGGTGGCTCTTACGATCACAATGTGTACAAGTGTACACTCTAGCATACAAAGAGTCATGAGTGTGAGCATGAGAAGCATGTGTATACCGTGATGGGTGTGCATGCATATGCGGAGCATGTTTCTTTCGAAACATGAATTCTAGTTTCTTGTGATTACTAGCACATTGGCTCAAAGTGGAGCCCAAATAATTTACACTCTTCTTCAAAACACAAAATCATTATCAATGAAAGAAAAAGTGGAGCAAGGATGGGAAATAATATTCTTATCACACGAAGATGATGCAATAGAAGTATGATAAGAATGGAAAGAAAAATCATTTTCAAAGAGTTCTTTAAAATCCAATTCTTTTGAAATCAAAAACAATTTTGTTTTTCAAAGAATCCTTCTCTTTTAAAACAAATTCAAGATTTGAAGACAAAACCTCATTTTTCTTCAAAATATCATCCAAATCATTTTTGTTTTTCAAAAACTCATTTTCATTCAAAACAAGATTAAGTTGGGTTTTTAAGGAATCCCTTTCACTCGAAACCTCAACCTTCTCTTTGAAAGCAAGATCGAGTTTTGAAAACAAAGTCTCATTTTCTTTCTTCAAATTCAAACTCTTCTTTTTCAAAAATTTATATTTAGAAAGCAAGTTTTCACAAAATATAGAGAGCTTTTTATTCAAAGCATGTGCATCCTACTATCATGATCATTAGAAGAGCTAGCACAATCATTAAGATGAGTGTCCGAAGTTATTTCAAGGGAGTCGTTTCCTTGGACCATGTAGCACGCTTCGTCGGACCCATTTACTATGGATTCTCTCTCCACATTGTTTGAAGCTTGTCCCTTGAGAGGTCATACAAAAACGGAATCACAATGAGAAATCATAGATAAATTATCTGTGCTTAGTGATTGCCTAAGTGTAATCAATGCTTGTGCGTTAGCCTCAATATACTTGCCATTATTAATATAAGGACTTTTAGCAGTGGCAAGATAAACATGCAATCCTAATGCTTTTAAATATGAACTCATTTTAAATTTTCACATATCTATGTTAGAGACATCAAACATAGGTGGAGCAAGATAATCCATGAGAGTAAACTAATGTGTGCAAAGCAAATATATAGATTAGCAAAAAGAGGATCACACTCCTAGGTGGTTAAACTGAATATCAGGAGCGCTAGCTCTGATACCAATTGAAAAAATATACTTAGAGGGGAGGTGAATAGGTGTAGTGCTAATCTAATGACAAATAATGCGAAATTAAAACTTTTATATAAGGTTCTAAATATCAGATATCGGAATCGTATCGGATGGGGGGTTTTTCATATCAGATATCAGGGGAGATATCGGGGATACGCGTGCATATCGGTCGTTCATATCAAACACTATATATAATGAAATATTGATAATTAAAAGTTAGTTTAGAGTCATACATATCATCTACCTAATAAAAATAGTGTAATATGCTTGCAAAGACAGTAAAAAATAATATACGTTTGCACGCAGTCGTGTAATAAATAAGTTATTTCATATCGGACGATTTATCGGTGAATATCGGGCGATTTATCAGCCGATATTTCAAATATCGGTCTTTTTTTGCTGCAAATGATATGGCGAACGATTACCCCATATCGTATCGGCAGCAGGCAAAAAAGGAGATATTAGACGATATCTCAGCCGAATCGGCCAATATTTAAAACAAGGCTTTTAGCCAAGAGTGAGTCTGAATTCTCCGTGAAGGACTCTGGAACTTCTTCTCACGATTCCTCTAAATTATGAGTTGAAGTATTTTAATAGCTCTCTTGATTGAGTACAAGTGTGAGCACACAAACAATGTAAAGCATGTATGAATTGAACAATGAATGCAATGCAAGATATAAAGAGAGTAGAGTTGAGAGAAAAAAATTCAAACGCAAACACCAAGATATGTTTCGAGGTTTGAGCCACTGCTCTATGTCCCCGCCTTCACACAGAAGAATTTTCACTATCCACTAAGGGTCTTTCACAAAGGGACCTCCATCGAGGAATTATAAATTACAATCCGAAGTACACAACTCCAACTCTCTCACACCTCTACACAAGAGGGAGGCAAAAAGCCAAGCACAAAGTAAAGAAAAATACAACTTGGTGATCACAAAGATCATAAACAAGAACTTGGTGATCCAATGATCACAAACAAAACACCTCCCATAATACAAGATCCTAGAGGATAGATTTTGAATCGATAGCTCAAGTATGTGAGTAAAATAAAGTTTCTGAAAAAGAAAACACAAAGAAACTCTTGAAAAAAACTTCTTGATAGATGAAGAAATTGAAGAACAAAACTAAAATTCTCAAAACTTGATTTTCTTTGATTTTTTAAAACTTTGAAACAAATAAAGATAGAGAATTTAAAGCTCTAAAACTTGTTTTAAAAACTTGCTAAAAATTCAGTCAAAGTGGGAAAAATTGGCTCTTGAAAATCTTGTCAAAACTGGCCAAATGAACTCTTTATATATAGAGGTTCTAAAAACTAGTTGTTAGGGCTCAGAACTAGGCCAAACTGGCTTGTCGGTCGACCGCCCCCAAGGCACAAAGAGTTTTAACTCTCTGTTGGTCAACCAGCCCCAACAGAAAGTTAGGTTGAGCCGGTCGGTCTACTGATCCTTGCTACGGTCGACCGGTCGGACGACCGAGCCAAGACTTTGGGCATGTGCACGTTTCTGTGCACCTCGGTCGACCGCCCGATCGACTGAGCTAGCCTTCGGTCGACCGGTCGGTCGACCGCAAGCAGCCCAAAAGAAAGATTTTTAGGGATTAAAACTTGGACTTTGAAACCCATAAAAATTCCATTAAATCCCAATAAATTCCATAAAAATAAGTTCATATAAATATTTTGAAG
The DNA here is from genome assembly GCA_038442645.1 of Agave tequilana. NCBI lineage: Eukaryota > Viridiplantae > Streptophyta > Magnoliopsida > Asparagales > Asparagaceae > Agave > Agave tequilana. Next base: position 161,086 of record JAVJIF010001152.1, on the reverse strand, counting down.
TACAAATATGTGTGATAAAAAATCAACACATATTATAAATATGTGAACTATTTTTGAGGTAAAGAAATTTAAGCTTAAACAAAAAACCGTATCTTTCAAAAATCAAATTTGAAATGGAAATCTGATTTTTTCATAACTTTCATAGATAAAAAAACAAGATATTTGCAACACATTGAAGTATAGTGTGTATGGATATAATCCAATACACATAGTAGATGATATATATTTATTTTTGACAATAAATATCAAAATAAGTTTGATAAAAACAAAACTTAAACACATGAACTAGATACATCAAAGTAAGTTTTTTCCCCTAAACATATGAAGGATGAAATTCAATACACATATAAATCATGTAAACTTGTTTTGATGAAATTTATTCATGAAACCAATATATGTATACTTAAAAATCGAAACTCAAAACGTATACATGTTAAACCGAAACACAAAACTTAAAACTTGTTTCTATGAGTTTTGTATAAACCAAGTAAACATAAACTTTTAAAACTAAAAACGATTAAACCGAAAACCAAAAAACTATAAACTTGTGTGTGTGAACTTGAGCAATTCAAAATCAATGTTTTAAAAAACCCGTTATGTAACTTGTTATAACCCGTTATATAGCATAACGACACCCGACCGTTATATAACACTAGCAAAAAACACAGTTCCCAGTAACGAGCGTTTTTTGGAGCGTTACGAACGTTATGTTATGAAAATAATGTAACGTTCGTAACTCACGTTATTTACACGGGTTGCTAAATATAAAACAGCGAAGCGATTTCTCTCCACAAATCAAATCAACATGAAACCCTAAATTGACGACAGCGAGTGAGGCATCGAAGCACCCCAATGCATTATCTCTCTGCACTAGACGATGACAGCGACATCGATAATGACTCTCTCGTGCGGTTCTTCTTTTTTATGCAGTTCCTCTTCAATTGTATCTCTCTCATCGGCGAGCATTGAAGCGCTCCAGTTCTTCTCTCTTTGATCTCTCTTCAATTGACGAGGAACTCGCCGCCGCAACACTCCAAAAAAATCAAAAAGCCGCACGGCTCTTAAATTAACGAGGAATTCATGGTCGATCTCTCTCTGATCTCTCTTAAATTGACGAGGAAGCGCACGATATCAGAGCACCTCAGTTCCTCGATGCCTGCTAAAAATTATTGTGAGATTTGTTAAATGTGTTATATATGTTTTGATATTTTTTTAGATTTTTAAAATTATTTTCCTGTTTATAAAAATTCTTAAATTTAGTATATATATTTATTTTTATTAAAAAATATTAAATCGTGTAACCTACGTTATGCGTTACGTTATAACCTATGTTAACATAACAAAGGAAAAACGTTATTGTTACGTTATCGTTATTTTAAACATTGTTCAAAACTATACTATCCTTACACAAGATCTAAACTAAACAACTAAATAACTAAACAACTAAACAAACTTAGATCAAAGTCTTCTTGTCGATCTTCTTCTCCAAGACGACTCGATCCAAACACGATCCAAAGAGCTTGACTCCATCTCGAGTGCTAGATGCGATCTTGACGCGCGAGCTCTTGAATCAACACGTGCTAGCTTTGAAACTTGACTTCGAGTCCATTGTAGAAGCTAAATACCAATAATGATCTTGACCTAAATCTGAAACTTATTAAACACAAGATCATTAGTAACATAACTTCATAAGTTAATCATCATCAAAACTAGGGTGAAAGGCCTTTGGGCTAACAATACGAATGAAAAGATTTTGAACAAAAGGATTGTAACTCTTTGATTGAAAATGAGAGAAAAACAAAGCAATGCAAGGGCTCTGTTTATTGATGAATAACGGATAGGACGAGCTCGCCTGCTGTTCTATGGTTACCATGTTTGATTATTCATGTCCTGTGGTGTAAGGCTAGAGTCATCTATGTCTAACTGGAAAGAGAGACATTATCCATTTATTACAAACACCTTGCCATTGCGAACGATTGTAGTATATAAAATCCACTGTGTTTCTTGTATTCAGTTGTTACTGGATATTTGCACCAGTTGCCACTTTTTTCTATTCTTCTTTACATGATTATGAATTACCTAGTTAAACTGACAACAATATTACTTATTGTTGATTACAACCGCAAATAGCTTATCTGAGTAATAAGTGCCCATATAATTATTCTGTAATAGTAAGTGATAGACTAAGATAATTTTTAACTTTCTATAGGATTTTTCTTGGATTGATATTCCTAGGATGTTTTCATGTTGGCCATTTCTGAAAATCAGGAATTTAATGTAGACTGATTGTGTATTATCTGTTGCAGAGAAACATGAGGGAGATGGTTGAGTTAGGTCTATCAGCAAAACAAGAGAAAAGTGGTAGATTCCAACAAATAAAACAAGAAGTCATTGAAATGATAAAGACACGCGTGTCACTCTTGAAGTCCAAGGTATGTTTATGTTTTTGGGTTCATCTTATTTTGTGTCGGTACCTTGTGAAACTGTAGAACGAATAATTTTTTTTCCCCTGTACAATGACATACTGCTTTGGTGTTTCGTCCGGTTACATGCATCTCAGAGTTACATACAACTTTTAGTCTCAGGACCTGCTTTGATGCACAGTATTAGAAGTATAGTTGTGTTTTTATCAAAGGTTTTTATGATACAAGTCTGCCAAAAAATTTCTTGATTTAACACTCATTTGCCCTCAAACTTGATTTTTGATATAAGCCCCCCCACAACTGAGGCCTACCTACTATGAGCCCTGCGGTTAAGAGAGATGTTCAAGCCCTAGAATATTCTGTTATTCCTTTTATCATTTTTACAAAAAATACCCCCTTCTCGAGCCTCTCTTCAATGGCTATGTTCTCCATTGTCTATTTAATCCAACTTGTCCCAATGGTGATCTCCATCTCCCAGCATCCATTCTTCCACCCCCTTTCCTCCCTCTTCAACCTCCTTTTTTTTCCACATAAACTCCTCATTTTAGTCTCTCCCTCGTAGCCTTCTTTCCTTTAGTTTTCTTCTAATTTTGTACAGCAATTTTAATATTTGCCATACAGACTTCATCTTATAGTGAGGCAAAAGGTGGTATTCCAAGACAGATGATATGCACTGCCGTAAAGTTGAGGTACTGTCACTGAATGCTAGTCATACATTAAAACAGATCAAACCAGTCTACTATCTTCCCCTTGTCTTCTTTCTTATAAACATGAGCAAAGAAAACTCAAAAACAATCCAACAAGGCCTCATTGTAGGAAAGTCTCATTATAGAAGCAGCTAATATGAATCAATTGGCTGTCACTCCTGGTACTCTCTTCCAATGCATATGGCTCTCTGGTAATTCTTGAGGCTGCTATGCTATTTGATAGAACCCTCTTATTTTGTATGACATCATGGACTGGGTTTGATTAATGAGATTTTAGAATGGGGTTTTGATTAAGAAAAGGGATTGCTTGGGAGTAGGTTCATTCATCAGCAAGCGAGGAATTGGAAGAGTGGGGTAAGGAGTGGTTTTGATATATGATATTAAGAGGTACCTGGGGCTTGCTAACATGGACAACAGGTTTATATGGAAAATAGACTGGAGGGACTCCTAATAAGTGGGTTCCACATTGTGGTGGCTTGTATCAAAAGTCAAATCTGTGGGGGACTAACATCGAATTATGGAATTTCTCAAATGTCCCAAAAAGTAAAAACCTTTTTGTTAATTGTACATCTATTTCTAAATGTTTCTTTGTTTGAACAGGTGGCTGAGCAACATGATGGTTCTGCTGATGATTTTCAAGAAGTAAATGGCAATGATGAAAGGAAAGTTGTAAGAAAATATGGTATGGATATTGCATTGGAGGACAAGATATGTGATCTGTATGATCTGTATGTTGAGGTGAGTAATTAGATGTTAAGTGAATATTTTGTATTGTTGAATTGTTGTTAAGAGGGAGGTAGGGAGTGAGGGCTAAAAAGAAGACGTTTATGCAAAAGAGGGTTGAAGAATTTTAAATAGAGGAGTGCTTAGAATGGATACGGGGATATTTCTGTTTCTGCCAAGAAGTTTGTTATTATTTGTTTATTTATTTACTTACACTATTTTTGCTTGATCATTTTGTTTCGATCACAATCTGCATAGTCAATAGATGTGATCTTTCCCTTCTAAACTGTGCACATTTATATATTTTTTTTCCTCCAGGGAATGGATGAAGACAAGGGCCCTCAAAGTAGGAAGCTATATGGGGAGGTAATTCAATTCCTATATATTAATGGATCAATCATTAGTGTATATCACTACATCTCTGTCTGATTGGTGTAGAATTGTGTAACCAATTTTTAATTTTTAAATTTGGAAGTGCAAAAATGCATCTTGTTACATCTTGTTATGGTTTTGCTTATCTGTGAACCTATCTGCAGTGGCGTGGTTTTCTTGTTTAGGTTACCAGTTCAATTCTCATTTTGTTTGCATGTTTAATGCCAGTTTTGGGTGATCCACGGAGTAAATCAGTTAGGAATTGTTATTTGTGAAATTATATGTTATTTGATGATAATAGTTTACCTCTTCAATCTTTAATTTGAAGGGAAACAGTTCCTGTAGGTGAAGCCTGATTTCTGTCATTTGATATTTCCCTGTCTCTAGCTTTTTGATAGTGACTTATGGCATTTGTTTCTTTCTGCTTTCAGCTTGCAGAATTGTGGCCAAATGGTTACATGGACAGTAATGGGATCAAAGATGCTATATTCAAATCGAAGGAGCGAAAGAGATCGCGAATGTATAGACATAAGGTCTTTGATACTTCTAAATGATCTTCTCAGTTTACTTTTTGGGTTTCCACATTTTATCTAAACATCTTGGTTCTCATTTATCGTCTTATGCTTCCTTTTATATATGGAATTGGATGTTTAGTGATCCATTAAGTAAGTGAAGTAGAATTATTTCTCATGTATACTGTTCATTTAAGCATATCATTTAAAATCTCTCCTCTGCAATGTCAAATCAAAATTTATATAACTGAATATTGTGTTTGCATATTATACATAATCAATATGCAAAACATTTAGTGTTCTTCTATTCGGGCTTTACCATGAGTTGTATTGACATTTGAGAGTGTTGACCTTTAAGAATAATCATCAGTCACAAATTGGAAGGCTTGCTTGTTTGAATGGAGAAAGATTGAGCAAGAAAGAGATCTGAAAAATATAGTGAGCAACATTAGTGTCTTTTGGACTTCAAAGCTAAGAAACCTGTGGATTATTTGTGGTGTTTTAATCTCAATTATTGTTGCAGATTTACTGGGAACATATGATCTTGTTCATATGCTTATTGACTAAGATTTTTTTTCCTTTTGCTAAAAGCTTAATAATATCAGTCAAGAGATCTTGATTTCCTTTTTGATAGGAACGAAACCAAATTGGTCCTTAGAAAGATCTTTTTGATATTAAAGACCAGGTAGAAGATAGACAATAGTATAACATAGGAAGAGAAAAAGGGAAGGAGAGGAAAAGGATAGAGAAGCTGTAGCATGGCAGTCAGAGGAGGATGAGAATTGATGCCGCAACAGCATAAGCCAGAAGATCAGAATCCAACAGCACTAGGAACAGAGGTATGAAGTAGAAGAAAAGGATTTGGAGAAAAAAGAAAGAAGATAAGCCATCTAACGTCAAGAATTTCCCATCAGAAAAGAGTAGGAAAAAGTGAAGGAAATGAAAATTTACACAAAGCTTAATCATTTATTACTGCCAATGACCTGTTTCTTTGCTCCCCTCCTTTTCACTGTAGTTTATCATTGCTTAAGCTGACCACAACCAGGAAGTATGTAGAGGAGTTAGAGAACAGACAATATTTTGATCAAAGCCATGAGAGAACAAGTCTTATCTGGTTGATACTTGATTAGACCAGTCAAATATGTTGAAACTGCAATGCATGTTAACCTTTGAAATTGGGTCAGCCCTTCTTCAGGTACCTGCATGAGACTTACCACTCAGGTCCGCTTGGGTACTTACGAGATGCATATGGTAGCAGGCACATAGCTGCCCAGCACAGACTTTATTACATTTGTCATTTTTTCATAATCTTTACATTTCTATATGCACAATTTGTCCATTGGTAATATCAATATGTATCCAGACATAGGACAACTTGTACTGAATGTGAACGGGTAAATGCTTGCATATAAAGAAGCTACTTATGCCAATGGACAAGAAAGCGAAAAAACAATTTAGTCTTTCTAGCTTAAATTACCTACCTACTATATAGTTGACATCTTCTGTCAAAAGTTGTACTTTAACCCAAATATTGTCTAGATTAACTTATCGACACATGGTATCAATGGAATTAAATTTGCACGGTTTTGGTCCCTAGGATTCTGTTAGATGAAGAGAGAAAACTCACAAGTCTAATGTCTTTTTTCTCACAATACTACGAATAATGAGACTAGGGAACATCATTTTCAGTCTTTTATATGAGCAATTTAACATTAGAAGCATTTATCACATGGACTCACAAGTAAATAACTGTTATTTTCATCCAGGAGAATTTACAAGACTACTCATTCTTCTCTTTAGTTGCATGGACATAAACTGAGTATGGGTATGATTAGTATGCCCACCTGCCGACTAGTGTTGGTTTTTCGCAGCAATTTTTTTTGTTTGCATGCATGTGATTGTCACCGAAGAAGGCATGTTGCAAACATTTGAATATAAATCAAAAGGTGAATATTATCTGTTGTTCTTACGCTACTGTAGCTCTGTAAGCATTATTTATCCAGTGTCATGTTTATCTAGATCTCATTCAATTGAATTTCTGGCTTCTGGTTTTTACTTTCCATTGTGTGGCGGAGCACAGATCTCAACTTCTTCATCACTTGATACAATAGGTCTTTTGCACATGCTATGCATTCAATATGCAAATTCGAAAAAAGATGCATGATCATACATAAATAATATTTGGAGCTAAAAGAACCGAGAAAATTGTAATAGGTTTTGTACTCTATAGGTTCATGTGCAGTATAAGAGATCAGATGATTATTTTTTTTAAAAATTTACTGGAAACTTTGTGTAGCTAGATGGCTGGGATTATAAAAAGAAGTAAATAGAATGGTGGTATAGTGACAAAGTTGTAATAATAATCAACTTGTGTATCCTTTCTATTTCTGGACATCATGTTAGAAAAGTGTATGTTCCTTTGTAGAAGTAGATAGATAACTTGGAAGTCAATGCAGATTATATTGTCCTTGTGTGTATATAGATATACAGGCTGCCTGTTGCTGATTTACTTTTGTATTGTGTCTTAGCGATTAGTGTCACCATATGCTACTAGGTCTTTATTGACCAGTGTAAGATGATATTGGAAGTGTCGGTGCATAGGCTCTAGGAGTGTATATTCAACATTATTGCTAGCTATGAATTACTGCAATCTCTGGGGTCTTATTTTTTTGTTACTAGTAGCTCTATATTAATTTTGTATGAACAATAATAAGCAGTGAAGCACCAAAATGCCTACAAAATGCGACAATGTGGAATTGTGCACGGAAATGTCCCATCTTGTTTTACTTGTTGCCTTTGCTTAATGCGTAAAGAGTAATCCAGTTTCATGTGCTTTTCAGGTTCGTGATGAGGAAAGAATCAAGAGAAAGAAGCTGGCGGCTGCAGCTAGGGTAGAGGGCACAAGTCTGGGTGCTCAAGTACAATCCAGATTAGAGAGATCAACCACAGATTCTACTGCTGCTCAGGTACTTCCCCCTCCAGAAAAGGTTACAGCCAATCAGCCTGTTGTATCATCAGGCAGATTGCTTGAACCGGCCCCCCCACCATCGAGTGACTCTGGACACCAACATGTATCGAAGCATCATGACAAGGCTCGAGTAAGTAGCAGCACAGGCATGGTTCTCGACAATGGGAACAAAACCGCCGTTGTTGACATAAAGAAGAAGAAACGGAAGCCAGAATCAGACCTGGGGGAAATCCATGTTCATCCAACAAAACTTCCCTTGCAGCATGGAAAGGAAAGGGCCAGCTCTCAGAAGCCCAGCGACGACTCAAATTCATTGCTCCAGCCAAAACTAAATCTTCAGTTGCAGTTACCCAGTGCTTCTGTGCCCTCTGACCAACAGAGCTAATCCCAGATGCAGCATTAATTTGGAAAATGCTTATCCTACTCATTCTAATTGTTGGTTGCATTTTGTTTATCCTGTTCTCTTGTAATTGTAATGGCAGAACTGAGTTATATAAATCTCGCCTGACTGACTAATTCTTTTGCGAGCAATTGCTTTATGTAGCAGAGGAACAAGATGCCTGACATGAACAGGCAGCTGACGCGTATCTCTCTCTCTCTCTCTCTCTCTTCCTGTCACATGTTCTACATGTGATGGGACTTCAAAATATTATTAATTATACACAATTTTAACCGTATTTAGTGAGATTAATTTGACATTGAATAGTTGGCTCTATGTTGATCAACTAATGCCCTATAAAAGATGCAGCAGCATAACAGTATGCATATTAACAAGCTTGAAAAATAACTTGAAGTTTTGAGTTCTAAAAATAATATTTTGGAGTTCCCATTAACTAATTAATTGCATCCTCCCCGTAGACAGGTGGCTTTTGTTGTGAAGCTGTTTGTTGAGATAAGCTGTTTGTTGGCTTTTTAATTAGATAATTTTTTCATTTAATTGATGTACCCGTTTCCACCTCAAGAGCAACTCACTATTTTCTTTGAATAGTTTGATTGCATAATTCGTTTACATCTCAGCCCTGACAGCTGTTGAAAGAAAATGGGCATCAAATACATTAACCAAATAATTAAATTATCTAATTAAAAAGGTTTTAGAATTATCTCGACAAAGACAATTTGCAATGAATATGCCCGTGTAGTGTATCTAGATCTAGGGTTTATTTTGTGAGAAATAAACAGCCGTATCTAGTAAGATTTTGATTGTATGTAGGATTTAAGTGTTTTGTATCTCACAATTTGTTATGGTGATCTTCTCTCTTTTAGATGTAAATTTGTGTCTCATTCTTCCCCCCTTGGTTGTTTATTTGATGCTAGGTCGATCTGTGTGGATCAAGTAATTGTACCAACAAAAATAAACGTAATTCTGTAACATGCTACCATAGAATGGTCAGACTCTATCATCATAAAATAATGCAAGGCAGAACATTCAGTCTTAAGTTTTTTTTTTTTTTTTTTTTTTTTTTTGTGTGTTTTTGAATGACTTCACAAGTATCGAAATCAAGTGAGGAGCACTGTGAAGAGAGAAATGCAGCTCCTAAAAACCATTTCCTCAGCAAAATTCTATTACCCTACTTCAAGATGACATATAAATGTGTCAAATGAAACACAAGGCTCGCTACTCCAACAAATGTGAGTATATTTTCATACTATAATTCATAGAATACACAGACCACTGGTAATCAGAAGATCGAGTCAATAACAAAAGAAAAGACCAAACATCTCCCTGAGGAACCATTATGTTTAGCATGTTTCATATCAATCTTTAGGTCACAGAACAGCTTATATTGGCCATCATATCATTTGCAAGTCCAGACCATTAATCAAAATTCATACTGGCAGGTCATGCTGAAAACATTTGCTTCATCTGTATTGAGTCTGAAGTCGCATTTACTGTATTACAGTGGTCTGCATGACAAGACTGCATTGTGGCACGGAGCAAGTTCGGAGCCAGATGATAAAACAACTCTTTCAGCAATGGCCGAGATGTTTTGACTCGACTACTTCACTGATTGCACACTGTATCTCATAATTCAAGATGGAGTATTTCCTCATCTGAAGCCCGGATCTTTATAGTTGGTGAGGTAGAAGACATTTTTGGCAGCCTAGAGATAATTAACCGCGCAACATTCTCAGCTGCAACTGCACCAGTTTCTATAGTACTTGCAGCATTCTCAAATGAATTTATGTAGTACAAATGCATACCATCCAGAAGAATCGGTGCAAACACTTCTGGAGCTTCATAATGAGGATATGCTGGCCAATCTATGCGCACTGTTTCCTTCCTGGCGCTGTCAAAGAATGACCAAATTAATAGTTTAAGCATTTGTTCCTCATAATAGTTACTACTGTTGCGCTATCGTTAAGCAAAGAATTTACCTGAAGATCTGATCGAGCAAGCTATCATCTGGGGGCGCGCGGGAGAACATCTTATAAGTCATGTCTTCTTCGCCATATTTCTTGAGGATAGAAATACTGGAGAATGGAATATCAGGGACTTCAAGAGTACCAATGAGGTCAGGAATTTCTGATGCATGATTGAAGCCAAAATATTCCTACACACATGCAAAAGTTATGGTAAATCCATTATTGCTAGATTCTAGAATATGCTCGATAACAACAGTTTTTAGTGTAATTTAGGTATATTTTCATATTTAATTTATGTCTTTATTGGAGAAACAAACAATTTTACATATAAGCACGCTAATGGTCCACATTAATGAAGATTCATTCTGGGGATATTGAGGACTAGACAGTTCAACAACTGCACAACTGTTTACTAGAGTACAAACTAGCAGAAATTACTTACAAGGTTTAAGAGGCCCCTCACAAATGTTGTGAATGTATGCTGCAACCTCCTATTAGGAATTAGAACTGAAGGGGTAAATCCGATGTTCAGCTCATCTAGAGGTGTCGCAATTACAGTAACTTTGCAGTTGTAACTATTTCCCTTTGTAGAGTTAAGGACATAGTGATCTCCTGCATAAGAAATATAATTTATCTCTTCATTGAGTTGCAGTGTGGCTCCGGAATAATTAATCAGCCTAGCAGCAAGCTGCCAGTTGCCCCCATCGACTGACCAGAGTCCCGCATCAGAACCAGCTAAAGAGACTGCCCCAGCTAGTCCACTGATGCTGACGCTCTGTCCATAATTAATTCTTGTTATTACCTGGGGAAGAAATGCACACATATATTTTAAGATACAGTTTGCATTGGGATCTGAGGACTAACATCAGTAGTAACGAACATACATAACTTAAAAGCAATACAAATATCATCCAGGAAGGAAGTATGTAAATAATAGATACAGTTTAAAATGGGAACTGAGAACTAGCATCAGCAAAAAAGAACATTCACAAAACTTAAAATAATATAAAGATCATCAAAGAAGAAAGTATGAAATGTAGATTGAAATCATGTCCTCATAATACACTTCGTACCCAGGAAAAATGGATGTGTTTGTATATGGAAACAGTTCTAATGAATAACTATGGATCACAAGAAGGAAATGGTTCATGGTAATGAGTCACTGCTAGCTTTAATGGCTCAAGGCATCAAGTCATCAGCAAGTGTCTTATTTCCTCACCGAACATGTGAATCCCATGGAATAGATGGTGATATCAAGATATAAATTGAAGAGTATATTGATGTATCAATCTCTCAGTTTTCTCTGAATAAACTAATTCTTAGATATGAAAGGACCTAAGGTATATATGTGGAAGATGGATATGAGCTCTCCATGAGAAGAGGCTGACACAGTAATAACCACACTTCTTCCGCTACAAAAGAGTTAAATGAATAATCCTTTATTTGCTATTAGACTTGAGTTCCATGGAAATTCAAGTGCTTGAGATTGTCCCTCATTTAGACTTTTTTTTTTTTCAAGCACTGTATTAGAGAACAGCACTACAATCACTGTCCACTAAAACTTTGGGACCCCCAACCTTTTTCATGATTCCATCAACTGCTAGAGTAATGTAGTTGATTTACATGTTTTCTCATCTCATCTATCTATTACCATGCATGCCGTAAATGGTAGAACAAGTCTCTTACACACGCCTCACCAAGGCATATCACAACTACCTCCTACAACCAGAGTATCTCAAGTGGCTTTACTCAATTTGTCCCATGATGCCACCAAGAAGCTTTATCCAATTATTTTGTTCACATAGTTATGTCTCATAAATGAGAGAAATTAAACGGCATAAAGTAATTTTCTAGTTAGTTTTATGCATAAAACATGGACACTGCATATAGTGTATAGAAGAGAAACTTGAGGGAGTGACTGCTTCCAAAGTATTGTTAAGAAGCCACGATATAGTAATAATAACTCGAGTTTCCTTCACACGACTATGAGGTCCTGTCTTACTACTAATAAATCCTCCACATTACTTAATCAAGAGCTACCATGATTTATACCACTAGCTTGTAGCATATACATCAAACAAAGAACTGGAATATAGGAAAGAGGGGGGAAAGAAAATGAAAAGAAGAGGAATTTCTATTCCCAAATACTACATAAAACTTTTGGAATTGAAACCAAAGGTCCAAAACTTAGAAATTGAAACAAATGGCCTTTTATCACAAGCAAGACTTCTCCAAAGCCTTTAGATGATGATACTAGAACTATGAGATACATGCATACACAAACCAGAAAGGAAGAGACAAATAAAAATGCTAGAAGACCACGTGACAGAACTTCTATTCCCAAATACTATATAAAACTTTGGAATTGGAAACCAAAGGTCCAAAATTAGAAATTGAAACAAATGGCCTTTTTTATCATAAGCAAGAATCTCCAAAGCCTTTAGATGTTCACAGGTTAATGATACTAGAACTATGAGACACATAAATAGACAAACCAGAAAGGAAGAGACAAATAAAATGCTAGAAGACAATGTGACAGAACTACATTCATGATGTTGTAGATGCTAATGATTCAACATTAGTGCAAATTCCAGGTTATATATTTTACTAAAAAAAGACATTTTTATTGTTTTCGTTAATCTTGTTGTGAAAACGGGTGTGTTGGAAGTGGCCAGCCGCTTAATGAAGAAAATATGTGATAGGAATAAGGGTTTGAGTAGGAGAGGTGGAGGCTAGGGTTTGTAGAAAGAAATTAGGAAAAAAAATAATCTCACATCCTATTGACTTCATACGAAGAATAATTCACACAATGGCCACATCACATGACAAATAATGCTAAAAGAAACAAATGAGAGGAACAAACTCAATATTTCACAGAAATTTTTATATCCCCTTTTAGAAGAAAGGCCAAAGCCTTTTTGTAAACTTACATACCTGATCGCTAGGATATTTAGTCCTAAATAATAGGAAAGAAACTAAAGATATTAAACTAAAAGAATTGCGGTATCATTAGCTATTCTAACTTGATGTTATGGTTAGTAATGGGCTGGGCCGGCCCAAAGCACCATGGGTAACACATATATTTTTAGTACATGGATGATGAAAACAATACTCTAGGCATGTTTGGGCCGAAATTTATGGCCTGAGTTATTTTCATGTCGTGCCTAAGCTTACCTCAGCCCGACACAACACACCCATGGCACTACCCATTCAGGCAAGAGTAGAGCTCCGATTGGATCTCCAATTGAGGACACGATTACGTGTACTATTTAATGAAATATTAGTGTATTAATCATCTACATTAGATCATAGATCCTCACTTAAGTCATTTGTCATCTCATCCTCAATTCAATTCCCAGATCAAAAGACAGTGAGAATTCATAGCAACCTCTCACTCTCCTCCGTCGGATTATGCGCTAAGTAGACACAAAATAAGAGACCAAATTAGACACAAATTCCAGAACGTGATTGCATGGAGGAACAAATGGGCCAACCTAGTATGACACTTCGACCGACCAAGTATCGAGTGGACCGGTGGATGGATGTATAGCTCTAGACACATACAATACTCTGGGTCATGCCTAAACCTAGTTGTTTTTGCGTGAGATGTATTTAGGCTCGCTAGGCATGACATGGCACGACCCACTACCAATCTTACTTGACGTGGAACTAATCTAATTCTAAAATTTAGGAAATAAAAGGTTTTCTTTTGAAACTTACAATATAACAATAAAATTCTAATACAAAATATTTGTTGTCAAATAAATATCACCCACGATCTAAACCATCATTTTTTTACTTTCTTTTTTCCCCTTTTCTTTTGTCATCACTGTAGCTGCTAAAATAACTTTTTTTTGGCCTTTTCTCCCCTTTAGTTTTCTTTTCTTCTGTTCCTTTTGCAATTTTCCAAATCTATCCACTTATTAAGTCGTTCTACATCAGATGATTGCTGATTGAAAAAACTCATTCTCAAGTTTAAATATAGAATGAATGAAGAACCTCAAATGGACAGGTAGCTGGCGATACACAAGAGCAAAGAAGCATTATAACAAAGTGGAGGACTTGATGGCGAGCAGGCAGAGGGAGATCAAAGTCAGTCATCACGACATTGGAAGATGGATGAGAGAAAGATATTCGTAAAAGACTTCACTTATAAAGACCACAACTATCAATTCCAGGATTGCATCAATTAATTCTTCGACTTTGAGACAGCTTCATTGAAGTCAGTGCAAGATTCTACTCAGGGCTGAATTCGAACTTCTCCCATAATCAAACTTTTTGCTCAAGATGTAACATTGCTTCATGAGATAAAAATGTTCTGTGATTGACGATCAGGACAGTGCATTACTAGGAGAATAACAAAGAAACATTATATCATTGGCATTATTGCTTACAGATGCAACCCCTAAAAAAAAGAAGTTTTTGATCTTATCAGTTAAGTGAACACGATTAGTTTCATCTTTCCCTGCAATCATCCAAGCAGAAGAGCAGGAACCTAGATTTTTCTTATGGTAAGGACCTTATCCGCACTTGTCTAATCACCTTGGAGTTACACCAATAAGCTTCATTAATGCTATCAATGCTATATGATTATTATTTATTCCCAAATGAATATGTAGACGAGACGAGGAAAGGGACAATCTCGAGAAGGCTAAACAAATGGTTGCTTCCAAAAACAATCTCCTTAAGAAGGGATTGCGTCTGTGCCAAAAAGTGTAAAAAACTATTTAAAAAGTTACAAGTTGTTCAGAGGTGATAAGCTTTCAAGCAGTGTATATCCAAACACAAAAGCAATAGGGAATACAAGATGTAATAATCATGTTATCACACAATTGGAACAAAAATTCCTAAAGCTTTCGAGAAACATTAAAACAAATTGTGCAGTGCAGTTTCATGGTAATGCAACAATGAATTGTATAATTCATAAAACATACTACGAGATAAAGAATAATTCAAGTCCAAATCACTTAGACCATCAGTTTAAAACAGTGAAAACAATACTATATCTTACAGTAACTAGCTCTGATATTAGGCATGGAGACAATCCAGCATCCACCAATTCCTCCTCCAATGTCCGGCAAGTGAGTTCATACAATCCTGACCACTTGAGCATTTCGTCCACCGTCTCAAACACAGGCCGAGACTCAAATTCTTTGTAGTAAAGCATGAAGCGATCCACCATTCTCTGTTTCATCAGAAACCCACACCATTTGCTATCAATTTCGGCAAAAATAGTGTTTACATACATATTGCAGAACTACAAATCTAATACTTCTATTATGGTTCATTTGGTTGCAAGATAGGGCATTTTATATGCGAAACACTGAAAAATTCCCAAATAGATATCACGAATTCGTGCTCGAAACCCATGAATTAATAAAAGATCTCCTTTTAAACAAATACGATGAGGCGTTCGAGAAGCAACCAAACCTTAACAAAAAGGTTCATTCGAATCAGAGAGAACCCGTATCGCCGGAAAAACAGAAACGAGTTCAACAACGAATAAATCTTCCGCAAAATAAAAGAGCTCGAAGCCCTCGAGGTCGACGGAGGCTGCAGCGTCCTGAAAACGAACCGCGACCCATCCAAATCCCGAACCCTGAATCGGATTCGGATCCGTGCTTGGATCCGTGGGTGAGATTCAGCATCGACGCGAACCTCAAAGCGTGGAGGTTCTTGGGGTGGATGATGGAGGCGCCGGCCTCGAAGGTGTCGCCGCCGATGGTGACGGTGGCCATGCGGCCGCCGACGACGCCGCTGCGCTCGAAGATTCGGACGTCCTCGATGCAGTAGGAGTTGGGCCTGTCGCTGTTGCACGTGTAGTGTTTGATGAAATGAGCGAGTGAGGAGCCGGCGATTCCGCTGCCGACGACGCAGACGCTGGTGCTGCTGGTCGCGTCGAGGGAGCCAGCTCGGTTCGAGATGAGGAGTACGGAGGTGATGAGGAGCAGGAGGAGCTTGGGGAAAGTTTGCTCCATGGTGCCCCAAATGCAGAGGCAAGCTCTGCGGTTAGAATCTCTCTGTTGGTTTTGACTTCGAGCGAAGACGAGTCTTCAGCATCTCTTGAATACAGTAGAATAGAGCCGCATCGAGCAGTGATCCGCCGACCACGGATCGCTGCATCCTCTCATTGGCGCGTATTCTTTAGAGGCAACTAGATTGACTCGGACCGGGCCTGTGGCACCGGTCACGGATTTTACAAGATCCACAAGATCGATCCAAACCCATTAAGAAAATCAAGATCCACTTGAGAATCAAAACTCAATAATTTATCAGATTTGAGTTTCAGATTATCTAAATACAATATTTCTCTCTAATAACCCTTACTAAAAAATCAAATAGAAATTGGAAGAGTTCTCGCTTAGTAAATATATTGTTTTGCTTTAATTTTCTTAGAAATATTAGATATATCTAAACATAAACCATGTCTTATATGAATTTTATGTTACAAAGAAAAAAAAAATACATTTAAATTGAACTAAATGAAATAACTATAAAAATATTAATTCAAGTTATCGGGTTATGAAGTTTGGATCTATAAGGATCTGTAGCTAGAATCATACAGGAATCAGATTTCTTTTTTAAGATCCATACCCTACCAAATAGCTATAAGATACAATTCGGGTCCAAATCCGAAAAACCTGTTAAGAGTCCAGATTGGACTATCATCACCCCCTAACTGCCCCTTTTCTTATCCAACAATCCACTAGAAATTATTATTACTGTTGTCCGCCCATTTCAGTGGTAAAACCCCGAAAGAGCATTATACATCCGCTTATGGGGCCGTTTGTTTCGCCGTAGTAAAAGGCGTAAAAGTCCGTAATTCGTAAATAACTTACAACCCAATTACAATTACGGTGTTTGTTTGGACCGTAATTCACAAAACACTTACGTAACTCAATTAACACTCACTTGCAATCCAGTTACTACTTACTTACAGCGCAGTTACAGTTAATTTGTGGTCATATAAATTTGTATTATTTTTTTATATTAATATTAATTTTTTTTAATATTTAACATTTTTAATATTTATTTGCAGTATTAAAACTTTTAAAATCACAAAATCGTTAATTTTATGGTCAACTTTTTCGCTTACGACTTATACATTACGACAACCAAACACCGTAAAATACAATATACTTTCTCACTTTACAACTTTATATTATCAACCAAATACCGTAAAACTTACATGCATGTAACTCATTTACAGCTGTAAAAGACTTTACCAATTACGACTTACGAATTACGGTCAGTTACGACAACCAAACAGACCCAAGAATAGGTTTATATTGGATAAAAAAAATTAAGTTCATTCATAAAATCAGGTATCGTCTTGATATTTTTTTATGTAGGCCTGACTTGAAACCAAACACATCTTGTTCAGTAACAGATTAGGGATGAGTAGTACATAAATTTTTCACGTTGATGCAAGCCCGACCAAACCTGCTAACATACTTGTAATTAAATAACAAATAATAAAGTAAATCGTGAGTGTATTTAGTAAACTGTAAGTTCCCACTTTTTATTTTATAAGACTCAAGCTATAATTGGAAAAGGTTCGACTACATGGGCGGAACTAGGAAAAATTTTTGGGGTGGGCTGCAATTTTTTATAGCATATACTTATGAATTATATGAACTTATCAAAAGAATAAAACAGTATTCTCTACTAAATCAGGAGCGGAACTAGAAATAAATTTACTAAAAAAGCCAAAATAAAAAGGGATCAACATTCAGGAGCGGAACTAGAAATAAATTTACTAAAAAAAAACCAAAACAGTATTCTCATTTGAATGACATCATGTCATCAACATTCACAACCATCGCTTCGTTAAATCTCTTCCATTTTAATTGCATCTCACCATCAATATAGCTTCTCATTCCCCAAATTCCTATACAATGAACAAGACATCTCCCCTAATTTCTAGATTCTGACAGATAAATCTAAAGCACAAAATTAACACTCAGGATTCTAATTCAAGAAATAGTTTCACAAGGATTCGAAATCTACTCCACTACCACAGAGAAAGCAAGAGTCAAAGCCAATCAACCCACAATCCAACAAATTCCAACTAAAAAAATGAACAAAAAATGAGTTTTAAGTCTATATATAAAAAAAAATGGGCCGGGTTGTAACCCAGCCCAGCCCACTAATGGGTCCGCCCATGGGTTCAAGAATTCTTGGGAACGAGCTTGATGAGTATAACAATGAACACAAGAAATAGGGTGCTCGAAAAGTGCGTATAGATGATCAACGTGGAGCAGCCCTACTCAACATAAATGATCTGGCAGCCAGTAGGGACCATCATCGTAACTAGTAAACGGTTAGGTTGTTAGTCCCTCGTCTATAAATAGGAGGTCCTTGGGCTTTATCCTCTCTCTTAAGTTCACTTACTTCTACCCGAGTAGTGACACATTTGAGTGTTAGAGGGGGATCATCAGAGCGATTAAGCCCCAAGCTGACCCGATTTGTCTTGCAGGTCACCAATCCAAGGTTCCACGAGAGTTGAGATCACAACAAAGCCCCCTTGACGGGGCGTGGGTAGGTGGTGGTGGTGGGGTGTGTGTGGGTTGGTGTCGGGGGTGGGGTGGAGGGGTGTACTGCCCCTTCTTGGTCAGCTGGCGAGAGGGGATCGTGCATAAGAGGGGAGGCATGTCCCAAGTATCTCGGCTCTGCTCCTCGACTTCGTTTACTAGGTTCACAGGGAGGTACCGGAACTGCCAGCCTCTTAACGATTGCTTTAACCAGCCTCATACTGTTTCATGAAGTTAGTCCAGAACGGTCGAAATTGTTCTTAGGCAGTTGCGTAGCCAGGATTTTAAAGATGGGGGAGAGCACAAAATAACATTCAATAATATCAAATTGTATAAAAGCGGCAAAGATTGAGTAACATTTCCTCCCGTACTTGAACTCTCATTATGTTTCGATTTTCTTAAAAGAAATTTGTTCATGGCTCTTTGAAATTTTAATTAACCTATAAAATTAAACATAAAAATAAGAAATTCAAATAAATATTAAAAGCTAGTGTTAAAATTGAAGATATGTGATTATTATTCTCATTTAGAACAAATATATACAAATAAAAAAAAATAAACTATCGGTAATTTTGCATAATTTGATGTTACAATTTATATGCTATTAGCAAACTTCCAAATAATTTCAATTAAATATCCATGTGGTCTAATTTATCGACCAAATAATAATACAAAGAATATATGTACCTTAGCATCCCAGAAGTAGACGTCAATGTAGCATAGTGAAGCGCAAAGGATTTTCAGTCGGACCTCGTCGTTCTGCGGCGGCGCCACCTCCACTGCTTTGATCACCAGAGATTTGACTGCCTCCCATGTGAAGACAACTACATATTTCAATAAGAAATAAAAAAACAATCAACAAAATAAACTAATTAAGAAGTAACAAGCTTACAAGCATTGACTACCAATGTGATAATATTACAGATATAAAGTAGGATAAAAAATCAAGACTAATAAGCATAGAGCTCAGTTAGAATCAATCTTACCCATATAATATCTTTTACTAAATGAGTATAGATTTGAGTCGGAATCATCTTACCCTATAAAAGGAATTTTGAAAGTACACCTAGAGAAGGGAGGGTGAATAGGTGTAGTGCTAATTTAAGACAAATAATACGAAATTAAAACTAAATGTTAAATACACACTATGTGTAACCAAGAGTGAGTCCGAATACCCCGTGAAAGGCTTTGAAACTTCTCCTCACTATTCCTCTAAATTCTGAGTTGAGGTGCTTCAATAGCTCTCTTGGTTGAACACAAGTGTGAGCACACAAACAATATCAAATATGTATATGTATGAGTAATAATAACAATGCAAGATATAAAGAGTTGAGAGTTGAGAGAAAGATCCAAACGCAAACACCAAGATATATTTCGAGGTTCGAGCTGCTGCTCTACGTCCCCGCCTTCATACAGAAGAATTTCAATTATCCACTAAGGATCTTCTACAAAGGGACCTCCACTGAGGAATTATAACTTACAAAATAAGGATTACACAACTCCAACTCTCACACCTCTACACAAGAGGGTATGCACAAAGTAAAGAGAAAAATTACAACTTGATGATCACTTAGATCACAAACAATACTTGATGATTTTAAAAGACCAAAAATAAAAATCTCTCATAATACAAGATCCTAGAGGATAGATTTGAAATGAATAACTCAAGTATGTAAGTAAACATGGTGTTTGAAAAACAAACAATAAAGAAACACTTGCAAAAAATTTCTTAATAGATATGAAAATTGAAGAACAAAATATAATTCCCAATGACTTGTTTTCTTTTGATTTTCTAAAACTTTGAAACAAATAAAGATGAAGAGTTTTTGGTACAAAATCTTCTTTTGAAAACTTATTGAAAACACTCAAAAAGATGAAAAATTGCTCTTGAAAAACTTGTGCAAATCTGGACAAGGGAACCCATATTTATATATGGGTTCCAAAATATAGCCGTTGGGGCTCAGGTTAGGTCAAAACTGACCTGTCAGTCGACTGAGCAGTCGACCAGCCAACGGTCAAAAAAATAACCGTTGGGGTTACTGGTCGACTAGGCGGTAGATCGTCCCTAAGGCAAAAGTCTGTCAGTCGTTCGGTCGACCAACCCCTACCTGAGACTGGGTAGTGCCAGTCGGTCAACCGCTCGATCGACCGAGCCTAACTACGGTCGACCGGTCGGTCGGCCGAGCCCAGGTTATGGGATTGTGCACGTTTCTATGCACGTCGGTCAACCGCTCGGTCGACCGAGCCATGTATCTGTCGATCGGTTGGTCAGCCAATAATAGCCCAAAACCAGAAATTATAGGGTGAAAAATGTGATCTTTTTAAATACCTATAAATTCTCATAAATCTCATAAATTTCACAAAAATAAGTTCATGTAAATATTTGAAGTACAAATATGTTTGATCAAAGATCAAGTCATATTACAAAAAATTGAATTATTTTTGAGGTATATAAATTTAAATTTAAACTAAAAACCGTATTTTCTAAAAACTTAAACTTTGAAATGAAAATCCGATTTTCTCAAACTTGAATAAGTACAAAAATAAGATATTAAAACACATTTGAAGTATAGTGTGTATGGATAGAATCCAATACACCTAGTAAATGATATATACTTATTTTGACAATAAATACTAAAATAAGTTTTGATAAAAATAAAACTTAAAAACATGACTAGATATATCAAAATAAGTTTTTCTAAACATATATGACCATCAATATATATAGATGAAATCTAATCTACATATAAACTATGTAAAACTTCTTTTGATGAAATCTATTCATGAAACTAAAAGATGTATACTTCATATATTAAAGCCTTAAAACCATATACATCATAAACCTTTTGAAACTAGAACGGTTAAACCAAAAACCAAACTATAAATTTGTGTGTGTGTATACTTGAGGAAGAAATTCAAAATTAAACTATCCTTACACAAGATCTAAACTAAATAAACCTAGGTCGAAGTCTTCTTGTAGATATTCTTCTCCAAGACGACTCGATCCAAATTTGATCCAAATAAGCTTGACTCCTCTAGAGTACTAGATACTATCCTGAAGCGCAAGCTCTTGAATCAACATGTGCTAGCTTCAAAACTTGATTTCGAATCTTTTATTTAAGCTAAATACTGACTAAGATCTTAATTAAATATCTAAACTTATTAGACACAAGATCATTAGTATTATAACTACTTGAGTGAATCATCATCAAAACTAGAGTGATGGGCCTTTGGGCCAACAATCTCCCCCTTTTCGATGATGACAAAACTCATGGAGTTATATGCATGGATTAAAGATAAGCTTCATAGAAGCTTCCCCTTAACTCATGCATAGCAAAAAAACATGAAGATGTACATTAAAGCTCAGATACCAATAAAACATGTAGATCCAAATACCAATAGAGTGGATATGCAATAAGAATACATGTATATCAAAATCATAAATATATGCATATAAATATGAATAAAACATATATGCATAAATACAAATAAACATGCATATATAAACTCAAATCATTCTCCCCATTTTGTTATTCATCAACAAGGGGTTGAAGAAAACACGATAAATGTATATGCGATATGAATCCATGAAGAGTAGAGAATATTAGAAACTCCCTCTGCATACATGCATTATATGAAGAAGGGATGACTAAACCCTAACCCATATAAGTATAATATACAATGCATAGTATATTAAGCCCCCTACACATGTACACCATATAAAAAAAGAGATCAAGCTCTTTTTTATATACTACACTTAATATGAATGTATATATAGAGGAGATGTTAAGCTCTCCTTGCATATAAGCAATATATATCAGAACAAATTTTGAAAACCACTTAAAACAAATTTTAATACCAATTAAAACAATTAAAACAAAACAACAAATTTTGATACCACTTGTAATTAACAAAAATAAATTTTGTTAAATCAATAACATAAATATTAAGATACCAATTGAAGATTTTGATATCACTTGAAATTAACAAACATTTTAATAAATCATGAAATCATTTTAAGTCAAAGAATTTTTCTTTCCTCCTTTTTGAAATGATGCATAAGCTTGTAAAAAGATATCATTTACATTTAGAACTAAATAAAGTTAAGCATAAATAATTTGTGCTATAAAGAATATGTATGAACATTTTAATCTAACACAAGAAATCATATATATGTATGTATGATCAATTTAAACACCAATTGAAATATGACGCATACATATATAGAAAACAAGTATGAGTATACAAAATTAATTTTCTTGATAAGTACGTGTATAACTCATGACTACCGCCCTATCATGCACAAGTTTAAAAGGATACTCATTAAGAGCATATAAGGTATAGTCGCCTTGTTGGCCCAAAGGCCTATTACTCTAGTTTTGATGATGATCAACTCATGTAGTTATAGTACTAATGATCTTGTTTTTATTTAGTTTCAGATTTGTGATCAAGATCTTAGTATGTGTGTAGCTTCAACAAAAGATTTAAAAGTCAAGTTTTGGAGCTAGCACGGTTTGATTCAAGAGCTTGTGCATCAAGACCACATCAAGTACTCAAGAGGAGTCTAGCTCTATGGATCATGTTTGGACCAAGTCAGAAGGAGAAGAAGATTTCAAGTGAAGACCTTCAAGATCAAGACTTGAGTCTAGGTTTGTTTTATAAGATTTTATTTTTAGTTAAAATGTAAAGGATAGAATAATTGGTGGATTTCTAAAGTATACCATATACACACACACTCTTGATTTAGATGAGTTTTCATAAAAGAATTTTTATTTTGAAAAATACAAAAGAGTTTTCTTTTTGAAATACCGGTTTGATTTTTGGAGCTTCTAATATATATGTTTTAACGAAAATCATGTTTAGTACCTAAATGTCAAAAATATAGATATTTCATCATTTATGTGTAGTGAATCATATCCATACACTCTATGCTTCAAATGAGTTTAAATATCTTGTTTTTGTATTTGGAGAAGTTTGGAAAAATAAGTTTTGAAAAAAATCAATTTTGGAAAAATACAGTTTTCGTTTTTAGCCAAAATTTCCAGTTACAAAATAGTTCAAATTGTTTGTAACATATCTTGATTTTGTTCAAGCATGTTTGATTATCAAAGTATAATGTTAAAACTATTTTTGTAGATTTTTGGTGATTTTATGGGATTTATTTAGAAATAAAAACCAAGTTTTTCAATCTCTAATTTGACCTGTCCTGGCTTCAGCCGGTCGACCGGACCGGTCGACCGAGCTTGAAGTCGGTCGACCGAGTCGGTCGACCGACGTGCACAGACGTGCACGCCAGTTCTGGCTGGAGGGCCGGTCGACCGACCCAGTCGACCGCAGAGAGCTTCTGCTCTCTGGAAAGCCCCGGTCGACCGGGCCGGTCGACCGGACAGAGAGTCTGCTCTCTGTATCCAGGCCACGGTCGACCGGCCGGTCGACCGCTGGCTCAACGGTCAGAATTCTGACCGTTGGCCGGTCGACCGGGCGGTCGACCGACAGGCCAACCTGGCTCCAACGGCTAGTTTTTCTAGCCCTATAAATTGGGGCTTTTGGGGGCTGTTTTGTTAAGATTTTTAGAGAGTTTTTAAGCCTTTTTTCCTACTCTATTAAGAGGTTTTCTCCACATATTTGAGAGCAAATATTTCCAATCAAAAGGGGAGTTTTATCAAGAGTGTTTTCAAAGTGATTTTCTTGAGTTTTTCCTCCACCATTTCAATCCTTGTTTTCTCACACAACACTTGAGCCATCCATTGCTATATCTACCTATAGGGATTTGTTGTGAGAGAATTTTAGGTGATCAAAGTGTTGTGATCACCAAAGTTCTACTTTGTTTTTGAGGAGGCGGACGAGTGTGTTCGCGTGTTTCGGGTTCTAGTGAAAACTCGGTGTTTGAGGTGCGGCCTCGGCGAGCTAGTGGGCTTGCGGTGTGTACGGGACTAGAGAGTGCAAGGAGTTCAAGTGTGAACTCGCCTTGTAGGTGTTGCGGCACCGAGTGATCCGTGGGATCGGTTTATAGTGGAAATCCTTCAAGTGTGAAGGCGGGGACGTAGAGCAAGTGTGCTCGAACCTCGAAACAAATATCCCGTGTTTACGATTGCTCTTTCTCTATCTCTTACTTGTTTATATCTTGCATGCTTATATTGTATTCATCTTTATATGCTTGATATCCATATTGTGCTTAATTGTATATGCTTGGGGATTGTTTGCTAACACTTGTATTTAGCCAAGAGAGCCAATATGGCACCTCAACTCTTATTTAGAGGAATCTTGAGGAGTTAGTCCAGAGCCTTTCACGGGGAATTCGGCTACACTCTTGTATTATACATGGTGTTTAGTGTAATAAGTTTTTAATTCCGCATTAAGTGACCATTAGATTAGCCATCACCTATTCACCCCCCTCTAGGTGATTTACAATTGGTATCAGAGCCAAGTGCTCTTGATTTGGGTCTTACAACCTAGAGTTAAAGATCCTCATTTTTAGGCTAATCACAATATTTGTACACACACAATGGATTTCATGACACCTCCCACCTTTGACATTCTTAACATCAAAACTTGGAAGGTTAAGATGTCTTTTGTACCTCAAAGGCCTAGGCATTCATGTTTATCTTGCAACCATTAATGATTCATATGTTAATAATAGCAAGTATATTGAGGCTAACTCAAAAGCCATTCATGCTTTGAAGAGTACCCTAAACAATGGTTATTTATTTAGGGTTTCTAACATTGATTCGGCTTTTGTAGTATGGAACACAATTCTCTCCCTTGGCGAACAAGAACAATACTATGCGGGGAGTGACTCGGATGTTGGAAGTGATGCTTCCAACGTGTGCTACATGGTCCAAGGGGATAACCCTCTTGAGGTAACTACCGAATTCGAGGTAGAAGAAGATGTTGATATGACTTGTGATGAGCTTGAATCTTTTTGTCAACAACTTCTTGAAAAATATGAATTGCTAAGAAAGATAATAAGAAAATGAAAATTTTTTGATTGCATGTTAAAAGAAAATGATTCTTTTAAAAATAAGTTGCATGCATTGAAAAAAAATGAAAGTTTGAAAAATAAAATGTTTCCTTGATGTCTAAATTGAATGATTTGTGTGAAGGAAACACTACTTTGAAAAATAAGTTATTTGGTGAAAAAACAAAAGGAAGTTGCTTTGTAAGAAAACAATTCTTTAAAAGAAAAATCGTTGAAAAGAAAAAGTAAATGTTTCTAAAAAGAATAAGAAAAATGATTCTATTTCTCATCATGCTTTACATGTCACCACTAATGAGATGAAATTTTTGAAAAATAAAATAAATTGTTTAAGCTCAACTTTGAGCAATTGTGCATTTAGCCACTCTAGATTGGAGTCCTTATTTTCAAGAAACAAACTCCACATATTCATGCACATCACCCTCATGCATATGCACACTTTGCACGCCATGACCACACTCACACTCATATGCATCCTAAGGTGTACAAATGTACACATTGTGGACGCAAAGGCCATTTAGCAAAATTTTGTTATGATAAGATAAATGTTTTAAATTTTGCTAATAAGAAAAATGTTTGGGTTCCTTACAAAGATAACCCCCAAGGACCCAAGAGAAAATGGGTTCTAAAATTCCCACCTTTTGTTATTGATGTAGGTGCGGGCTCTCACAAAACGTAAGAGGGATGGTGCCTTGATGGTGGATGCACATGGACATGATGGACACATATTTGATGTACCGCTATCAAGGAGGTTTGGTGGGACAATCACCATGTTTTGGAGCTTTAGAGCATAGTTCTTTGGTTTGGTAACTATCTCTAAACTCTTACTTTAGTTTACATGCTTTTCATTGATGATTTCTTTAGCATGTTCATGTTTTGTGCTTTATGTGGTAAATACTAGTTTAAATGTAGTTTTTATCAAAACTTGGATGTATACTTGTACAAGTAGTGAGTAACAAATTGATTCATATATGTTTGCACTTCATTGTTCATTTGTACTCACTATATGCACATGTATAGCCTAGTTTTGATGATTCTCTCATTTACACTTATTTTGTCAATTTTCATGTTTTGCTTCATGTATATGTATTTTGTATTCAAATCTAATAAATGTATACCCCATGGGTCATTTGCCTTCATGCAATTTACATTATGGCTCTTTTTATGTTTGGGATATGTATGCATATTGTTAGTTTAGATAAATCATACATATACCTAGAAGTTTGTTTTAAAATGAAAAATAAATTTTCATAATTTGTTTGATAAAATGATATTTATGCTTGAGCTTCATTGATTATCTTCATGGAAAATGCTAAAACACATGATTCTTGTACACTCACACTTTATTTGTTTATTCATGACTTTGTTTCATGATTCTTATTGAGCTTTATCGATTTTGAGTGTCAACTCTTGTGTATTTGGTATGATTCATGAAAAACATATGATTTGGTTTCATGTTTTGAAGGATCTTTAACTAGTTTTTTCAAAAAATAATTTAACTAGTTATTTATTCTTCAATTTGGTAGGTTATGAGTTATATACTTGATCTCAATTGGTATTTTCATTTTGTATATACTCATATTTTGTTTTTTATATATGTATGCTTTATAATTTTCATAATATCAATTCTTATTGGTATTTTCATTTTCATACATATATATGATTTATTTGTGCAATAATCTTCAATTGGTATCTATTGATTGCAATTAGTATCAAAATAATTTACAATAATTTTCAATTAGTATCAATATGATTCTATTTTGATTAAATACAAAATTTGTAATGTTTATTTACAATGATATCTTAAAATTTGACTACAATTGGTATCTTAAAAATTTTGTTTATACGATATCTTAAAATTTGTTTTATTGAGAAAAACTCAAATTTTGTTTTTAATAAGAAATATTAAAATGTTTTGATTCGTATTGCCTATATGCAAGGAGAGCTTAACATCTCTTCTACATATAGATTCATGTTGAGTGTATCTTATATTGAGGAGCTTGACAACTCTTCTTTATGCGGTACACATGTGTAGGGGGAGCTTCACATCTCCTCTTATGCATTACATATTATGCGTTATGTGAATTAGGGCTTGTCATCCCTCTTTCATGTAATGTATATACGTAGGGAAGTTAACTTAGCGTCTTCCTCTTCATGAATGTATATCGCATATATCCTTTTATTGATTTGTTTAATGTCACCCCTTTGTTGATTTTTTGCTTTTGACAAAAGGGGAGAAGATTTGTTTTTACTTTAATCCCTTGTTGATGATTGACAAAAAAGGGGAGAAGTATTTGAAAAGTATTTTTATATATGCATGTTTTCCTTACTTTATTCATAAAGGGGGAGAAGGATTTATGTTTATGCATATATGTTTTGTTTTGCAATTAGGAGAAAAAGAATTTGATTTGTTTTATGTTTAATTAACATGTTTATCTCCTTATATTTGCATACATGTTTATGTGCTTCATTGCCATATCTTATTGTTTATTGAGATGCATGAGTTAAGGGGGAGCTTCTTTGAAGCTTTACTTTAATCCATGCATATATAACTTCATGAGTTTTGTCATCATCAAAAAGGGGGAGATTGTTGGCCCAAAGGCCTATCACTCTAGTTTTGATGATGATCAACTCATGTAGTTATAGTATTAATGATCTTGTGTTTATTTAGTTTCAGATTTGTGATCAGATCTTAGTATGTGTGTAGCTTCAACAAATGATTTAAAGTCAAGTTTTGGAGCTAGCACGGTTTGATTCAAGAGCTTGCGCATCAAGACCACATCAAGTACTCAAGAGGAGTCTAGCTCTATGGATCATGTTTGGACCAAGTCAAGAAGGAGAAGAAGACTTCAAGTGAAGACCTTCAAGATCAAGACTTGAGTCTAGGTTTGTTTAATAAGATTTTGTTTTAGTTAAAATGTAAAGGATAGAATAGTTGGTGGATTGCTCAAGTATACCATATACACACACACTCTTGATTTAGATGAGTTTTCATAAAAGATTTTTTATTTTGAAAAAAATACAAAGAGTTTTCTTTTTGAAAAATACCGGTTTGATTTTTGGAGCTTTTAATATATATGTTTTAACCAAAACCATGTTTAGTACCTAAATGTCAAAAATATAGATATTTCATCATTTATGTGTAGTGGATCATATCCATACACTCTATGCTTCAAATGAGTTTAAAATATCTTATTTTTGTATTTGGAGAAGTTTGAAAAAATAAGTTTTGGAAAAATCAATTTTGGAAAAATACAGTTTTCGTTTTTAGCCAAAATTTTCAAGTTACAAAAATAGTTCAAATTATTTGTAACATGTCTTGATTTTGTTCAAGCATGTTTGATTATCAAAGTATAATGTTAAAACTATTTTATAGATTTTGGTGATTTTATGGGATTTATTTAAGAAATAAAAACCAAGTTTTTCAATCCCTAATTTGACCTGTCCTGGCTTCAGCCGGTCGACTGGACCGGTCGACCGAGCTTGAAGTCGGTCGACCGAGTCGGTCGACCGACGTGCACAGACGTGCACGCCAGTTCTGGCTGGAGGGCCGGTCGACCGACCCGGTCTACCGCAGAGAGCTTCTGCTCTCTGGAAAGCCCCGGTCGACCGGGCCGGTCGACCGGACAGAGAGTCTGCTCTCTGTATCTAGGCCACGGTCGACCGGCCGGTCGACCGCTGGCTCAACGGTCAGAATTCTGACCGTTGGCCGGTCGACCGGCGGTCGACCGACAGGCCAACCTGGCTCCAACGGCTAGTTTTTCTAACCCTATAAATTGGGGCTTTTGGGGCTGTTTTGGTTAAGATTTTTGGAGAGTTTTTAAGCCAGTTTTTTCCTACTCTATTAAGAGGTTTTCTCCACATATTTGGAAGCAAATATTTCCAATCAAAAGGGGAGTTTTATCAAGAGTGTTTTCAAAGTGATTTTCTTGAGTTTTTCCTCCACCATTTCAATCCTTATTTTCTCACACAACACTTGAGCCATCCATTGCTATATCTACCTATAGGGATTTGTTGTGAGAGGATTTTAGGTGATCAAAGTGTTGTGATCACCAAAGTTCTACTTTGTCTTTGAGGAGGCGGACGAGTGTGTTCGCGGTGTTTCGGGTTCTAGTGAAAACTCGGTGTTTGAGGTGCGGCCTCGGCGAGCTAGTGGGCTTGCGGTGTGTACGGGACTAGAGAGTCCAAGGAGTTCAAGTGTGAACTCGCCTTGTAGGTGTTGCGGTACCGAGTGATCCGGTGGGATCGGTTTATAGTGAAAATCCTTCAAGTGTGAAGGCGGGGACGTAGAGCAAGTGTACTCGAACCTCGAAACAAATATCCCGTGTTTGTGATTGCTCTCTCTCTATCTCTTACTTATTTATATCTTGCATGCTTATATTGTGTTCATCTTTATATGCTTGATATCCATATTGTGCTTAATTGTATATGCTTGGGGGTTGTTTGCTAACACTTGTATTTAACCAAGAGAGTCAACGCGGCACCTCAACTCTTATTTAGAGGAATCTTGAGGAGTTAGTCTAGAGACCTTCACGGGAAATTCGGCTACACTCTTGTGTTATACGTGGTGTTTAGTGTAATAAGTTTTTAATTTCGCATTAAGTGTCCATTCGATTAGCCATCACCTATTCACACCCCCTCTAGGTGATTTACACGCCTATCCATCCCCCCTTATAGGGTAGAAGTTTTCAAAAATAATATTTTAAAAATAATTTTAACATAAGTTGAAAACTCTACCAATTGAAGAATACGAAACTAGTTTTAAGAAAAATTTTGAAAACTAGTACAAAATCCTTCAAGTAAGGAATAAAAAGCAAATATTTATCTCATGAAAATATGCTAACTATATGAAAATTGACACTCAAGATCTATAAAGTATATAAATTCTCATGAATTTAAAATCATGAGTAAACACAAAATATAGAGTGCGCAAGAATCATGTAAGAAACATATATATGAAAATAAATCAATGAAGCTCAATAAAATTCTTTTTTCTTAAATATGAAAGAAAGCATAAAACATGAAAAATTCTATTTTCATTAAAAAATATTAAAGAAATATTTACTTCAAGGTATATGTATGTTTTGTCAAAACTAAAGTATATATATTATCTAAACATGAATTGAGCTTATAAAATAGCACATGACTATAGACTGTCTAAAAAACCCTGAAGACAAGTCATCAGAAGTAGAGTCCAAATTCCAGACGCGGAGCTAATTATAGCCACTCGTATAATGCCAAGGCGCAGAGCATGGAGCCCGCCCTCAACATCAGTACAGCATCAAGACGTGAGGGTTGAAACCCGCGTCCAAGCTGCTCGGTAATAGCCAAGACGCGACTCGAAGCCCGCGTCCTTACATCAGTATAATATCAAGACGCGAGAGCCTGAAGCACGTGCCTGATAGAGTTCGAAACTCGCGTTCAACAAGATTCGAAGTCAACGACAAAATGCGAGGCTTAAAGCCTCCATCTCGGTTACAACTGTCCTCATTACTGGGTCAATTACTGTCCATAAAATGAGGGAGTTAACCCCATTATGGAGTGTTTTTAGGGGACCCTTTTACCCCCTGAAACCTCTATAAATAGCTCAGTTCGCTATTGAAGAGGAGCGGGAAAAATTTTGGTCAAAAGAACTTCGGTTGTAAGCATTAGAAAGACCAAAATCTCTAGCTAAAAAAAAAGAGAAAGTTCAACTCTTCTAACAACTTGCTGCGTACAAGTTTGTTATTACCTACAGTCTCTTTGAGATTTTTTTTGGTTGGGTAGAAGCTGTGTTACTTCGTCCACCGTCCAAAGAGAAGTTTCCCAAAAGATCGTGACATTCACCCGGTCAACGGAAAACAAGAATCAGTTTCCATCGCTACATCAAGAACCCAGTACTAAATAAAGAGAAGATTTAAGATTGAATATCTTTCCTCTCTTGTAATCGGAGTATTGATCCGTTGTAATTCTTCATTAATTCAAGAAAATTTTACACAAATTTCTCCCACCAAACAAGAGATGGCGACTCTGCTGGGGATTGGGCTATATGTCAACTCCAATTCCGTCAGCCTCTGAGTCTGAAGAATTATTATACCATAATTACTCATCGGTCACGTCATCGTGGAAGTCAGATGTCAGTGTTGGCAATATCTTCAGAGAACTTTCAGTAAATATGGTTTCAACAAGTCACATGGAAGACGGAGATGAAAAATGATCCAGTCAGACACAAATCCTTGGATCAAACACCTAAACACTCTCTGGGATATTCGTTTCGGATAACGCTAACCACCCACGAAAGATAAGGTCACCCAGATCAATCTGGGAGATGAGGCTAATCCTATGCCCATCCTTATAAGCAAAAGCTTATCACCCTCCGAGAAGGAAGATCTAATATCTCTTGTACGAGAGTATATAGATATTTTCACTTGAAATTATGAGAACATGCCTGGGCTTGATTCTCGAGTGGGTATGCATCGCCTCAACATTAATTCGGACATGAAACCAGTCAAACAGTAGCACCAATGGTTTCGTCCAAAAAATAATGGAAGCAATCCAGCCAGAAGTCAAAACTTATAGACTCTGGCTTCATCAGGGAGAAACAACACCCTGATTGGGTAGCCAATATCGTTCCCGTTATCAAGAAAAATGGAAAGATCCAGATTTGTATTGATTTTCGCGATCTAAATGAGGCCTGTCCTAAAGATGAATTCCCTCTCCTAATCACGGATGTTATGATCGATAATACGTGTGGGTTTGAACGAATATCTTTTATGGACGGATTCTCAGGGTACAATCAAATCAAAATGTACCCTGATGATGAAAACATACTTCTTTCAGGATACCACTGGGGGTATATTGCTATACTATCATGCCCTTCGGATTAAAGAACGCGGGGGCAACGTATCAGAGGGCTATGAATGAATTTTCCACGAGCATATGCATAAAACAGTGGAATGCTACGTTGATGATATTGTAGTGAAAAGCCTACCAAGGGCGATCACATAGCAGATCTGAAGACGATATTTGAGATCACGCGGGAACATTAGTTGAAGATGAACCCCACCAAATCTTTCCTGCAGGTAGCCAGCGGTAAATTCCTAGGATTATGGAGACATCCAAAGGAATTCACCTAGATCCAGAAAAAGTCCATGCTGTCCAGGGATGCAACCTCTGAGAAATCTCAAGGAACTTAGAGGATTACAAGGGCGATTGGAGTACATCCGGAGGTTTATTTCAAATCTCTCCAGAAGATGCCAACCCTTCACCAAACTAATAAAGAAGGGTGTCTCATTCATTTGGGACGATGCTTGCCAACAAGCGTTCGTGGAAATCAAACGATACCTGATGCAGCCACCTTCCTTACAGCTTCAGTTTCAGGAAAACCTTTCCTGATATATGTTCAAGCAATGGATCATTTCTTAGGAGCTTTACTAGCCCAGAATAATGATCAGGGACACGAGCAGGCAATCTACTATCTGAGCAGAACCATGATTGGAGCCGAACATCGGTACAACCTGATCGAAAAGGAATGTTTGGCGTTGGTGTTCGCCGTCCAGAAAATGCGACACTACTTGGTAGGCCAGACTATAAATGTCATATCAAAAGTCAACCCTTTAAGGTTGCTCATGAAGCCATTGTCGCTAAATGGTCGACTGACAAAATAGGCCATACTGCTTTCCCAATATGAGATGCTCTTTCTACCACGAAAAGCCGTGAAGGGATAAGCTGTTGCAGATTTTCTGGCTAAACATCCAGATCTGAGAGCGACTGAACTTTATAAGGATCTCCCAGACGAGGTCGTTGAAGTTTGTCTGACCCAGACGTCTTTTAAAAGACAGGTGTGGTAGCTCTTCTTCGACGGAGCATCCAGAACGAGTCCGCGAGGAAAAATCATAGCAGGAGTAGGGGTAGTACTGGTCTTCCCATAGATCTATGTGATCCCTCATGCATTCTCATTAACCGAGCCATGTTCCAACAATATAGCAGAATACAATGCTCTCTTGATCTTAATGCAAATCGCTGATGAGATTGGCGTTAAAAATCTCTAAGCATATGGTGACTCTAAACTCATCGTTAACCAAGTTTGTAGGGAGTACAAAGTCAAACATGAAGACTTACTACCCTATTACATCGCAACTATCCATATGGCCGAGAGATTTAAAAACTTTTTCAACGATCATGTGCCTCGCCAGCAAAATGCGCATGCAGATACACTGACATCTCTCGCTGCTTCCTTAACTCTTCCAGCTGGAGTAGTAGAGAAAATACTTATCTATAGCCACGACTTGTGTTGCCCAAGAGTTACTTTTGAAGATCACCAAAAGCCGACAAGAGACTGTCAAGCCAAGAAGTTCTAGAGACTTCAGCAAGTCCAGAGCGCAGGGATTGACGATTCCCATACATCGACTATGCATTGTATGACATCCTACCTGAGGATCCTAAAGAGGCGGCTGTTATTAAAAGGAAAGCCCCCAAATTTTACTATAATGCGATCACGCGAACACTATATCGCCGATCGCATGATGGGATCCTCCTCTGCTATCTGTCACAAAAGAAGGCACATGAAGTACTCAAAAAAAACGCATGACAGCTTGTGCGGAGTTCATCAGCCTGGTCTGAAACTCGGAGATCGACTCCGAAGACTGGGATATTATTGGCCTAAGATGATCCCGAACGCCAACACTTATGCTAAACGATGTCACGCCTGTCAGTTTTATGGTGACTTCATCCATCAAGCACCATAATATCTTTGCTCTACAATCTTAACCTGGCCATATGAGATGTGAGAAATGGACGTGCTCAGCCCTATCAGCCCATCTTCATCCGAAGGACACGGTTTATCTTAGTTATAACTGATTACTTTTCTAAATGGGCCGAAGTTATTCCCTTGAGGGAGGTAAAAGCATCTGGCGTGGTCAAATTCATTAAACATCACGCCATTTACCGCTTTGGTGTACCACGATGGATTGTTCATGATAATGGGCCCCAGTTCGTCAGCCAGGCTTTTCAGAGGTTCTGCAACAAGTTCAGGATCCAAAGCGTATCTTCAACGGCATACTATCCAGCAGCCAACGGCCTTGCAGAAGCTTTCAACAAGACTATTGGAAAACTTCTCAAGAAATTCGTCTCGAAAAGCCAACGTGACTGGGACGACAAGTTAGGTGAATGCTTATGGGCCTATCGCTCGATGGTTCGAACCCCAATGAAAGCTACACCATTCTCCTTGGTATATAAGTGTGAAGCTGTACTCCCACTAGAAATCTAAATTCCATCTCTACGCGTCGCCTTGACGACAGAGATGACAAATGATGAGATGCATCGATTGCGACTCCAAGAGCTGGAGGCTTTGGACGACAAACGCCTACAAGCTCAACAATAAATAGAGCTCTATCATGCTCGAATCACTAGATCCTTCAACGAGAAAGTCAAGGAGTGGACTTTCAAAAAAGATGACTTTGTCTTAGCCGTCAGAAGACCTATGGTAATGACACATAAGACAAAGGAAAATTCCAGCCTAAATGGGAAGGACCATTCGTAGTAGAGTCGGTCTACTCAAATGGAGCATATCGCCTATAACCCCAGACGATGATACACTCATGATGCCAATTAACGGCAAATTCTTGAAGAAATACTATCCTTGATAGCATTCTTCTCCTGATCAGGTTAATACTATACCTTTGATCAAAACTCCAGATCCAAGAAAGCTTATTTCCTTCATTGGATCACATCACGGACGACCAGTGTCAAGCTGATCGAGCGCTGGTTACATCATAATGCATGATGTAAATATTGAGGAAGAAACAAAATGCAAAACTTCGGTTTGAGCTTGGTTACTCTTTTATAGATATCCGACGCCTCCGATGGGTAAGGAGAGAGGAAATTGTTGGCCTTTAAGTCCAACATAAGTCTTCGCCAACTCATCATGCTGAGGGGAATAGCGTGGCTAAGCCAACTCAAGCGGTAGTTGGTAAAGGCACACTAAATCTGTTAATAGCTGAGGATTTGCTAAAAATCCTAAGGGACTTGGTCCCATCCTCTCCTCAAAATCTCCTACCAATTCTCACCCACAGAATGGTAGGACCACAAAAACACCTGTATTCATTTCTTCAACAAAATGAGCTGGGATTTGTCATGTTAACAACAAATCTCTGACAAACCAGATTTCCCGATCCCTAGTGGATTCAGTCAAGTTAATATTAAATCTCTGACAATAAAAATCCTTACTGTTATGTTAAAATTACACCTCTAATGGTGAATCTCTCATATCTCTAGGAAATCAACGATTGTCACGTTAATATTAAACCTCTGACAATTCATTTCACTTTCCACCAAAATCCCCTACGAATTCTCTTTCATAGAGCGGTAGGTTCACAAATACAATCATTGTTATGTTAACACTACATCTCTGACAATGAAAAAATTTAATACACCCCAGCGAGTACAAACTTCACTTGTCTCTCCTCTACATGGAGTCACAAATCGCCAAACTTGTCAAGTTCAAAATTACACATTTGATATTCCAAATTTTACTTGTCAATTCTCATCAATAGAATGACAGGTCTTCAAGATTGCTCCTATCGCAAACCAATTCTTGTCAAGTTCAAAATAACACCTCTAACATTCCAAATTTCACTTGTCAATTCTCATTAATAGAATGACAAGTCCCCAAAATTGCTCCTATTGCAAATCAATTTCAGTCAAGTTAATATTACGCCTCTGACAAATTACTGTTAAGTTTAACACTACACCTCTGACAGTGATTAAGTTGCTATCAAGTTCAATTTTAAACCTCTGAAAGGCACTTTTCCTCAGGCTTCCATATCGAAGCTGAGATAAACGATGCTAAGTTTAACATCACAACTCTAGCATCCAGTCCGTTGTTAAGTTTAACAATACACCTATGACAATGACTTTCCCTTGAACTTTCATATCTAAGTCGAGATGACTAATGCTAAGTTCAACATTACACCTCTAACATTACTTTCACTGTCAAGTTTAACACTACACCTATGACAGTGATGTTTTCAGTTTTCTCAAATGAAGCAGAAATTTTCGTGGAGCTAAGTTAACATCACACCTCTGGCTCGTGTTCTTGTCAAGTTAATATCACACCTCTGATAAGATCTAATTCAACCCGTTAAGTTAATATCATACCTCTGACGGTAAAGATTCTTCTAAAATCCCAACGGATTTAGATTCACTTGTCATTCTCATCTATAGATTGGTAAGTTCACAGAAACCATCCAACTCTTGTCAAGTTAATATCACACCTCTGACAGTAATTTTAAATTTCTTCTCAGCTTGCTAAGTAAATATCACATTTCTAACAAATCAAAAGAAATCACTTCTACTTGTCTGATTTTCAAGGCAAAAAGGAATTAAAGACATATAAGAAGACAGGGAAAAGTGTTACTTTTATTGATATTTAAACAGATGAAAGTAATACAAGATGCTCTCTTATACAATAAGATTGAGTGTTACAATAAAGGAGTACAAAGAAGTCCCTCTCGCTCAGTGAAAAGGTTGCACTCACTCCTCAAGACATCTACATCGCTCCAGATACAAGATGTTTGGAAGAGCACCGAAGAAAGACCCCTCTTCTTCTTCCACTGGATCATATCACAGTTGATCAATGTTAAGCCGATCGAGCACTAGTTGCATCATGATGCATGATGTGAACATCGAAGAAGCTCATCGCTAACTGAGAGCAATGGTGTTTCTCGAGGTCGAAATGTAGGAGAACATTCTGATTCCACTGACTAACTGGTGTGAGCAGTAATCCTTCGCTTAATGGTAGATTTTGTCACCAAAGAGCTGGATCTTCTTTGATCATGATTAGTGAAGGGAGGATCCAAGACCTTACTGATGACATCCTCTTTCCAGTGGCCTTCAAAGCCACCATACCCACCACAATATCCACCACCATACCCACTGTGATCATGACGAAGCCGGGGTGTTACTGGTTCGTCATGTCCAATAAGACCTTGACGAATATCTCGAGAGCTTGATCACGCTGGCTGGTCCAAATAGTCTCCCATTAACCAAACTTGCCGATGAACATGAGCTCTGATTCCCCAAGTGCTCGCCAATCGAACAAGCTAGTTGGTCAAAATATTCTCCCATGAGCCCAGCGAAGATGCGAAAGACTGACTGAGGCTGCTAGAATCTGTAAGAAGTAAAAACTAGAAGGTTAAAATTCTACAGGAATAGAAAATCTGAAGAGCAGACGCAAGACTGAAGTTATGAACTTCAGACGTAGAGTTGACCAGTGCAGAGAGTATGGATCTGAACGCAGTCTGATTTTAGACCTGCGTTCGAGATATATGACGCGAGGTAACCCAGACGTAGAGTTTGCCACACTCGCATTTGAGATACAGGTGTTGCTGCACCGAAGTCCAGAGGTCTCAAAAAAAGCTAAAATTCTCTAAGTCAAGAATCTCAAACGCGAGCTTCATGTACAAAGCTCGTGTTTCAAGATCCAAGCACAGAGTTTATCACACTCGCGTTTGAAGAACTTGTGACTTAGAGTTTAAAGTCAGTCAGCTCACGCTTCATCAAGAAGTCTGAAAGATGCGACTACCAAACACGGGCGCATCAATTAGATTTCAAGAGAAGATCAAAAGATCGAGTTTCTTTAATGAACAGAAAAATAGAAACTCAGTGAGACTGAGTATTTCATGGCGACAAATAGCTCCTACCCGGGGAAGAGTTCTTTAAAAGTTGGACTTTATTCATCAATGCGCGGCCTTAAAAGCACTTAAAGCGATGCTTTTTGATCTTGAAATCACTTGACAGTGACAATCTTCAGAGAAGATTAAAGGAAAGCATGAAAGTTTTGAGTTCTTACTGTTCATTGAGAGACATCCCCTTGAAGGGAAGATAGACAAATCAAGACGAAGACCTTCAGAGCGCATGTTCGCAAAGAAAAACAGTCTAGATAATGGACTGTTAAGAGGCTGAGGTCTATTTATAGGCAAGCCATAAGTCTTACAATTAATGGCATAAAAATTAAAGCCACCAGCCTTAATTCTTGCACGAACATCAAATCCAATGGGGAGTGGACACGTGGATTGTCGCTCCGGGAAACACCAATGACACAAGTCCCCAACCGTCAACGACGACTTGGCATTAAAAGATCCAATAAGATCTTTAAGATGGACTGCATGTGACGCTTAGGAGGCTGCGTCGTTAAGTTCACGTCCAGTCACAAAACTCGAAGGTTGCGTTCTTACACAGACTCAATGGCCGCGTCCATAAGTCTGTGACCTTTCATAGACCCGAGGGCTACGTTCCTTTCGTCTAACAGAAGAGACCACAACCGCATCTCCTCAAGTGGTTCAGAGTCGCGTCTCCTCAGCAAGCTGGGACCATATTTCACGACTATCCAGGGTTGCATCCTGAGTTCACATCCATTCACAAGACCTAAGGGCTGCATCCTGAAGTCCTCGTCCTTTTATAAACCTTAAGGTCGTGTCCCCTTTATTAAAAAAAAAATGCAGGCTCGCGCTTCAAGGCTGCGCCCTCTCAAGGGATCAGAGTCGTGTCTCTGTTGAGCCAGAACCGCGTCCCCACCAAACAGCTGAGACCCGCGCGTCATTCTTGATGAGCTAAAATCGCGTCTCCATCAATAGTTCAAGAGTCGCGTTCCTCATGTCCGTGTCTCCACTATAGATGAAAGCCGCATCTCAATCATGAACTCAGTATAGCCTGAGTTTGTTATTCCTGGACGTGCCCTATCAAGACGACTAAGGACTACGTTTTAACAAACAGTCAAGGATTGTGACTACGGAAGCTGAGTTCATCCAAACAAAAGCTGAGTTCATCCAAACAAACAAAGAGACCGTCTAATTCTTAAAGAAAAGATAAAGACGAGATAAAAATTTGGCAACTTTTATTACTTAACTCGAAAATCATAAAAGTAACACAAACACTCTTATTTGACAAAAGGACTGTTATAAAATAGAGAAGGAGGTTAATAATCTTACTTTGCCAAAGAATAGATTTGTTCCCTGAGGTGATGCATCTCGTGCTAGCATGCCCTTTCAGCTTCCGCCAAAGCTTGGACGCACAACTCTTCCTCGGACAAAAATCTCTTCGTAGCCAGTTGTACCTGAAGAGACTCCAACCCGGAGGAGTGAGCAGCAAGATCCTCTTAGAGCAGCTTCTTGACAGCCTCCGACTCTTCCAGCCTTTTTCTGGCAGCAACAAGTTTCTGCTCGTTGACTTCAATCAAGGCTTGCGCCCTACCAATAGTACCCTGAGTAGTGGCGATAACTTTCTCTGCACTTTGGATGACGACTTCAGATTCCTTTGAATCGCCGACCAGTCTTTGGTAATCGGCTTGGAAGTGTTGGAGATGGCAGGCTTCTTCAACTATTTGCTCCTCTATCTCTTTTCGCTCGTATTCTTGAGCGGCGAGAAGCTTACTCAGTGTCGACGGAGCCTCATCCATTGAGCCAGTATTCTCCAGGGTCTTTAGCTCCTTCAGATAGTTCTCCACCTGTTCCGACTAGCACCAGGTACGCCAAGGGCTCCCAGTGTGGCTGATGTTCTTGATCTGATTCTCGAGAAGCATCCGGGCAAACTCGAAGGAACTGCCCCTGAAAAGGACCAAGTCGATACAGGACTTCATGGAAGAAAAAATTGTCGCACCATTTGATGCGCTAGCTCTTCCATGATGTCATTAGCTGGATATAACCCTGCTGGTATACTCCCGGACCCCCTTTTCATGATAGAACGAGAGACGAGAACCAATTCAACTCGTGCAGGGGTGGGGCCAACAACAGGCTCGTCTGACACTGAGGTCGTTGCCAACACCTCCAGGACGGTTGTTGTTGCAGCTTCCACTGCAACAGAAGCAACAGCAAACTCCACGGCACTGGATTCACCAGCTGAAGTTTGAACTTTGCTATCTTCTGCACCAAGGCTTGCCACAGGATCCTCCACTTGAGCTACCCCAGTGCTCTCTGTAAACCATAACATTAAATGTCAGTGATAATGATGAAAAGAAAAGTATCCAACACGTCAGTATTCTGTTACCAAGTTGTGGATCTGAAGATGGCAAATCTCCAGATAAGCCACTTGGGGATGAGGGCTCCCCGACCTCGGCGGTTGCACCCTCATGAGGCATCCTGGTAGCGGGAGCTTCGAGTCCCTCCTTCTGGGTGATTAGTCTCTAATTTTACATAATTTTTATCACATTCTCATATTTATTTGATGTAAAATTATGCTAATATGCTTTGCTTGCTTAATCTTAGGTTTATGGTGTGCGAATGAAGAAGAAGACCCTAAACCACAATTTAATGGGTGGTTAAAGGCCTACCAAGTAGCCATTGACTTTAGAGCGAAGATTTTGTCAGCTCAGGGCATCAAATCCAGAAACCAGAAGATCCACCTGACGAGGGATAGACAGGACGACGCACTGCCCGAAGTCAGACACACGCCGCCCTGGCATGGCCACAGAAACGCAGCCTGGGCCGCGTTTTCGCGGCCATGTGGGCGCGCGTGCGCCCGGGCTTTGGGCAAGGGGTCGTCCCCTGGCCCTCTTTCCGACCCCTGGCCCTCTTTCCCCTGATGCCTATAAATACCCCAGGGTTCTTTAGTTAGGAGATATCCAGAGTTAGAGCATTGTTGTAATCTTATTTTTAGGATTGTAGTTGTTGTTATTCTTCTTCTGGTTTTAGTTTTAGCCATTAGAGTGAAAAAGAGAGAGTGTGTAAGAGTTGTATTTGAAGGGTGACAAGCTAATACAAGTAACTACTTCTCTTTCTTCTTTCTATTTATTTGTGCTTTCCATTTGTTTTTACTTTCTTATTGTAGTGTAACTCCCTCTCTTTACCTCCTTTCTTTTGTTGTTTCTTTTCTCAAGCATGTCTAACTAACTCTTTCATTGCATGGCTAACTAACTACTAACCTACTAATCTCTAATAACTTGATTGATAACCCAAATGAGTCAGTAGTATCAAACAAGCCTTGTGCAAACGAGAGTTATGACATCTTAAGACGAGGGTTCTAACTCGAACTTACATACAAGTATTTACTTTCTTATATTTCATTCTTAATGGGTTTTTGATGATCTATGGGTTGTCTACTTTACTTGTTGTAAGTTAGAGATTTTTCCTTTTAACTTTGCCGATATCATGTCTTCCCTTATTCTCGCCTTCTATTGGATCTTGATTAAGGGAATGTCCGAGTTTTTGCC
This sequence comes from Agave tequilana, assembly GCA_038442645.1. Taxonomy (NCBI): domain Eukaryota; kingdom Viridiplantae; phylum Streptophyta; class Magnoliopsida; order Asparagales; family Asparagaceae; genus Agave; species Agave tequilana. Next base: position 119,324 of record JAVJIF010001152.1, on the reverse strand, counting down.
GTGTAAAGCTAAGTTATAGGAAGAACTTTCACTCAATTTCCACATAAATAGTTTCTATACATAAGGGTTATGCTTGCCTATGATCCATCGTGAGGTTATATCTTCAAGAAGTTAGAAATTAGTGGGAACAATTAGTAGAAAGTTAGCCATGTGTTTTTACCATTAAGAAAATCCAACTTTACAAACCACCAAATCATTCTCAAATAATTCTTGAAACAACTTGTTTTCATTTTTCAATTCTTTATTTGAAACAAAGAGCTTTCTCTTTTCTTGAACAAAAAAGCCGCATCAAGCTTACATCGCTCTCCCTCCTTGTGGATACGACCCGTATAGCCACTTCGCTACTACGGAAGAATCGCAAAAGTAGTAACATCGACCCACACTCTTTTTGCTTATTCTTATGCTTGCTTCTTGCCGATTACTGGGCCAGCTCCTGGATCATTCCTCAATATGAGAAGAAGTTATGGCTTCACTTCCGGCAGCCAGCCCTGTAGAAGAAAGTCAAAAAGAAATGTTAGAACTCGTTCCTAACTTGATGAAAAACCAGTTCAGGAGGATAAAGGAAATACCTTCAGTAGCGGCAATCCTTTGTATCGACGAAACCATCACAGGGACGTACCGCTGTATCTCTTCCTCTGAGATATGCAAGAATTTACATGTGTCAGGAAGAGTTGGTTCATCACAAAAATTGACTTCCTCGCCAGAATAATATCCATGATCTTAGGACGAGGAAGACGACAACTCAACACAGGAGGCCTTAGCGATCGAGACTTTACCACTAAGTACCCTGGTAGTAGAGCTGGGTTCGATAACCTGTGAGATGGGCATCAATACACTGGGGACCCAAGTTGTTGCACCTCCACCCTTCTTCCATGAGATGAAGAAGGTCCAGGCTGAGTCGAGACTCCCAGAATCTCAACATCATCCTTCCTCACCAAGTCAACTTCGGGTCGCTCGACCTCTTCAGCTATGACAGGTTTACCCGCGAGCTCTCCCTCCTCTAGGATCACGGGACCCCTGCTGCACAGACCTCGGGAGCGAAGGACGGGGACTTTCTCCTCCTCCTCTTCTTCCTCCCCATGCTCCTCAACACCAGGAGGAACTACTTCAGGCATCGAAGCTTCAGCTTCATATTCCCTCCTGGCCTTCTTCGGGCTAGGCTCACCCTTGGTAGCAGAGCCACGAGAACGTTTGGCTATAGCCTGCCGACTCTTTTTAGCGGGTTGCCCCTTAGGTGCTACTATCCTCGACTCCATCCCCGCCTCCCCTCATGTTTCCCTCTCGGCTTCCTGATACTTAGTCATACCTCGGACATGTTTGTTGGACTCCAACTTGGCTTTGTAAGACGCCTTGATGCCTTTAATGCAAGAGGTATTTATTCTAAAACTAGGCATCCTACTAGCCAGGAAGTACCACGTGCAGAAACCGAGGCTGGTATGACAATTGGGCGTCTTGTGAAGCAGATTGAAAATAGCTCTTGTCCCTCCATCTACACTGTAGTACCACGCCCGAGCACCTTCAAACAAGTTTCTACTAAAGCAGAGGCCAGCTTTAAGGTTGCTGACATATAATTGATCATAGCCGAGCTGCCGAGCAAAACGACTAGGCACGTAAGGCTCGATCGTACATGAGTCACCTTGCCAGAAGATCATATATCCAGACCGAATATTGATCAGCCACCAGAAGACTCCAAATGGCAGCCTTGTGAAGTCATCTGGTCCTACAAGGTCAGCAAACTTATCCCTGTAGGACGCACCAAAAATCTCAGGAAAGCAACAATCGAGCTGATAATTCGAGCTGCTCAGAATGGATTTTCGAACAAAGAACATATAGTAGTAAGACCAGCTCGAATTCTCCAGCTTCTGCATGAAGGGAACGAAGCCTTCAGAGGAAGGCACCGCCGTCATCAGTGAAGGGTAGTGCATAACGTGTCAGGCCATCAGGTACGTATATGGGAGCTTGATCCTGGGTTAGGGGTCTTCATTTCTGGCTTTCCCTTCGAATCTACCACTGGCCTACTCTGGGAGTCTACATTGGCCACCACTTGGCACAGGCTTTTGATCAGCGCCCATAATCCACTCTGAATTCCGGCTATCATCGCTGGAAGGATTGCAATAGATTTTTCATAGGCAAGCAAGACCGCCAGGTACACCACATCAGCAACGATTACTTCATGCGGCAGTGTTGGCACCACACAACGCTTCAGCCATAGCATGAGGAAGCCTGCCAACAGAGCCCAGTTAGAAATGGGAATTCGAGCCTGGTGATGAAAACTTTCAAAAATCATATTAGGTTTGAAAGTTTCCTTGTTCAAACCTCTCGGAAATTTCCTCGTCAGTGCAAGGAGCCAGACTAGTCACTGGGCTATCTTTTTCATTTATTTCCGTTGAACAGATAGCTCGCCTAGGACATCTACTTGACACCCCTGTTCCTCCAGGAGGATATCTGTCCGCAGATGTGAAAGTGACACAACACTTTCCAGTATGTCTCGTATACCTGAGGGTCCTCTTTCCTCAAGAGGTGAAGCTCCTCAGAAGTCAGGATGTATTCTTCATAAGGGGCATCTCCCATAACTAGCCCCGAAACTTCATATAGCTCATGAAGAGCGAGCCCCATCTCTCCAACAAGGGATACATCATCTCCATGTTAGGAAGAAAGAACCTCCTGTCCCCTATCTGGTGTAGCCACTTATAATCTCCGTCATATAAGATCCTATCATCCTCTTCAATGACGTGACCAAAGAAGAAAGCAGGCTTCCTTAGCGGAGTGCGGGAATCTGACTCGAACAGCCCATCAGAGATAATCTCTCGAAGGGTCACCATACTGGTCTTGAAGATCCTCTCCTTTCGCTCCTTTGACTTACAAGTAGTCACAGGAGCAGTCTTCTGAAGCACGAAGGTCAGATTACGATCAGCGCCACCTACGTGCCCAAAGTGGCACTTCTTGAATAAGGGGCTAGAAGAGTATCACACTACAATGAAGACGACATCTAGTCAGAAATTGAAAAGAAAAGAGCTAAGTGTTTGAAATTCAAACGCGAGAGTAAATTCAGACGCGAAAATCAGCAAAATCAACGTCTAGACCCAAAAATGCTAGGCTTGCATGAAGCCCACATTTCAAAGTCCATAACTTAGAAAGTTTTCTAAGTATTGGACTCGGACGCGAGACTCAGTAAAACCCATGTCTGCCTTAAAGACGCGAGGATCACATGAAGTCTGCTTCTGAACCTCCCACACTTAGAAAAATCTTGAGTATTGAGTTCAAGATGCAGGGCTCAACGAGGCCCGCGTTTAACAACAGATACAGACTCAAGTTGATAAAGTAAAGGCGTGGAGGTTGTCAAACCCGCGTCTTGCCTACCAAATTCAAGAGCCGCGTCTGAAAATCAAACACGGGTATGAGCCTCGCGTTGGCGGTTCACATTCAAAAGAGACTTAAGAGTTAAGAGAACTCTTTAAGCCTCTTTAATGACGAAAATCGGTTCAGATGTCATTTTATTACCTGAAATGGGGGCCTCCTGTGTGGAAGAACCCATTTGAATCTCTGGAGCAATAGTGCTTGAGGACGAGTGTTCGCAGAGGAAAAATTCGCGTAAAGTTTCCTTGAATCAATTGAAAGTTTACAACGGATTAATACTCCGATTACAAGGGAGAGAGGATGTTGAGTCTTGAATCCTCCCTTTGTTTAGTGGTGGGTTCTTCGTGTGACGGTGGAGAGTGAATCTTGTTCTCCGTTGACCGGATGACCGTCGGGATCGTCAGGGATCTTCTCTTTGGCTGGTAGAAGGAGTAACACAGCTCTGTCTACCAAAACTCTCAAAGAGAAGGTAGGCAAAGGGCAACTCGTACGCAGCGAGCTTGTTGAAGAGTTTAGCTCTCTTTCTCCTGTCTCTGTCTTGTTGTTGTCTAACTAAAGAAAATCCGACCCTTCTTCAATAGCGACGGGGCTATTTATAGGGGTTCCAGGGTGAACATGCCCTCTAAAAACGCTTCACAACGAGGGGCTGACCTCCCCGCTATGTGGGCGGCGACTGGCCCCATAACCAGGGCGGTTATAACCGAGACGCGGGTGTCGAGTCCACGCGCCTTGATGTTGAGACGCGGGTGTCGAGCCCACGCGCCTTGATGTTGAGACGCGGGTGTCGAGTCTTCGCGCCTTGATGTTGAGACGCGGGTGTCGAGCCCACGCGCCTTGATGTTGAGACGCGGGTGTTGAGTCTTCGCGTCTAGAACTTGAAACTCTGCTTTTTAATGGCTTGTCTTTTAGTGATTTTTAGACAGCCTACAGAACCCCCTCCAAAGTTTTCGATATTCCGCAGTTAACTGGGACGGATTTCGAAATACTTTGGACTCTAGCTGAATTCGCCTTTATGACTGGACTGTTAATGCTCCGGGTTTGATCTTATCTGGAGTTGGTCTTCGTGAGTGTACTGTTGAACTCTTTGAGGCCACCAGAGTTGATCGTGTTTAGTGTCTAGATACACAGTCTAAACCTCCCCGATTGCTTTGAGTCTGTCATGGACGCGCTTTTAGCCAGAAGTGGATGATCGTCTGCTTGTGCCAGTGTACTGTTGAAACTGATTTGCAGAAGCAAGGACTGAGCGCCAGTTCTTTTTGAAGAGCAGAGATAGTACTGCTTTACAGACGCGACTTTCATGGGGTGCGCCTTTTGGAAATGGAAAACGCGACTGATATTCGATTGGGCAGACGCGATGTTAGGCCGGATTGGAAGGACGCGAACTTCGGAGAGACGTATCCTTTTAAGTAAGGACGCGACTTTCTGGACGCGACTATGTCTGTGCTGACGGGGCACGTCCATCAAAGAGGCGCGCCTGTTGAGTGCGAATCCGCGCCATGTCATGAGTGCACCGCCACTTGTTCTGGGGAACCGTCGGGACATCACCTTTTGGCGCGCGGACTTCCCGGTTCATTAAATGATCTGTTCCACGCGTCAAGCGATGACTCGCTGTAGAGCTAATCGAGCCACGCGCCGCGTATCTTTGCAAATCTTTGTGCCTATAAATGGCAACAGTCAGAGAGGTATCTCTTCTTCTCCGAGCGCATCTGTTAGGATTTTTAGAAAAAGGATTTTTGTTCATCACTTTTCATTTCTCCTTCATCGGATTCTTGATCACCAATGGCACCCAAGGCCAAGCCAACCGCATCATCCTCAAAGGCGGCCGTCGCCGAGGCCCAGAGGGGCGGTTCCTCCGCGCAGGAAGTCCTCTTCCCAGGTATAATGCCGCTTAGGCTTAACCTTCACCATTAATGGTGGAAGTTCATGGAACCCCTAAAAAAAAAAAACTTTTTTTTTTTGAGGAGAACCTTCAACACAGAATATAAACCGTGTTTGATTCTCAGGCGCGGTCTCAGACGCGGTCTCTGAGTTGATAACCAAGGTGCGAGTTTGATGACCCGGTGCCAGTGAGTCCTGCATTTCGGATTCTTCACTTAGAATATTTCTAATTGTGAAGGGTTCGGACGCGGACTTGATCCTTGCGTTCTATGACATCAGGTGCTGATTTTTTTATGAATCTTGCACCTGAGCCCAAGTACTTAGAGATTTTTCATAAGTCTTGGTTTTCAAAACGCGGGCTTGATCCTGCGGGCCTCACATCTGGACGCGGATTTGCAGGTCTGGACGCTGATTTTGATAATTCTTGCGTCCAGTGTCTCTTCTACGTCTGGACGCGGATTCTCAAGTCTAGACGGGAATTTTGATAATTTCTGCGTCCAACATCTTTTCTGCATCTGGACTATAGCACTTAACACAATTTTTTTTGATAAGATGTCTGATCAAGTGTCTTTTTCTTTTGCAGTGCTACACTCTTCTGCCCCACTCTCCAAGAAGCGCCACTTTGGGCACGTAGGTGGCCCTGACCGTGATTTAATCTTTGCGCTGCAAAGGACTGTACCTGTGACTGCTGACAGGTCGCAGGAGCGCAAGAAAAGGCTCTCCAATGTTGACATGACAACTTTTCAGGAGCTTATGACTGACGCAGCATTCACAACGGATGCTCGCATTCCGCTGGAGAAGCCTGCCTTCTTCTTTGGAGACCATGTCGGCGATGGCGGCTATTCCATGTATGACGGAACTTATAAATGGCTCCGCCAGATAGGGGGTAGAAGATTCTTTCTTCCGGACATGGAGAGGATGTACCTGCTGTCTTATCTCCAGCACACGTCCATCCCTCGGAAGATGAAATGGGACCTTTCCCGATATGTCCCTGAGATTACCCTTGGTGACTTAGGCTTCAAAAGGGTATACCGTCATGATAGTCATGATAGGGCGGTTCTCGGCCTGTTCCCCGGGTCGCTCAGGACTGAGCCCCCAGTTGGAGAAACACCAAAACTTGGCACCACTTTCCTCAATGCGTTCATGAAAGTGGAGGGTGATTTTCCGGTTGAGTTCCGTTCGCCCGGGTGGGTTCATTTCACCGAGAAGTATTGGTGGGGCAGGATGGTGAGCTTCGTCCTTGCCGACCTTAGGGACTTGTTGGAGCAAACGGATCTGTACCAGGCAGTCAGGGCCGTACAGTATGGTATCCCGCCGAGTTCTCAGAACTTCTTCGGGGTCCTGGAGCGGTACAATCCTTTGACGGGGACATTCTTCACTCCGGTCGGAGAGATGGGCCTTGCCCTGCACGAGTTGCATGAGGTCTCGGGGCTGGCAACAGGGGACTCTCCCTATGAGGAATATGTCCCAACCACTGAGGAGCTCAACCTTATGAAGAAAGGGTCTCCTCAAGTGTACGAGACTTATTGGGAGGTGTTATGTCACTTCCACATTTGCGGTCAGGTAACTTCTTGGAGGTCGGAAGGAGTCAAGCAGCTGTCTTGGGCCAGCTACTTGTTTAACGGTATCAATAAGAAAGACCATCCGGTAACCCGACTGGCTCCCAGCTCCGACAAGGAGATTGACGACAGGATTATGGCTTCTGAAGGCTTCTACACCACGGTTTCGAACGAGGATGGTTTCGAACCTGACATGATTTTCGAAAGCTTTCACCATCAGGCCCGGATTCCTATCTCCGATCGAGCACTGTTGGCAAGCTTCTTAATGCTATGATTGAAGCGCTGTGTGGTGCCCACGCTGCCACATGAAGTCATTGTTGCCGATGTAGTGTACCCGGCGGTGCTCCTGGCCTATGGCAGTCCCATCGCCCTTCTTCCGGCCATGGCGGCTGGCGTTCAAAGCGGGTTGCGGGCGTTAACCCAGATTTTCTGCGAGGCAGGGAAGGCTGTCGATTCCCATGGCAAGCCGATTGTTGACTCAGAGGGGAAGCTGACGGTGAAGCGTCCCAACCCTCGGGTCGAGCTGCCCTACACGTACTTAATGGCTTGGTACGTGATGCACTGCCCCTCTCTGATGACGCCGGTGCCTTGGAGTGAGGGTTTTGTCCCCTTTGTACAGCGGCTGGAGGGTTCTGACTGGTGTAATACTTACATGTATTACGTTCGAAAGTGCATTCTGTCTGCTTCAAACTACCAGCTTAACCGCTGCTTCCCCGAGATTCCTGGTGCATCTTTTGGGGAACTATATACTGACTCCGTAGGCCAAGATGATTTCACTAGGCTGTCAACGGGGATCTTCTGGTGGTTGATTAACATCCGGCCTGGGTATGTGCTTTTCCGGCAAGGGACTTCATGCACGATCGAGCCATATATGCCGAATCGCTTCGCCCGGCAGTTCGGCTATGATCAACTCTACGTTGGCAACCCCAATGCTCGACTCGCCTTCAGTGGGAACTTGTTCGAAGGTGCTCGGGCTTGGTACTATAGTGTGGCCGGAGGGACGGAAGCAACTTTCCGTCTACCTATCAAGGAGCCAAAGGGCCGCACAAGCTTCAGCTTCTGCACCTGGTACTTCCAGGTCAACCAGACACCATCCTTTGTTCCGGAGTATTCATGCATTGAGAGTATCAATGCAAATTTTGAAGCAAGGTCGGGTCCGGTAAACACTCGCGAGGCGTCGAGCAGTATCTGAAGGCTCTGAGGGAAGTAGGGAGAGGGTCGAGGGAGGAGCCACGAGCAACAAAGGCTCGACAAGCAGTGAGTAAGCGTGCTCGAGGCTCTACTTCCACTGCTGACCCTGCCCCAAAGAAGGTCCGGAGAGACTTGACGGTCGAAGTTTCTCTATCCGAAGACATCCCTTCTGGTGTTGAGGAACCGAGGGAAGAAGAGGCGGACGAGGACGATGCCCCCTTAGTCCATGCCCGCAGGTTGCGTAGCAGGGGCCCCAGGATTGTGGAGGAAGCGGAGCCTGCTGACGAACCAACCGCTGCTGACGAGGCCGAGCAGTTCGAAGTCGACATCATGAGCAGAGGTGATGTTGAGATTCCGGGGGTCTCAGTTCAGCCCGGGTCTTCCTCAGCTCACGAAAGGAGAGATGAGGCACCGCAACCGGGGGTCGACATCATGAGTGATGTTGAGATTGCAGGAGTCTCAACTCAGCCCGGTTCTTCCCCTGCTCATGAAAGGAGAGATGAGGCACAGCAACCTGGGTCTCCAAGTGTGTTCGTCTCCAGTCCTCGGACAGTTGACCCCAGCCCTACCACTGGGGTAGTTGGTGGCAAGGCTCCGGCTATCGAGGCCTCTCGCGTCGAACTGTCATCTTCCTTATCCGCAGAGGGAAGCGATTTTGAGGATGAGGTTGATTATGGTGACGAACCCGCTCCTCCTGATCCGAGTAAATTCTCACACATCTCGGAGGAGGAAATACATGGGTGCGAGCCGTTGACGGCATCACCACTAGCGGCAGTTATTCCCGCTGAAGGTACTCTTTTTACCTTCTGACTTGATTTCCCTTTTCATTTTGAAGAGGAGGTTTTAACATTCTCCTTTTATGCTGCAGGGTTGGCCGAGGATATTGAGGCTGCAACCTCCTCGCCTATTGAGGAGATGGTGCAAGAGTTGACCCAGCCGGAAGGAGTTGAGACTTCAGCCGCTGAGATGCCTCCAGAGAAGGCAACTACTGAAATCGGGGAGACTCCCACTCTGTAGGACGAGGAGGCAACCACTGAAGCCAGGGAGACTTCTACTCTGCAGGATTCGCCCAAGAATTTGACATCTCTGGACCTCCAACTTGGTAAGGAAGTTTTGATGTCTTGAATGTTTCTCTTCTCACCATTGTAGCTAATGTTGAGATAATTTGTAGAGAGAACTGAGGGGGCTCAGGTGGAGAGTCTGACGGTCAGTGCCCCTCCGGAAGGCCACACAGCTCAAGCCTCGGCCGAGGTTTCTGAGGAGGTCGAGCTCACTACTCTGTCATCAGCTGTGGAGGTTCCTGTAGAGGTAGCACCCCCAGAAGCGCTAGTGGCTGCTCTTGCTCCTGCCGTACCGGTGGTCAGTCTGACTCTTGCGCGAGAAGAGCCGGCTTACATCCCTCACCCTGTGATAGAAAGGGGGTCGGGGAGCACCTCGGGCGATAATACTATGGAGTTCCTGACACGCAAAACGGTGCAACAGTTCTTTGACTCGATGCGATCATGCATCGATTTCATCCTGTCTGGGGGTAGCTCCTTTGAATTCGCCCGGATGTTTCTCGGAAACTTGGCCGAGAACATCAAGTTGGCCGGAGGCCCTTCGCTAGCCCAGGCGTGTCTGATGGTGGTGGAGCAGCTGGGACAAGACCTGAGAGAGTTTCGATCCCTGGAGGATGCCGGCTCATTCCACGAAGCCCAGGAAACTCTGAATAGGCTCCTTGCTGCTCAAGAGCAGGAGCGACGGGAGGTGGAGGAGAAGATAACCGATAACACCCGTCTTCTTGAAGGTTTTCCAGGCTGATTATCAAAGGCTAACAGTCGAGTCCAAGGAATCTGTCATGATCATACAGGCTGCAAAGCAGGCTATCCTTGACTCTCGGGCTGCAATAGCCAGGGCTGAGGCCATGATTGCTTTTAACGAACAGAAGCTTGCTACCTCTGAAAAGAAGCTAGCGGAGTTAGAGGCTGCTAAGGCGCAAGTTGAAGCAAACCTCTCTGTTCGTTCATCCGAGTTGGAATCCCTCCTTGTACAAGCGCAAGGATTTTTATCTGAGGCGGATCTGCGGGCCCAAGCTCTCATGGAGGCTGAGAAGGCGCGTCAACATAAGATACATCGCCTTAGAGAGCAAATCCGTTCCTTGGCGAACCAGGACTTGTAGCCTTCCCTTTTTTTTGTAAAGAAAAGGACACTCTGTTTTACTAAGAGTGTTTGTATTAACTTTTATCAGATGTAATAAAAGTCTTTGGAGTTCTTATTCCATCTTTATTGCCTTGCTGTAGATGAATTCAACTTCTCAAGTCTTCTTGATGAGACGCGGCATTGATTCATCGGAACCTAGGTAGAACCAAATTTTTCTGATGAGACGCAGCATCAAATCATAGAGAGAGACGCGGTCATCAGTTCTTAGACAGAACCAAGTCCTTTTGATGAGACGTGGCGTCAATTCACAGAGAGAAACGCGAGTTTAATTGACGCGAATCTGTTCTGCTAATGAAGACGCGACTCAAGTGGACGCGAAGGACGCAGTTTTTGAGTGTGACTCACTGGTCACAGTCCTTTAGGATGCAGCACTGGGTCTTTTGACTAGGTGCGAACAACCATCACTACCCATGCAGACACAGCTCCTCTGATGAAGACGCAGTTTGAGCGGACGCGAGGGACGCAGCCTTGCGTATTTTCCGACTAATCCCACAATGGCCTAAGTCTTTTGTTGAGTTAAGTGCTTTCCCTTAACATGGGCCCCGTTTGCTGAAGGGACGCAACTTTGGGTCGCGCGAATATTCCTCTGGAATGTAGGTGGACGTCATTCAGTCTGGAAAGGGGACGCGGATTCCTGGACGCGGCTTTCTTATCTGCGTCTTGATGTAACTTCCTCGGCGTTAAATGCGGCCTGACTTAAAGATTTCATAAGATCTTTGAACGTCAAGTCTTCATTGACGATTGGGAAACCGGGTCGTCCGTTGTTTCCCGAAGCAGTTGTCCACGCGTTGGTTTCTCATTGGACTCAGGTGTTAATGCCTTTTAATGCAAAACCGGCGCTGGCGGTTTGAGACCAGCGTCTGCGACGCTTCCCGAAGCAACGTTCCACGCGTCAGACTCCTATTGGACTTTGACGGTCGTGCGGTCATTAAGGCCGACGGTTTTGATTAATGAACCATTAATGACAGCTATCAGGGGCTGCCTATAAATAGGGGTTCCTTCTCTCCCTTTAACAGTCCATACTGTATTCTTTTTGAGAGCGAGTGCTCTAAGAGTTTCTGCCTTCCCCCTTCAAAGGACTTCACCAGGGTTTGCCTCCATGGATGAAGATGACCCAGAGCTTTCATGCTTCTGTTTGGTCTCTTCAGAAGATTACTACTGTCAAGTGATTTCAATAACAGAAAGCATCTCTCTGAACTCCTTTTATGTCCGCACTTCGATGCAGAGAGTTACACTCTTAATAGAGGCCTCTGCGGGTACGCCGTTCTGATTTGCCATGACCTTTTTTAGTCCCAACCAATTCTGAACTTTAGTATATCTCTTAGAGAGATATCATCTGGACTTTCTTACGAAGTCATGGTTGGTGCATTCCTCTTCTGTAATTTGCGCCATCGACTTAAGCTTCTCTGGACGCGAGTACAGAAGTCTTTGGCGCTTGGCGCTGGCTTTGCTCCTGAAGCTCGCGTTTTATGGCCACTGACTTGGAGGAATTCCAACTCGGGTTGAAGGTTTCAGACTCGAATCTTGCAACTCCTGTTCCTCCAACAGAGAGATGGCAATTTTTGGCGTCTGATTCTCTGCGCGCCTTGTATCTTAAACGCGGATGTGGAATTAGGTCGCGTTTGAATTCTGTGTGTATCACAGTCTTGCTCGCGTCTGTTTCTGCCACCGCGGAAGTTTGACTCACTGCGTGGGTCATTCTCGCGTCTGCAGTCTTCAGCAATAACCGCGTTTGTGACTTAGTTTTCTTCGCTGAAGTGTACTAAGTTCCAGATGTTCTGATTCCTTTGTTTATTCCTTGCAGGTAGGCTTGATCGTCCTTTTTCACGTTCGCTGGGCCCCTGGAAGAATATTTCGGCCGACGAATTTGTTCGATGTTCGTCCACAAGGGAAGAAGTCATGGTCCTCGTCGTCTACAAGGGAAGAAGTTATGGCCCTTGTCGGGGACTTAACCCTCGCCAAGATCTCTTTGAATGCGACGCACCAGTCATGCTTGCTGGCATGGCATGGTCAGAGTAAGGATGGTGGCGAGGGGGTTACGGTGGATATAGTGGTGGTTAGCATCCCCTTCCCCTCTCACCCAAAAGTGACATCGAGGACACTCCATGTTTGTTGGATGGCCTTCTGGCGAAAGAAATGCTCATGAATGAAGGGTTGCAGGGCTTTCTGCTGCCACCGGACCTCAAGAACACCATTGCTCTTAGCTTAGTCAGCTAGGGCTCTTTCGATGTTCACGTCATGCACCATAGTGCAATCGGCTCCAACAGTCGCCACAGTTTGGCGCTTTTCAAACATCGTGCACTTGGAATTAGATGTGGCTTCAAGGAGTGAGTACGGCCTCTGAGAGAGAGGGGGACTTCTTTGTACTCCTTAATTGTAACACTCAATCTTATTGTATAAGAGAGCATTTTGTATCACTTTCATAAGGCTGAATATAAATAAAAGTGACATTTTTCTTCCTGCCTCTTTCTATTGTCTTGAACCTTTTGTCTTCAGTTAGACGCATAGAAGCAGAAGATCTTTGACTTCGTCAAAATTATGATGATAATCTTAATAAGTCAAATTCCATAGGGAAAGGTTCTATTTTAGGAACTTCCACAGTACTGTCAGAGGTGTAATATTAACTTGACAGAGATGAAATAATGTTTGGTGGACCAGCCACTTTATAAGAAAAGTGACAGGTGGAACACGTACCCCCAGGGAAGGTGAACTTTTATCAAGGGTTAGGATTTACTTGATTAAGCTCAGCTGGGGATTTGAAGGAAAACATTGTCAATGGTGTAGTGTTAACCTAACAATGTTTCTAGGTAGACTTGTTATTCTATTGAAGAGAATAACAAGTAAGACTAGACTTATGGGGAATCTAGGGAAGTCTTTACCGTTAGAGGTGTGTATTAACTTAACAGGTTGAAAGTAGTCTTGTCAGAAGTGTGGTGTTAACTTGACAAGGATGTGAGTCAGAGGTGTAATATTAACTTGACTCAAAATTATTTCAGTTCTGTTTTGGGAAAACTGAGAGTGTCACTGACATAGGTGTGATGTTTAACTTGACAGTGAGGGTAATGCTAGAGGTGTAATGTGGAACTTAGCATTGGTCATCTCGGCTTGGATAAGGAAGTCGAGGAAGAATCATGGCCATAGGTGTATTGTTGAACTTAGCAATGACTTAGATGCTAGAGGTGTAGTGTTAACTTAGCATCGTTCGTTTCAGCTTCAATACGGAAGTCTAAAGGAAAGTGACTGTCAGAGTGTAATGTTAACTTAAACAGTAATTTTGTCAGAGGTGTGATATTAATTTGACAAGAATTGGCTCGTGCCAAAAAAAAAACGGTTTGAGGACCTGTCATTCTATTGATGAGAACTGACAGGTGGGATTTGGAGTGCCAGAGGTATAGTGTTAACTTGGCAAATCCGAAAGTTTGTTACTCTACATAGAATTGACAAGCAAGAGTTGTACTCGACAAGGAGTATTCATTACCAGAGGTATAGTGTCAACTTGGTAATGATTGTATTTGGTAGACCTACCATTCTGTGGGTGAGAATTGGTAAGGGATTTTGGAGGAAAGAGTGGAGCCAAGTCCACTTAGGATTTTTAGCAAACCCTCAGCTATTAACGGATTTGAGGTGCCTTTACCAACTACCGTTTGAGTTGGGCTAGCCATGCTATTCCCCTCAGCATGATGAGTTATCGAAGACTTATGTTGGGCTTAAAAGCCAACATTTTCCTCTATCCTTAGCCGTCGGAGGCGTCGGATGTTTGATCAGAGGTGTACTTTTAACTTGATCAGTGGAAGAATACCATTTAAGGATAGTATTTCTTCAAGAACCTGCCATTGATAGGCATCATGAGTGTATCGCCATTTGAAGTTATGAGGCGATACGATCCATTTGAGTAGACTGTCTCTACTACGAATGGTCCTTCCCATTTGGGTTGGAATTTACCTTTTGTCTTGTGCGTCATCACCATGGGTCTTCTGACGGCTAAGACTAGGTCGCCTTTCTTGAAAGTTCGCACTTTAACTTTCTTGTTGAAGGCTCTGGTAATTCGAGCTTGGTAAAGCTCGATTTGCTGTTGGGCCTGCAAACGCTTATCGTCTAAGGTCTCCAATTCCTGGAGTCGCTGTCGATGCTTCTCCTCGGTTGTCATCTCCGCTGTCAAGGCGACGCGTAGAGATGGAATTTGGATTTCCAGTGGGAGCACGGCTTCACACCCATATACCAAAGAAAATGGCGTGGCTTTAGTTGGGGTTCGCACAGTTGTGCGGTAGGCCTATAAGCATTCACCTAGCTTATCGTCCCAGTCTCGTTGGCTTTTCGAGACGAACTTCTTGAGAAGCTTGCCAATAGTCTTGTTGAAAGCTTCTGCGAGGCCATTAGCGGCAGGATAGTATGCCGTTGAGGACACACTCTGGATTCTGAACTTAGCGCAGAATCTCTGGAATGCCTGGCTGATGAACTGGGGTCCATTGTCATGGACAATTCGCCGAGGTACACCGAAACGGTAAATAACGTGATGTTTCACAAACTTGATCACGTTAGACGATTTTACCTCCTTCAGAGGAATAGCTTCGGCCCATTTAGAGAAATAATCGGTTATTGCCAAAATAAACCGATGTCCTTTTGATGATGGTGGGCTGATAGGGCCAACCACGTCCATTCCCCACATTTCAAATGGCCAGGTAGAGGTCGTAGAGTGGAGGTACCCTGGTGCTTGATGGATGAAATCGCCGTGTACTTGGCAGGCATGACATCTTTTGGCATAAGTGATGGCATCGACAATCATCTTAGGCCAGTAGTAACCCAATCTTTGGAGTCGATGTGCCAGTTTTGGGCCAGGTTTGTGGGCTCCACACATGCCATCGTGGGCTTCTTTCAATACCTCTTGAGCCTCGCTTGGTGAGAGGCACCGGAGCAAGATCCCGTCATGCAATCGACGATACAATGTTCGTGTAATCGCATTGTAGTAAAATTTAGGGGCTTTCCTTCGAATGGCAGCCGCTTCCTTGGCGTCCTCAGGCAGGATGCCATACAAGACATAGTCGATATAGGGGAATCGCCAGTCTTTAAGCTCTGGCCCGGTTGACAATTCCAGCGCTTCTTTGCCTTGATACTCTCCCTTTGACTCCTGATAGTCTTCGAGGGCAGTTCTCGGGCAATACAGGTCGTGGCTGTAGACGAATACTTTCTCCATTGCTCCAGCTGGAAGAGCTAAGGAGGCCGCGAGGGATGCGAGTGCATCTGCGTGCGCATTTTGCCTGCGCGGTACATGGTCAATATAGAAGTTTGTGAACCTTTCGGCCATGCGGATAGTTGCGTTGTAGTAGGGTACTAGGTCCTCATGTCTGACCTCGTACTCCCCGCGAACTTGACTGACGATGAGTTTAGAGTCGCCATACGCCTCGAGATTTTTAACGCCAATCTCATCGGCGAGTTGCATCCCAATCAAAAGAGCATTGTACTCCGCCACATTGTTGGAACAAGGTTCGATTAATGAGACAGCTCGAGGAATCACATAGTTCTGCGGGGAGACGAGTATTACTCCTACTCCTGCGACTATGTGTCCTTTTGGGCTTGTTCTTGATGCACCATCAAAGAAAAGTTGCCACACCTGTCTTTCAAAGGATGTCTGGGTCTGGCAGGTTTCAGCGACCTCGTCTGGGAGATCGTCGTAAAGTCTGGCTGCCCTCGGATCCGGGTGTTCAGCCAGGAAATCCGCCACCGCTTGTCCTTTAATGGCCTTCTGTGGTAAAAAGTGCATTTCATATTGAGATAACAATATGGCCCATTTTGCCAGTCGGCCATTTAGCGATGAAGGCTTTGTCATAAGTAACCTCAAGGGGTTGACTTTTGATATGACGTTTATTGTCTGGCCTACCAAATAGTGTCGCATTTTCTGAATGGCGAACACTAATGCCAAACATTCCTTCTCGATCGGGTTGTGCCGATGTTCAGCTCCGATCATTGTTCTACTCAAATAGTAGATTGCTTGTTCTCGCCCTTGATCATCATTCTGAGCTAGTAGAGCTCCCAAAGAATGATCCATTGCTCGAACGTATACCAGGAAAGGTTTTCCGGATATCGGAGCTGCAAGGACTGGTGGTTGGGTGAGGTATTGCTTAATTTCCTCAAATGCTTATTGACAAGCGTCGTCCCAAATGAACGAGACACCCTTCTTCATCAGCTTAGCGAAGGGTTGGCATCTTCCGGAAAGGTTTGAGATGAACCTGCGAATGTACGCCAATCGTCCTTGCAATCCCCTGAGCTCCTTGAGGTTTCTCGGGGGTTGCCCTGAGCTCCTTGAGGTTTCTCGGGGGTTGCATCTCCTGATAGCGCGGATCTTTTCCGGGTCCAAATGAATTCCTGTGGAAGTTACAACAAATCCTAGGAATTTGCCACTGGCCACCCCCAGGAAGGACTTGGTGGGATTCATCTTTAGCTGATGAGCTCGCATGATGTCAAAAACCACCTTCAGGTCAGCTATGTGATCACCCTTAGCGTGACTTTTCACCGCGATGTCGTCAACATAACACTCCACCGTTTTGCGTATTTGCTGATGAAAAATGGCATTCATGGCCCTTTGATATGTTGCCCCTGCATTCTTCAGTCCGAAGGGCATGACGATGTAGCAATATACCCCTAGAGGTGTCCTGAAGGAGGTATGCTTTTCGTCATCAGGATACATTTTAATTTGATTGTATCCTGAGAATCCATCCATGAAGGACATTCGTTCGAATCCACATGTATTGTCAATCATGACATCTGTGATTGGCAAGGGGAATTCGTCTTTGGGGCAAGCCTCGTTTAGATCACGGAAGTCGATGCAGATCCGGATCTTCCCATTCTTCTTGGCAACTGGGACAATGTTGGCTACCCAGTCGGGATGTTGTTCTCCCCTGATGAGGCCAGAATCAATAAATTTTCTGACTTCTGATTGAATTGCCTCCATTATTTCTGGACAGAACCGTCGCTGCTGTTGTTTGACGGGTTTTGCGTCCGGATTGATGTTGAGGCGGTGCATAGCCACTTGAGGATCAAGTCCAGGCATGTCCTCGTAATTCCAGGCGAAGACGTCTATATACTCTTGTACAAGAGATATTAGATCCTTCTTCTCCGAAGGCGACAGGCCGTCACTTATGAAGATGGGCTTAGGATTGGCCTCATCTCCTAGATTGACTTGAACAACCTTGTCTTCTGTGGGTGGCTCGCGCTGTTCAAAGCGGGTATCCCAAAGAGTATTTAAATATTTGATCCAAGGATCTGTATCAGATTGGATCATTTCTTCATCTCTGTCTTCCAGGTGGCTTGTTGAAACCATGTTCACTGAAAGTTCTCTGAAGATGTTGCCGACACTGACATCCGACTCCCATGATGACGTGCCTGAAGAGTACTTATGACCTGATGGCCCTCCAGAATCAGAGGCTGACGGGATCGGAGTCGATACATAGCCCAACCCCCGGCGCGTCCGATGATAATAATCGGGGGCTTTGCCTTTCGGCACAAAGGATCGAAGTAGCGTTCTCCTTCCTTTGCCGAAGTTCAACCCGGGTCTGCTGGTTAGGTCATACCCCATGTTTTTCATCATTCTGAGTGTCTTTGGCTCATAATGACCGAACTGAGGGGATTCCTGCTCGCTTTCTGATTCTTCATGATTCATTAGCTCGGAGTCAATTCGTCCGAAAAGAATCGGTCTTTGGCCCTTCCTTCTCGCTGGAACCATGAGTATTGATTGTTGTGCATCGTCGACATTTCGACATGTTTCAAAGGACGATTTCACTGGTACATGCAACGATGTCAAGGCATCCATTGCCGACCAGAGATCGTTATCCACGTCGGTACTAGTGTCTGACGGCACTGAATCAGAAGCAAACACAGAAAAATGCGCTAAATCCAATTCTTCATTAACGTACCAACCGTCTACATCATCAGCGGGGGTATTATCAACATCGGTCTTACTAATGCCCGTTACAGGTGGATCTAGCTCCCACGCACACTCATCTTCCTCCAGCTCGGTGTCAGCTTCATTGCCAGAGTCTGGTTCTTCCGGTTGCGGGACTTCATCCGTCTCCACAGGATCTTGGTACAGTAAGGAGTCTGTGAAATAATTCTCGACCCCTTTGAATGGATGCCTTTCGGCAATCAATGTCTGCACCTTTCCACCTTCGTCAATGTATTTCATGACTTGATGGAGAGTGGAGGGAACGATGGAGTTGCGGTGAATCCAAGGTCGTCCTAGCAATAGATTGTAGGAAGTGTCAGCGTCGATGACGTAACATGTCACTTCCGTCTTCAGATCTCCGATCCGGCATTTGAGCTTAACCTTCCCCATCGGACGGGTACTATTGGCATTGAACCCATAAATGGTCGTCTGGGTAGGGCTCAAACGGTGAGTGGGAATCCAAGATGCTGCATGACTCTGCGAGGCATGATGCTCAATGCAGACCCGGGATCTACCTGGATGCGATTCACTTCGGATGATCCAATATACCCTGTGAAGTACAGGGGTCGATCATGCTTCCCTTTAACCTGCATATCCTCTGCCGTGAAGGTGATGCAGGGGGTATTCTGGGAGGTGTGGAGACAATTCTCTACATCTTCCTCCTTTGGCACCTGGGTCATGAAGACCTCAGCATTTGCCAGAGCTTCTTGCAGAGCTTCTCTAGTCGACTTTGATAGTCTGAGAAGTTCATACAAGGTAATCCGCACCGGAATGTTGGTCAATTGAGCCAGGACATCAAAGCAGTAAGGCGCCGTAGATCCTTCCGTGATGCCCTTCTGAAGGGCTCGAGAAAATCGAGTCTCCTTCTGTTTCTCCACGGGTTGTCTTGTGGAGGGCTTGGTTGACTCTGCAGTTGGTTGTGGAGGGGTTGCCGCCGTTTCACCATACTGCTTCAAGTAGGGCTATCCTGAGCGGGTTCCCGTCATCGGTTGGTTAGGCTCCGCGGCCAAGACTATTGTTTCCTCCTCGGAATCGGTTAACGAGGGAACATTAGTCTCGGCTTCTCGAGAGGAGGCACACACTACATTGCAGGATGAAGCCTTTGCCTTACCTTTGGATTTCCTGTTGGTCACAGTAGTCCATTGCCGTTCATTGACAAGGTCAGGGTGGACCCACATGATTTCCCCTTGAGGTGTGGGGATAGGTAGCAAGCCTTTCTCTTGCTGCTGGTGAGGGTCTGTGTTGACCACTCTCAGCTCCCTTCTTGGGAGAGGGACTACTCCTGAGGGTGTCGGAGGTTGTCTTCCGAACTGGAGAACTGACGTCACATTGGCCGTCACCTTCTTCTGCTCTGGTCGGAGCTTTAACACCTCCGCGTCAATCAGAGCTTGAAGGATGTCCTTGAAGACATAGCAGCTTTTGGTAGGGTGCCCCAGCATCCTGTGGTACAAGCAATAGGTGGGATTGTCGGTCTTGCCGACCTCCTCGGGGCGCCTAGCTTCAGGGAGCTTCAGTCGGTTACTCTTGTTGAGTAGTTTAAAGAGTGAATCGACATGTTCCTCCTTGAAGGAATATTGCTTGTTGGCCCGTGGTTGGCTTGAAGAGCCACCTCCCTTGACCAGTTGAGGTTTAGCAGGAGGTTTGGTCTCTGCTGCCAAGTTATCCTTCCGCTTTGTTTGGAGGGATGTGTCTGGCGCACGCCTTGTCGACCTTTCCGGCCTGGGCTTACCTTCCTCCGCTCTGACGCGGGCGACAATCTCCTCAGCCTGTTCACCTTATTGGACTAATTGCTTCCAGGTGCGGCTTTCAGCAACTCCTATTTGAGCAAGGAGTGAGGTTTGAAGATTGTGGCGGCATGTTTCCACCAGTGTGGTCTGGGTCATGCCGCTCGGACATCGGAGTGCCACGTTCTGAAATCTTTCCACGAAAGACTTGACGGACTCTCCCTTTCGCTGTTTAGTAGCCAAAAGGGTGGGCATCGTGACTTCCGAGTCATCCTCGAAGAAGCGCGTTAAGAAAAGCTTCTCCAAATCGCCCCAGTTCTTAATAGAACCTTCTGGGAGCTTCATGAACCATTCAAAGGCCAACCCTTTCAGGGTACCGATGAACAGACGAGCCAGGATGGCGTCGTTATCTACTACATTCCGGTTTGGGATTTAAAGTAGTAGATGTGTTGGTTGGGTGACCCTTTCCCATCGAATGCTTGAAGGGTTGGAGCCTTGAACTTGGACGGGTATGGAACCAAGTCCCATTCAGCAGGATAGAGCCGGACCACCCCAGCTTCTTGGAGGCCTTTACGGTTGGTAAGGGCCTCGAGGCGTTGCTCCAATTGACTCATTTTTTTAGCATGAGCCTTTCCCTGGTCTTGGTCGCCCTTTACTTGTGACGAGGATTTGGACGAACTAGAAGTAGATCGCTGCCTCTCCTCAGAAGGTTCGGAAGATGAGCTTTCTCCCTTTCTCCCTTTGCCCTTCGTCTTTTTAGGAGGAGACTTCCTCCTGTCTTCGAGCAACTGTGCAAGCATCTGCTTGAGGGAGTCGATAGATTCCTGCTGAGAAAGAATCATATCCATTTGTGCCTTCTGGATTTGTTCTAAACGTCTAGCCGTTTCCTCAGGAGTGCCTGTCATGTAGGCGGAGGCCTCCTTCTCAATGGAAGAGTTTGAAGCCCGTGATTCCACTACGGCGGAGTGAGAATCATTCACTTTAATGCCATGGGCTAAGGCATTATAATCAATCGGGGAATGGCCCCGGTCCGGGTGCGAGTGTGTCGGTACACTCCTTCCGGTTCAGAGTCAGACTCGTCAGAGCTGACTGCAGGTTGTTTTCCCTTGCTCCTGATCGTCATATTCGTAGTGAGCTCCGGGTACTCAATGTCAGAGAAGATTCTCCTTCTGTGGGAGCGCCTTCTTTTGGCTGACGGGGGAATCAGGGTCAGCTATCTAACTAAAGACTGCTGGTGCACACCTGAATCACAACAGCACTCAGAAAGCATACGGATGAGCCGTTGGCAGCAACATGATGAAGTGACCTGATTGGCACTTCTTTTCTTCGTCAAGTAATCCCTCAAATCCACGGGAGGGAGATCGAAGAGACTAGCCTCACAACGTCGAAGACAGGAGGCATCCATGTGCTGTATAGCCTGGACGCAGGCTTCAGGGACGCGATTTTCGCGCCGCGGCTGTAAGACGCGCGTCAGGCGTCTCTGTTGGGACGAGACGCGATTGCCGCGCTGCGGCTCAGCGCGTCGGGGCAGAGACGTTTGAGAGAGGATGGGCTGCTGGGCCCCACGCTTATGGGCGCGTGCCTCTCGCGCTTGACGAGGCGCAGAGGCTTCACCTTGGCGTTTGGTGAGTTGGTCTTCAGAGGACCTAACTTGAGGAGTCTCGCGTTTGGGCCGCCAAACGCGGACTTCTCGTGCTGGACGTGGCGCGGGCAAGGCACCAAGTTGTACGTCGCGTCCAGCCTCAGTCGGACAACCAGAGGTTCCAACTTGTAGCTGACGCGCACGTCTCCTCTGACGACGCTCGGCATTTCGGTTGCGTCGTGGAGGTGGAGAGAGACCAACGACGACCTGATGCTGGACACCAGAGATTTGGACCACGCGGGTCTCCTGAGAGACATTGACGCGTGTGTTCAGTGCTACGCGGTTGATCGCAGCAGCAGTTGTGCCTGAGATCACGCGGGCCTTCTGAGAGGTGTTGGCGCGTGTATCTTGCTTGGCACAGTTGGCAGCAGCAGCGCCCGAGAGAGCTTCAGATCGGGCTTCGGGGGCATTCCCCGTCGAGACCCTGCGGCAGACGTGGGTCCTGGGGCTCTTGGAGCCGGAAGAGAGAAACTCTTCGTACTTTGCCTGGTCGAACTCGACAACAAGCGATTCGACCATCTTTCCCTCACGAAGGACGTCATCCTGCGCCACGATTTGCTCATCAGTGACAAATGAAGTCCCCAGCGGAGTCGCCATCTCTTGTTCGCAGAGAAAAAATTCGCGTAAAGTTTCCTTGAATCAATTGAAAGTTTACAACGGGTTAATACTCCGATTACAAGGGAGGGAGGATGTTGAGTCTTGAATCCTCCCTTTGTTTAGTGCTGGGTTCTTCGTGTGGCGGTGGAGAGTGAATCTTGTTCTCCGTTGACCGGATGACCGTCGGGATCGTCAGGGATCTTCTCTTCGGCTGGTAGAAGGAGTAACACAGCTCTGTCTACCAAAACTCTCAAAGAGAAGGTAGGCAAAGGGCAACTCGTACTCAGCGAGCTTGTTGAAGAGTTTAGCTCTCTTTCTCCTGTCTCTGTCTTGTTGTCGTCTAACTAAAGAAAATCCGACCCCTTCTTCAATAGCGACGGGGCTATTTATAGGGGTTCCAGGGTGAACGTGCCCCCTAAAAACGCTCCACAACGAGGGGCTGACCCCCCCGCTATGTGGGCGGCGACTGGCCCATAACCAGGGCGGTTATAACCGAGACGCGGGTGTCGAGCCCACGCGCCTTGATGTTGAGACGCGGGTGTCGAGCCCACACGCCTTGATGTTGAGACGCGGGTGTCGAGTCTTCGCGCCTTGATGTTGAGACGCGGGTGTCGAGCCCACGCGCCTTGATGTTGAGACGCGGGTGTTGAGTCTTTGCGTCTAGAACTTGAAACTCTGCTTTTTAATGGCTTGTCTTTTAGTGATTTTTAGACAGCCTACAACGAGGAAGCAGGTTTGGTCTTCGGTGCCATTTCGACCATGAAATTGGTGTTGAAGACGATGAAAATGAAAAAAAAGCTTTAAACTTTTTTTAACCCTCGATACAAAGCTCAGCGAAGCAGAAGAAGAGTCTAATGATGACTCTTGAAAGACTGTTGTCTTTTATAGGCACAGTGATCCGCAGAGATATGCGGTGCATGTCTTGAGGCCTAATCCTCGCCCGACGCGTGGTATGCGTCTTAAATGGACGCGAATTTCGCGTGTCAAAGGAAAGATGTCCCCTCAACTCCGCTGGATACGTGGCAACGCGCCCAGAATACGGGACTCGCGTTTAACAAAAATCGCGTCCCTCCAAAGGTCGTGTCTCTTCAGCAAGACCAAAACTGCTTCTAGTCAACAGGGTGAGAGCTACGTCTTCACTTCAAAGATCGCGTCCCTCCAGAGGTCGCGTTTCTTCAGCAAATTAATAGATGCGTCTCCACTCAGAGTGAGGATTACATCTCTACAGCAACATGACCCCTGCGTCTATAAGACTCGCATTCAGTCTTTACTTCTGCAATCAGTTCAACAGTATACTGGAACAAGCAGATGACAGTTTACCCCGGATTCAACAGTACACCAATAACTAGCTCAGAGCACTGAGGAGGTCTGAACTGCGTATCTAGACACTCCCCATGATCATTTTTGGCGGCTTCAAAGGGTTTTACAATATACTCACGAAGACTACATTCCAGACAAGATCAAGCTCAGGGCATCTCAAATGATTGTCAGTCCAATCATGAGGAGTATTAATCCAACCAAGGTCCAAAGTATTTCGAAATACATTCTAGTCAACCATGGAATACTGAAAACTTTGGAGGGAATTCTGTAGACTGTCTAAAAAAAATATTAAGACAAGTCATCAGAAAGCAGAGTCCAAACTCCAGACGCGGGGCTAATTATAGCCACTCGTATAATGCCAAGGCACAAAGCATGGAGATCGCGCCTCAACATCAGTACAGTAAAAAGACGCGAGGGTTGAAACCCGCATCTCAACTACTCGGTAATAGCCAAGACGCAACTCAAAGCCCGCGTCCTTACATCAGTACAGTATCAAGACACGAGAGCCTGAAGCACGCGCCTGGTAAAGTTCGAAACTCGTGTCCAATAAGGTTTAAAGTCAACGACAAAACGCGAGGCTCAAAACCCGCGTCTCGGTTATAACTGCCCTCATTACTGGGTCAATTACTGCCCATGAAATGAGGGAGTTAACCCCCATTATGAAATATTTTTAGGGGACTCTTTTACCCCCTGAAATCTCTATAAATAGCTCAATTCGTAAAATTTGGTCAGAAAAACTTCGGTTATAAGCCTTAGAAAACCAGAATCTCCAGCTAAAAAAAAGAGAGAGTTCAACTCTTCTAACAACTTGTTGCGTACAAGTTTATTATTGCCTACAGTCTCTTTGAGATTTTTTTTGTTGGGCAGAAGCTGTGTTATTTCGTCCATCGTCCAAAGAGAAGTTTCCCAAAAGATCGTGACGTTCACCCAGTTAAGAGAAAACAAGAATCACTTTTCATCGTCACATCAAGAACCCAGTACTAAACAAAGAGAAGATTTGGGCTTGAATATCTTCTCTCTTATAATCAGAGTATTGATCCGTTGTAATTCTTCATTGATTCAAAAAAATTTACACGAATTTCTCCCACCAAACAATGACATATAAAGCAAGTAACTCAAGAATAGAATATGTATATCAATAGCTTTAAACAAAATTTACATATACATGAAGCTAAATATATTCTTATGAAAAACATGTACAAAATAGAGAATACAAGTATAAATGTAAGAATCATCAAAATATGGTTTTGAGTACATGAGCAATGAAGCACTCAAACATAATAATCAAGTGTAGTTCATTAATTGTATATATAAACACAAGTGCTAATAAAAACTAGATTCAAACATGTAATCAAGACATGAAGCACAAAACATCAAAAATAAAGTAAATAAACAAATATAATTATTAGCATAAATGTAAGTATTATCAACACTAAGATATATACCATAGCTAAACAACAATTGAGAACACAAAGATATGATTCATATAAGTATGAGTGTATCTCAAATACTATATATGTATATCACAAGTCTAATAATTATTGCATTTAATTCTAATGAGTATGAAAATCTAGACATGCTAAAAATCACCAATAAGAAAGCATGTAAACGAAAACAAAGAGTTAGAGATAGTTACCGAAACCAAATGAACTAGTCTGTAGGTCTCCAAAACATGATGGTTTTTCCATCAAATCTCCCTTGAAAGTGAGGCATCTAAAAATGTGACAATTTAACTCGAAATGCATTCACCATCAAGGCACCAATACTCTCACGTCTTGTGAGAGCCCACACCTACATTAAATACAATAGGAGTGAATTTTAGTACTCAAACTTTCTTGGGTCCTCCGTGGTTAGCACCTTTTGTACCCAAACATATTTACTTGTAAAATTTAAAACATTTAACTTATCAAAATAAAATTTGTAGGATAGCCCTTGCGACCATAATGTATACAAGTATACATTTTAGCATACATAGTGTCATGTGTGTGAACATGAGAAGCATGTATATACCATGGATGGTGTGCATGCAAATGTCGATCATATTTCTTACAAAACATGAATTCTAATCTTGTGTGGTTCGTGGCACATTGGCTCAAAGTGGAGCCCAAACAATCAACACTCTTCTTCAATATATAAATATCATTATAAATACTTGAAAAAGATGTGGTGTATGCAAGAGAAATAATATTCTTATCATTAGAATATGATACAATTGAAGCATGACAAGAATGCGAAGCAAAATCATTTTTCAAAGAAATATTTTCTGAAGAAATGCATTCTAATTCTTTAAAAAATCAAAACAATTTTATTTTTCAAAGAATCATTTTCTTTTAAAACTAAATCAAGTTTTGAAGACAAAATACTATTCTTCTTTAATACAACATCAAAATTATTTTTATTTTTCAAAATTTTATTTTTTTCAAATAATGTCAAGTTGAGTTTTCAATGAATCCCTTTCACCTGAAATCTCAATTTTCTTCTTCAAAATCAAATCAAGTTTTGAAAATAAATTTTCATTTTCTTTCTTCAAATCCAAACTCTTCTTTTTCAAAAGTTTATATTTAGAAAGTAAGTTTTCACAAAATATTGGGAGCTTTTCATTTAAAACATAGTCATCCATACTGTTATCATGATCATCAGAAGATGTAGCACAATCATCAAGATGAGTGTCTAATTTTACTTTAAGGGAGTCAATCTCTTGGACCATGTAGCATGCCTCGTCGGATTCATCTACTATGGGTTCCTTCTCCAAAATGTGTGTTGTTTGTTCCTTGGGAGAGGCCAAAGTGTTCTACACTACAAAAGCAAAATCACAACGCGAAATCAAAGAAAAATATTTTTTACTTAGTGAATACCTAAGTGCAACCAATGTTTGTGCATTAGCCTCAATATACTTGTCATTACTAAAATAAGAACTTTTAGTAGTGGCCAAATAAATATGCAATCCTAAGACTTTTAAATATGAACTCATTTTAAATTTTCACATATCTATGTTAGAAGCATCAAACATAGGTGGAGTAAGATAATTCATGAGTGTAAAATGTATGTGTGCAAAACAAATACTAGATTAGCAATAAAAGATCACACTCCTAGGTAGTTAAACCGAATATCAGGAGTGCTAGCTCTGATACCAATTGAAAGTACAGGTGGGTTGAATAGGTGTAGTGCTAATTTAGGACAAATAATATGAAATTAAAACTAATACTAAACACACACACCACACACACACACACACACACTATCTGTGACCAAGAGTGAGTCCGAATTTTTTGTGAAGGGCTCCAGAACTTCTCCTTACTATTCCTCTAAATTATGAGTTGAAGTGCTTCAATAGCTCTCTTAGTTGAACACAAGTGTGAGCATACAAATAATATCAAGCATGTATTTATATGAGCAATAATAACAATGCAAGATATAAAGAGCTGAGAGTTGAGAGAAAGATTCAAACACAAACACCAACATATGTTTCGATGTTCGAGCCACCGCTCAATGTCCCTGCCTTCATACAGAAGGATTTCAACTATCCACTAAGGATTTTCCATAAAAGGACCTCCACCGAGGAATTACAACTTACAAAATAAGAAGTACATAACTCCAACTCTCACACCTCTGCACAAGAGGGTGTGCACAAAGCAAAGAGGAACAAATTCAACATGGTGATCACTTAGATCACAAACAACACTTGGTGATCTCAAAAAATCACAAACAAAAATCTCTCACAATACAAGATCGTAGAGGATAGATTTGAGATGAATAGCTCAATTGTGTGAGTAAACAAAGTGTTTAAAAAAACATAGAAAACACTTAGGAAAAACTTCTTGATAGATATGAAAATTAAAGAACAAAATAAAATTTTCAAAGACTTGTTTTCTTTTGATTTTTCAAAACTTTGAAACAGATGAAAATGAAGAATTTTTGGTACAAAAACTTCTTTTAAAAACTTGTTGAAAACAGTCTAGAAGATGAAAAAAATTGCTCATGAGAAACTTGTGCAAAACTGGCCTAGGGAACCCAAATTTATAGGGGTTCCAAATATAGCCGTTGGGGCTCAGGTTAGGTCAAAACTAACCTGTCGGTCGACCGGCTAACGGTCATAAAATGACCGTTGGGTTACCGGTGGACCGAGCGGTCGACCGTCCCAAAGGCAAAGGCCTATCGGTCGACCGTTCGATCGATCAGCCTCTACCCGAGACTTGGCTAGTGCCAATCGGTCGACCGAGCCTAGCTATGGTCGACCGATCGGTCGGCCGAGCCCAGGTGGTTATAGGCTTGTGCATGTTTTTGTGCACGTCAGTCGATCGCTCGATCGACCGAGCCATGTGTCTGTCGAACGATCAGTCGGCCGACAACAACCCAAAATCAGGAATTATAGGGTGAAAAATGTGGTCTTTTAAATGCCTATAAATTTCCATAAAATCTCATAAATTTTACAAAGATAAGTTCATGTAAATATTTAAAGTACAAATATGCTTAATCAAAGATCAAGTCATATTACAATAATTTGAACTATTTTTGAGGCATAAAAATTTAAACTTAAACCAAAAACTGTATTTTTCAAAACTTAAACTTTGAAATAAAAATCCGTTTTTTCTTAAACTTGAATAAGTACAAAATAAGATATTGAAATATATTTGAAGCATAGTGTATATAGATAGAATCCAATACACATAGTAATTTTAACAATAAATACCAAAATAAGTTTTGATAAAAACAAAACTTAAACACATGACTAGATATATCAAAATAAGTTTTTCTAACTATATATGAACCATCAATATATATGGATAAAATTCAATATACATATAAACCATGTAACACTTCTTTTAATGAAATCTATTCATGAAACTAAAAAATGTATACTTGATATATTAAAGCCTTAAAACCATATGCATCATAAACTTTTTGAAACTAAAATGGTTAAACCGAAAACCGAACTATAAACTTTTGTGTGTGTATACTTGAGCAATTCAAAAATAAACTATCTTTACATAAGATCTAAAATAAATAAATTTAGACCGAAGTCTTCTTGTAGATCTTCTTCTCCAAGACGACTCGATCCAAACTTGATCCAAATGAGCTTGACTCATCTACAGTATCATATGCGATCTTGAAGTGCGAGCTCTTGAGTCAATACGTGCTATCTTCAAAACTTAACTTCAAATTTTTTGTTGAAACTAAACACCGACTAAGATCTTAATTGAATATCTGAAACTTATTAGACACAAGATCATTAGTAGTATAACTATATGAGTTAACCATCCTTAAAACTAGAGTGATGGGCCTTTGGGCCAATAAATTTTCCCTGAATGAATTTTTACTAAATTTAGTAAATCAATTTATTAAGTGATAATAAGAGGAATAATCCAAAGGAAAAAGCTCATGCCTTGCTCAGCTTGAAATGATCAATATTAACACACCCAATTCATAAAATTACAACACTACCCTAATCAAAAATCAAATCTTCTCAATAAACTTGAAGTCAAGAGCAAACCACAAACAGTTACCTTAGCGAGGCTAGGGAACTTGGGATTTTTTTGGGTTTTGAGAATTGAAATCTGGAGAGAGAGAGAGAGAGAGAGGATTTGTGAGGCATTGGTGACCAGCGACTGGGGCAGCGGGGGCCAGGGTACTTGGGGGATTGGGCTTTGAGAACTGAAATTGGAGGGGGAGAGTATTTGTGTGGCGTCGGCGACAGCGAGCGGGGCAGTGGGGCCAGGGGACTTGGGGGATCTTTTAGGGTTTGAGAATTGAAATTAGGCGAGAGAGAGAGAGGAGGGACACACATATTGGCACACTTATGATACACACTGGATTAGTGCACTCAAAAAATTAATTTAAGCACACACCAATTTTTTTAATATTTCCTAAATACCCCCCTCTTCCTCCTCCTCCACTTGTTAAAGCCTTCCCTCCACCTGTGGTGGTTAAAGCCCATCCTCCACCACCTTCACTTGCTAAATCCCCTCCTTCACCACCTCCACTGGCTAAATCTCCTCCACCACCTCCATTAGTTAAAGCACCCTCTCCACCACCTCCACCAGTTAAAGCCCTTCCTCCCCACCACCTCTACCAATAAATCCCCTCCTCCACCACCTCCACCGGTCAAAACCCCACCTCCCCCACTGGCTAAAGCCCTTCCTCCACCTCCACCAACTAAATCCCCTCCTTCACCAGTCAAAAACCTTCTTCCACCTCCATCGGTTATAAGCCCACCTCTGACACCTTATAATTTAAGCGTAACGTTGAAGGCATCGTCTCTACTGCACGTTGGGGGGGGGTGAAAGCAAAGGGCGGCAGGGGGAGTGGGGGATCACCAGCGATCGTCACGAAAGGAGAATGAGGAGGAAGGGTGAGAAGGAAGAAAGGGTATTTTAAACTTTTCACTGGGAGCAAAAGTGTCCAAAAAAATAATGTCACTCTAGTAATTAATTGGTGTGCACCTTAATTAGATTTTGTTTGCCAATATCTGTGCCTAGAGGGGAAAGAGAGTTAAATTTAATTGGGTCATTGCCTCAATGTGTGTGTGTGTGGATATGTGACCTTGTGGGCCTAATAGAGAAACATAGAGATGAGATTGAGTGTCACAAAGGGGTGTTTGGTTGCAAGGAAGTGAGCCGAAGTAAGGAAATGGGGAAGTATAATTGCTCACTTCCCTATCTATCCAAACACCGGAAAAAGAAAATAAGAAAACTCTTTTTCCTTTTCTCTTTTCTCTTTTACACAACAATTTCCTCACTTTCAAAGTGCTACAGTTAATTTTGTGGTCATGTAAATCTCATTTAATAAGTTGTAGCACAAAACAGTTAATTTTTTGATCATGTAAATCTCACTTGCATTCTAATTACAGTCTATTTTTTATTTTTCTTAATTAATTTTTATTTTGATAATATTTTGCGGTCAACTTTGTGGTCAACTTTTTCACTTCCGCTTTCACATTACCATCCAAACAAAGATAAAACATTTTCTAAACTATACTTCTCAACAATATCCAAACACCGGAAAACTTACTAACCAATTCTCAAGTTTCAAAGGGAACTATTACCACTTCCTCACTTCTTCACTTCCTCACTTCCACCCTTAACCAAACAGGCCCAAAATTGACTGCCTAAGGGAGTTTCAAGTGGGGTCGGAGGGTCATGTGACCCCCCTTGACCCCTCGTCACTCTGCCACTATTCTTAGATGTGGGTGGTGAGTTGATTGGGGGAACCGAATCCCGATATGTCGAAGATGGTGATTGGTTGGGCGTACCGGCTCAGAAGGCAGTAGGAAACAAATAAATCTACTCATTCTCTGAAGTTATTAATATAACACCACCCTAAGAGTGTTAACCATGATGATCGATTTACTCAAACAATAAATTTTTTTTTGGGTTCTCATCAAGGTTTAATGGATTAGGCTCAAGCCAAGGGATGCAGAAGTTATTAGGCTTCCACCGATAGTCGCCTAAAGTTTGAGAACCTGGACCTACAATTACAGAGCTTGTTTAGAAGAGGTTAGGATGGCTCTCGACCTAAAAATCTCTGAAAGCTTCAATCAGAAAACAATTCGAACTCAAGCCAGATATAAAATGCATTAATTAGGAGTCTGCGACAAACCCACAAAATCTCATGATTAACGTTATTGATAAGGTAGTGAGGGGGCTTATGTTATTCATCCCAGCCATATGGCTGTGTATGATTGGTCTTGCCTGTTTTTCTTGGATCGAGTTAGGTCTCAACCCGATGAAAGGGGAGCGGGAGCTTTAATAGGTCTTTTGATGCCACGGATCGTGAGCCTAGGTATATGCCCTAACAACATCTATTGAAGCAAGATCAGAGGTTTAGAGCTATTGTGGAGCAACAATATTGCTCCCTTGTACAGATATGCATGATTCAACCTCTACAGAAAAGGTATAGCTTGTTACTTCTTTGATTTCCCATCTTTTCTTTTGTAGAAAGATTAAGTTTCCATCCTATAATAATCAAAATCGGTCAAAGAGAGATTTTTCTCCCGTGACTTATACAGAAACTTTGTCCATTCGTTCGTCTTCATCCTCGAGAGAAAGAGAGCTACGTCGACCCCCTCTGTCTTCTTTGTCTCTCGGCTCTCCCCTCCTTCTCCTCCTTCTTCCTCTCACCTCCTCCTCTTGACTGGTTTGGTCGGTTTCTCACCGGCAACGACGGTATACTAGCTGTAACCAGCTAGTTAAAACTGATCGAAAAGAGGTTTTCTCCCGTGACTCATACAGAAACTTATCTGTCTGTCCGTCCGTCCACCCGTCCGTCTTCATCCGAGAGAAGAGAGGGGGAGAGAGAGAGAGACCACCCCATCCTGTTAGTCTCACATTAAGTGGCCCACTAACCTTTTATTATTAATTGGATTCCATAATCATAGCCTAACTGATATTTATGTATGCCCAAATATAAAGGTTACATTTGTATAAGGTTAATAATTATATGGGATAGAAAGGGCCATGATGGGTAGTTTTATCACATATGGTTACTTGCAATTGTAGACCCTCTTCTCTCCTCCATTATAAGAAAAACAAAACCCCCTTTTTTTGGGGGTGTCCATCATTATTCAGATTGGGATTTTTGTGCAAAGAGAAGGAGACAGAGAGAAGAAAGAGTTTACAAATTAGGGTTTGCAAGAAGAAAGACAAAGGGATCTTCATCAATCTTTCATCAACCTTACTAATGGCTTCAGGTATATATAGTTATTTATATATATTTATTCTTGAGATGTATTTGATTCTAGATCCATGATAGGTGATTTCTTATTCATGAAGTATTTAAGTTTTAATCTAACATTTGGTATCAGAGCTTCGTTTAAGAATCTATGCATCTCAGAATTAAAATTATGAACAATTCCTGTTGAGATCTAAAATTCATAAATTAGGGTTTTTTTTATTAACTGTTTCAAAATGAAATTTTGATCATTCTACTGTAGAATTTTTAAAGAGGTTTTGTCTAATTGTTTCAAAAGAAAATTCTATTCATATTCCTCTAATTGTGCAAATCTGGGATCAAAATTAGTATTAGAAACCCTAATTTTGATTTTTATGGCTTCAGTCGATAAACATTTATAAGTGTTCTGTTTTATCGACTGTTAGTCGACTTGCCCGAACCACTAGTCGACTAGGTCTCCTCCCAAAAAAAATTAATAACTCTCTGTATCACTACAGGAGTCGACTTGATCATTTTAGTAGTCGACTAATAATTTATATAGTTGACTAATCCCTTACCCTAGTCGACTAATAAATTGACCTGAAGCTGTATGGTTCTCTGTTTCTCTGCCTAGTCGACTAACAGTTTATTTTATAGTCGACTTGACTTGACCCTAGTCGACTGGGACTTCATTTATAGTCGACTTAACTTGTGCTTAGTCGACTTATCTACCTTGTCCAGTCGACTAATGCTTGTTTAGTTCAATCATAAATGTATGTTACACATTCAATGTTATTGTGTTAATATTGATTGAATTGGTCAAGTGACAACATTGGAGTATTATAGAATAACTCAAATAAAAGGTTAGAGAATATTATTGGTTAGTTTTATATTCATACGGTTTATTGATTTAGTAGTTGCCAAAGTGACCTACATTAGTAAGCCTTATGAATATACAACTACATAAAAGATTTGTCAATAAGGGTGACATTAAAGTCAATAATATTCTCGATGGCGGTTCTAGTTAGGAGATTGGGACTCGCCCAAGGAAAGTCTCTTTCAAATAATTACGGACCGGGTAGGGTAGTGTAATTTATGCAACTTAGTGGTGTAGAATTGGATACCCAAAGGTAACATGACTTACTGTCTAAGTGGCATAAATTATATTAGACCTACATAGGTGATAAAAGGTCTCACCTGTAGAGTGAATGCTGGATATGCTTAGGTTTCGCCCAAAGGAGAAATCAAAGTAATATCAATAGTTCATCTTCATAAAATTTAATGTTTTTGTATTGATTTGAGGCCTTAATGTGAGCTTTGTTCTATTTTGTTTCAGTGAACGTTCCCACTTCCCTTCACTCTCATGCATCTAGCATTCCAACCCTGAATGGTATAAACTTTTCTGAATGGTTTGAACATGTCCAATTCACACTGGGTGTACTGGATCTTGACATGGCTCTTCTAGTTGAGAAACCTGAGGAAATCACTGCTGAAAGTACAGCAGATCAGGTTAGTCATGCTAAAGTCTGGGAAAGGTCGAACAGACTCAGTCTCATGTTCATTAAAATGACCATTGCCAACAATATCAAAACTTCACTCCCTCAGACTGCTAACGCTTCAGAACTTTTAACTGCGGTAAAAGACCGTTTTAAATCTGCTGATAAGTCATTGGCTGTCACTCTTATGGCTGAGTTAACTACCATGAAATATGATGGTAGTAGAGGAGTCCAACAACATATCCTCAATATGACTGATAAAGCTGCAAAGTTAGGAACACTGGGAATGAAAGTAGATGAATCCTTCTTGGTACAGTTCATCCTCAACTCACTTCCTCCTCAATTCGGACCATTCAAGATTCACTATAATACTCATAAGGATAAGTGGAATCTGAATGAACTGACTAATATGTGCATTCAAGAGGAAGTGAGACTGAGGCAAGAAGGACATCACTCGGTGTTGGCAGTAACTCAAGGAGCTATACATAAGAAGGGAAAGTATGAAGAGGCAAGAGGTTTCCACCAAAGAAAGGGAGTGAACCTGGGGAAAGTAGCCAGGGTCATGGAAAGATTTTCACTGTCAAATGCTACTTTTGTGGCAGAAAAGGACATGTGAAGAAGGATTGCAATAAGAGAAAGGCTTGGTTCGAAAAGAAAGGTATGTATCTTTCTTTTGTATGTTATGAATCAAATCTTGCTGAAGTTCCTTCTAATACTTGGTGGATTGACTCTGGAGCCACAACTCATATAACTAATTCAATGCAGGGATTCCTTACAACCAGGAAACCGAAGGAAAGTGAAAGATTTATCTTTATGGGGAACCGTGTCAAAGTGGAGGTCGAGACTGTTGGAACTTATCGACTACTCTTAGAGACGGGTCATCAGATAGATCTTGTAGACACTTTTTATGTACCTTCGATTTCTAGGAATTTAATGTCTTTATCCAAATTAGATGTTGTTGGATATTCAGTTTTATTTAGTTGTGAAAAACTCAATTTGATGTTTAATTCAATTTCAGTTGGACATGAATTTTATGTGATGGTTTGTATAAAATTTCCTTGAATTATGAGTTTGCACAATCTCTTTTAACCCTGCATTCGAATGTTGGTTCTAAACGTGGCTTAATTGATGAAAAATCTTCTATCTTGTGGCATGGACGACTGGGGCATATCTCCAGGGATAGAATTGAAAGATTAGTGAAGAATGGGATTTTGGATAACCTAGACTTCACTGATTTTGGTGTGTGTGTGGATTGCATAAAAGGAAAGCAAACCAAACACACCAAGAAAGGTGCCACAAGAAGCAAAGAGCTTCTTGAGATTATTTATACAGACATTTGCGGACCACTCTCTATTCCATATTTTACGGGAGAGAGATACTTTATCACCTTTATAGACGATCTGTCTCGTTATGGTTATGTATATCTAATTCATGAAAAGTCTCAGGCTGTTGACATCCTTGAGGTGTTCATTACAGAAGTCGAGAGACAATTAGATAGAAAAGTTAAAATCATGAGATCAGACCGAGGTGGTGAGTATTATGGAAGATACGATGAGTCAGGACAGAATCCTGGCTCATTTGCCAAATTTCTAGAAAAGCATGGCATTTGTGCTCAATACACAATGCCAGGTACGCCTCAGCAGAATGGAGTTGCTGAAAGGCGAAACCGGACACTTATGGATATGGTTAGGAGTATGATGAGCTTCTCTAATGTACCTAATTCATTGTGGAATGAAGCCTTAAAGACTGCTATGTATATCTTAAACAGGGTTCCTAGTAAGGCAGTCTCAACAACTCCTTTCGAGTTGTGGACTGGTAGGAAACCTAGTTAAGACATTTACATGTTTGGGGTTGTCCAGCAGAGGCTAGAATATATAATCCACATGAAAAGAAATTAGACTCCAGGACCATATCTGGATATTTCATTGGTTATCCAGATAAGTCTAAAGGGTACAAATTCTATTGTCCTAACCATAGTACCAGAATTGTTGAAACTGGTAATGCCAGATTCCTTGAGAATGACGAAATTAGTGGGAGTGATGAACCAAGAAAGGTGGATCTTGAGGTGATAAGGGTAAATATCCCAATACCCTTTCCTTCAAGAGAAATTATTGTCCCTCAGCTTGATCATCAAGCTGAGTCACCAGAACAACATAATGATAATGGTTCACCACTTCATGAGGATATCGCCACTGAAAATGTTGTAGAATCACCACAACCGGCAGCCTTGAGGAGATCTCAAAGGGAAAGAAGATCTGCCATTTCAGATGATTATGTGGTGTATCTACAGGAATCTGATTTCGATATTGGGATTAATAAAGATCCAGTTTCATTTTCACAAGCCATTGAAAGTAATGATTCTAGCAAATGGATTGATGCTATGAATGAGGAGTTGAAATCTATGGACCAAAACAAAGTCTGGGATCTCGTCGAATTGCCTAGTAACTGTGAGAAAGTCGAGTGTAAATGGGTCTTTAAGACCAAGCGCGACGCCAAAGGCAATATCGAACGACATAAGGCCAGACTTGTGGCTAAAGGTTTCACTCAGAAAGAAGGCATTGATTATAGAGAAACCTTCTCTCCAGTATCAAAGAAGGACTCTTTTAGAATCATTATGGCCCTTGTAGCTCATTATGACTTAGAGTTACATCAAATGGATGTGAAAACAGCTTTTCTGAATGGAAATTTGGATGAGGAAATATACATGGAGCAACCTGAAGGGTTCGCAAAGAAAGGAAATGAACACTTGGCTTGCAAATTAAAGAAATCCATATACGGACTAAAACAAGCTTCCAGGCAATGGTATATAACGTTTAATGATACCATTACCTCATTCGGATTTAAAGAAAACACTGTTGATCAGTGTATATATCTGAAGATCAGTGGGAGCAAGTTTATCTTTTTGGTTCTGTATGTGGATGATATTTTGTTAGCCAGTAGTGATGTTGGTTTACTGTATGAAACCAAAGACTATCTTACCAAGAACTTTAAGATGGTTGATATGGGTGAGGCAGCTTATGTCATTGGCATAGAGATCTTCAGGGATAGATCTCGAGGATTGTTAGGACTGTCTCAGAAAGGTTATATCAATCGAGTCTTGGAAAGATTTCACATGGAACTATGTTCAGCCAGTTGTGCACCCATCATGAAGGGTGACAAATTAAGTGGGAGTCAGTGTCCAAGAAATGACTTAGAGAAGAAACAAATGCAAAAAGTTCCTTATGCGTCAGCAGTTGGGAGCTTGATGTATGCACATACTTGTACCAGGCCAGATATCAGTTTTGCTGTTGGAATGTTAGGAAGATACCAGAGTAATCCAGGGATGGAGCATTGAAAATTGGCAAAGAAAGTGATGCGGTATCTTCAAGGGACGAAGGATCATATGCTCACATATAGGAGATCTGATCAGTTAGAAGTGATCGGTTATTCGGATTCAGATTTTGCTGGTTGCCCAAATAGCAGAAAGTCTACCTCAGGCTTTATATTCATTCTAGCAGGTGGGGCAATCTCGTGGAAGAGTGTAAAGCAGTCTATCACTGCTTCATCCACGATGGAGGCTGAGTTCGTAGCATATTTCGAGGCCGCAAATCATGCATTATGGTTACGCAATTTCATTTCAGCACTTGGTGTAGTTGATTCTATTGCCAGGCCGCTGAAGATATTTTGTGATAATACAGCAGCCGTTTTCTTCTCTAAGAATGGTAAGTACTCTAGTGGTTCCAGACACATGGAACTTAAGTACTTAGTCGTTAGAGAAAGAGTTCAGAAACAAAGGGTGTCAATTGAGAATATAAGTACCACTCTAATGGTTGCTGATCCATTGACCAAGGGATTACTTCCAAAGACATTCAAAGAACATGTTATTAAAATGGGTCTTTTGAATAATCTGTAATGTATGTTTTGGTGCTTATGTAATTGACACTATTGCGCAATAAAAGTTTGTTTCTGTATTTCCTGTTATCCAACTATGTGTGCACATATTATGTATGGATGTTTGTTAAACAGGAAAAGTCTTGACAAGACAAATTACAGGGGTCGTTTTGGTTATAGACTCTATTAGTGAGGGTATCAATGTTGTGGTACGTAGAAGGGAGTATGACATAGATGTTGTATAACCGCTATGACTCACATTGGTGGTCCAAGCTAATTGCAGTATTACAGTATCTCATTTTGGGCTTATCAGTTATTATTTTTAAAATTCGTGATCACGTGTCAAAGTTTTTCAGTATGGAATCCAATGGATTCAAATGTTTTTAAAATGAGTCTTTTTGTTTGTTTTCTAAAGTTTTAATGTAATCGGCTAGTGGTCCAAGTGGGAGAATGTTAGTCTCACATTAAGTGGCCCACTAACCTTTTATTATTAATTGGATTCCATAATCATAGCCTAACTGATATTTATGTATGCCCAAATATAAAGGTTACATTTGTATAAAGTTAATAATTATATGGGATAGAAAGGGCCATGATGGGTGGTTTTATCACATATGGTTACTTGCAATTGTAGACCCTCTTCTCTCCTCCATTATAGGAAAACAAACCCCCCCCCCCTTTTGGGGTGTCCATCATTATTCAGTTTTGGGGTTTTTGTGCAAAGAGAAGGAGACAGAGAGAAGAAGGAGTTTACAAATTAGGGTTTGCAAGAAGAAAGACAAAGGGATCTTCATCAATCTTTCATCAACCTTACTAATGGCTTCAGGTATGTACAGTTATTTATATATATTTATTCTTGAGATGTATTTGATTCTAGATCCATGATAGGTGATTTCATATTCATGAAGTATTTAAGTTTTAATCTAAAACATCATTTAAAATTATTTTTCTAATAATTATACACAATAAGCATTATAGCAAAGTTTATAATTACTGTCCTCTTATCCAAACACCTTAGCTTGAATTCCATTATTTGAGGTTTTTTATATTTTTTTATTACTTTTTCCTTGACTTTTCCTTGTTCCTCTGACAATTTTTTTTATTAATTATTAAATACAACTTTTCTTTTTCCCTAACTTTTTTTTACTATTTCTTCAACAAAACATTTTATTAATTCTCAAACACCACGTTTTATCAATTCAAAAAGAAAAAATAAGTAAAAATGGTTTTGTTAATTCTCAAACACACTTTTTATTTCTTTTATCTTACATTTTCTCCTATTTATCCAACAATTTATTATTAATTTTCAAACTCAATTTTTTATTAATTCAAAAAAAAAAAAGTAGCAATATACTATTAAGAAATAAAATATTTAACAATAATAATGAATTATTTAGATTAATATAAGATTATAATAGTATAACTGTAGGTAACACTCTACTTAAGAAAATAGTAGAGATTAATTCTAAAGGTATTTGGAATATACTCAATAATATTAAATTTTTACGGGCATTTCGTTACACCCCGTATGTCAAACCGTAATTAGGAAAAATTCAGCTTCATAATTTTGTTGGCTTTAGCCACCTCCTTTTTAAAATAAGGATGTGCACTCACGTGTTAAGCGTTGAAGTGCTCATCAGCGGCGAAAGACGAAAATGCCTCTAATTAATCGCTTCAAAAAAAAGCGGATCGTTTCAAAAAAGCCCTATTTTGAGAATTGCGACAATGATCATACTCCTCACAAAATGATCGCATTATAGAAGACTGCGACTATAATCGTAGTTCTCACAAAAATGACTTATTTCTGAGAATTGCGACTATGATGCAGTGTTGTAGGCCTATTTCTGAGGACTTGATCACAGTTCTCATAAAATGCGCTATTTATGAGGATTGGGACTATAATCACTGTTCACACAAAATATCATATTTCTGAGTCTTTTATAGGATTGTAACCATGATCGCAGTAAGACTTCGACCATGATCACAGTATTCATAAAAATATCTTATATTTGAGTCTTTATGAGGATTGCGACAATGGTTGCAGTCCTAAAAGATGACTGTGATGTCGCATTCCTCACAAAATGTTTTTTTGAGTTTTTGTAAGGATTGTGATCATGATCGCAGTCCTCACAAAATGCCTTACTTCTGAGTCAGTCCTCACAGAGGATTGCGATCAAGAGTGACAATCCTCATATCAGCATCGCCATCATCAACAGACCCATGTCCACTGACATCGAATGATTCCTAATACTTTTCAGATTTAAACACCAACAAAAATTCATCGCAAGCATGAATAAACGAGATCTGCAAAAGGTTGATCTCAAAAAAAAAATTCAACAGCTCCGCCTCAGACCCTGGGAGGGGGTTCTCGCCTCCTTCCAATCCCTACGGCGACCTAACTACACAAGTCGACCCACGAATAACTCAGCGTCGGGGTCGAGGTTGAGAGGAGAGCAACGTTGAGGATGATGAGGAAGGATAAAAGAGGAAATAAAAAATATATATAATGTGATAGTTAAGAAAAATCAGTTTATACTGACGTGGATGAGGTTGTAGCAAATAAAATTATGAAGTTGAGTTTTTTTTTTTTTAATTATGAAGCGCAGTAAGTGGTTGTAGTAAAATATTAAGTTTTAACATATTATTAATTTAGGGATAGGATCATGAGTTTTTATTTAAAAATATTAGAGATATAACTAACATTTTCTTCTAATAACATTTTCTTCTAATCATATTTTCAATAAATTTAGTAATGATATATTTTATTAATTCAATGTCCACAGATATTTGAGAAACCATATTTTTAAGCTTTTCTATTTAGATTTTAAATATTCAATGTTTTTAGATTACATTAGATATAATAAAATTCTAATGGTACTCTCTTACGCTCATATTAAAGAAAATATCTTACTTTTGCTGTTTATAATTGTTCTCATAAGTGATTGGTTGAGCATTTGGATTGGTAAAAGAAAGTGCCCCAAGTCCAAGGCGTGGCTACGACATTGGTGTAAGTCGTGCGGAGTTGCTAACTCTCCTCAGATTGGATTTATTTTTGTTCTCTTTGAACAAAGAAAGTGTCTCTTCGCTTACTCTTCTCTTTTCATAATTCGTGGAGCATCTGAACTCGGACCACGCTCACTATGGGATTTAAGGACATAACATAACACCAATTTTGTGACTAGCAAATTGGGGAGCCAGCTCTGGCAGGTAAAAGGGTCCAAAATGCTCGTAGGTCACTTCGGATCAGCACATATTCAAGCTTGCTCATCCTAGGTTGTTCATG
The DNA here is from genome assembly GCA_038442645.1 of Agave tequilana. Lineage (NCBI taxonomy): Eukaryota > Viridiplantae > Streptophyta > Magnoliopsida > Asparagales > Asparagaceae > Agave > Agave tequilana. The sequence goes on along the minus strand of JAVJIF010001152.1, from coordinate 78,626 downwards.
GGCGAGCTTAAACCCAAATCTGCCCAAAAATTGTCTGAAATTTTAGGTTTCATACACGTCTAAAGCCAGCCCACCAGAACCCGATGGTCACGTATTCATTTCCTTCAAAACTCGCCCAAAAAACTCGAGACGAAACCCGCCCGAACCCGACCTTTTTAAGAATATATGTCTTAATTTGTACTCTTTTAATTAAACTTTTATACATTTACACATGTTGCTACACACATAGACACACACTTATGCATGTTATGTGCATATATGCGCATGTATGTACATAATAGTTCATAACTTTTGCATAGACAAATATATATTTATAAATTTGTATCTTTAGATTTACATTTCATAGTAAATTATTTTTAAATTGTCAAAACCTGTCGAACCCGAACGATCAACTTAAAATCCAAACTGATCCAAACCCAACCAGAAACCTGACGTACCGGTTTCTAAAAACTTAAAAACTGCCCAACCCGATCAGTGAACACCCCTAGCTTGACCGCTAATGGAACATTACTCTCGGTTGAGTAAAACAAAAGAACAGATATTGAAACTGTTTAATGTTTAATTTTGGCAAAAATGATCTATTGTAATTAAAATTGTTTGAATTTAGATGTACCGGAGAACGAGAAATATATTATTCACTAAGAAGCTATATAATTAATTCACATCTATAAATCTAAGCATGCGCCAAAAATCATCTAGTCGTTTTAATCGATTATACTTGTTGGTTTCTGGAATCAATCTGATAACTAATCGATATCACTGAAATATCAACAATCTAATTGGCCAGGTTGGTAAATATCAGGTGGGAGGTTTTCCGTTCAGTAGAACGTTCCTTAATTTAAGAACCACCTTTCAATTTCCTTCCTTGGTTAAACACCAATTAGACTGGTATAAATCAGTCTCAATATACTGAATATCAGTATATCCCCTGTATAAAGAAATTAATTCACTTATACGGTACTTGGAGTGAGGTACGCTTAGAGCGAATCTCCTTAAGACAATTACGTCCCCCGCACCGGTGCTAACGGGTTACTGGACACTGGTTTCCCAAGATATAACACTCCTTCACGGTATTTGATAGCACTACCAAATCATCGTACGGTCGAACCGTAGTTAACCAGTACCTTCACAGGATTGTCGAAGCAGTGGGACAAAGACAAATTTGAGAGAATGTTTGCCTTTACTTTGGAGGAGCACCCACTGTAAAGAATTTCTGAGCCCTCTTTCAGAATGAATTTTTGCAGAATCTCTTTTGGAAGTCACTTTGGAATCTGAATTCCCACTTCTCGTGGAAGTTACTTCAGAACTTCACTTCTCAATTCAGAACGCAGAACTTCACTTCCAGTTCAGAATGCAGAGAGAGAGAGTTTTCATTTGGTGTGTCTTAGAATGAGAGAACGGAGCGCTATTTATAGCGCTCCGAGAGGGACAGATTGGTCTGAACCCATCCAACAGTTGCAACGGTTCGGTCTGAACCGTTGTAACTATTCGGTTCAACCGTCGCAACCGTCTAACCGCCCAACTGCCGTGACGGTTTATAGACAGCCGTTGGCGGGGCGGTTTGGATCCGGATAGCGGAGCGGGTCCGGTGGCGGGGCGGGTATGCTCGCAACCCATACCCGTGAGACCTGATTAAAAAAGAAATCAGGCCGGGTAGGGAACCCGAACCTGAATCCGAACCTAGACCTGGACCCGAGCTCGGCCCGGCACCGGCCGGCCGCCGCCGCCAGCAGCGGCGCGCGCGCGCATGTGCGGGCATGGTTCCCTCCCAATCGCGCGTGAAAACTCCAAGTACCCAAAGGGCACGCTCTTTATTCTCAATTTTCTCTATTTAAACACTACGAACTTCCATCCCATGGCCAATGTGGGACTAAATGCTTTTAACTACATTTAGTCCCATTCTGACTTTGAATTAGGCAATCTTTAGACTTGAATATCTCATTCATTCGAAGTCGGAATTGAACATGTGAATATACCACGTTCATCCCTAATGGAAGGAGAACACACTCCAACCATCATCCAATTGATTCGATCAACGGATCTCGCCGTAATTCAATTCAAAGATTCACATATATATTCTTCATATTTCAACAATCCCCCACAATGAATGAAGATTCAAGGAATTGACATATAAAGAGACTGACTCTATTGTGAAAGGTACTTTAGAAAAGAAACTGCATCAGGATAGGTGAACTAGGTCTTGAATCTTTCATAGCGAAAGCTTTATCAGACTTATTGGCTAATCAGTGAACTAGGTTTTGAACTGTTAGCCGTTAGTGTAAGCCAAGTCAACAAGCTTCACACAGTGACTTTTCAAATCAACTTTGGTTCTCGGTTGTGTCCATTTTGGACCTGAACATTCTTGGTTTCAGAGAGTATCTTTAGGAATAACAGCCTCCATAGAAATTTTCAAATAACCGACCCAACTCTATACTCACATAGGTGATTGTCCTATTAAGAGTAGTCTACTCTACTCCACTTGTTTAGTAACAAGATATAGGCATCATTAAAGCGTTAAGCTTATCCTTAATCCACTTGTAAAAAAGCACTTATGTGCACCTTAGGAATGGATTGGAGTCAAGCTCCCAAGTGCTTACTTGTTGAATCAATCATAACTAGTTTTTCCTCTTGAACTTAGTCCGTGGGATCTCCAGTCGCTAAGTGAGGTTTTCATTAAGCTGACTCGGTAAGGTTAGGCTTTTAGGCCTATTCCCTCGATGCGCAGTTTATACGCTTTCCACTTAATCCTTTAGTAAGCGGATCCGCTAAATTATCTTTTGACGAGATAAAGTCAATAGAGATAATTCCATTTGAGAGCAACTGCTTCACGGTATTATGTCTATGACGAATATGTCTAGACTTACCATTGTATATACCATTTGTGCCCTAGATATAACTGCTTGATTATCGTAGTGTATACATATAACGGGCACTAGCTTTTGTCATAATGGTATATCTTCCAAAATTGTCAAAGCCATTCTGCTTCTTCTCCGGTCTTATCTAAGGCTATGATTCTAATTCCATAGTGGAACGGGCGATACATGTTTGCTTTGAAGATTTCCAAGATACCGCTGCTCCTCCTAGAGTAAATACGTATCCGGCTAGTTGACTTTGATTCCTCAGAATCTGCAATCCAATTAGCATCACTGTATCCTTCAAGTACAGGTGGATACTGTCCATATCTCAAGGTATATTCCTTAGTATGTGATACGTAACCAAATACTCGTAGTAGAGCGGTCCAATGTTGATCACTAGGATTGCTAGTGTACCTGCTTAACTTGCTTACAACGTAAGCAATATCGGGTCTAGTGCAATTCATCAAATACATTAGACTTCCGATAATCTGAGAATACTCCAATTGGCGTATTTCAGTTCCTGTATTCTTATGAAGGTGGACGTGTGGGAGAAAAGAATTTGTATTCTCCTTTATCCCATGATCCTTGAATCTTTCTATCATCTTATCCACGTAGTGAGATTGAGATAGACTGATTCCATCTGGTGTTGATTTTAATTCCTAAAATTACATCAGCAACCCCCAGATCCTTCATGTCAAAATTGTTGGATAACATTCTTTTAGTGGACTTAATAATTTCAATATTAGTCTCGAGTATCAACATGTCGTCTACATAAAGAAAACAATGATACATGCATTTCCAACTGTTTTCGTGTAAACACACTTATCGCATTCATTGGTAGTGAATTCATCTTTGATCATGACACTATCAAATTCTCATGCTACTGTTTTGGAGCCCTGCTTTAGACCGTATAAGGTTTACCAATTTACACATTTTTGTTCTTGGCCCTAGACTATAAATCCTTCAGGTGGTTCCATATATATTTCTTCATTTAATTCACCATTTAAGAATGCAGTCTTGACATCCATTTGATGGATATCTAAGTTATGTAATACTGCAATTGCAATCAACATCTGAATGGATGTTATTCTTATTACTGGTGAATAAGTATCGAAGTAGTCAAGTCCTCTTTTTTTTGTCGATAACCCTGGCTACTAATCTAGCCTTGTACTTATCGATAGATTCATCGGGTTTTAATTTTTTTTGAAAATCCACTTACACCAATTGGTTTACTGTCAGGAGACAAGTTTTCCAATTTTCAATATAATTACTTAGTATGGATTCTATTTCGCTATTTATAGCTTCTTTCCACATTTGTACTTCTGGGGTTGACATAACCTCTTTAAATGTTTGAGACTCGCTTTCAATAGCGTATGCTATGAAATCTGGACCAAAAGATTTTGAGATTCTAGATCTCTGACTTCTTCTTGGTTCAATTTCCGCATTAACAATCGGTTCTTCGGGGCTTTCGTCCCTGAACGCCATCTCATGTGTTCTTTTTCCCAGAAGTCTTATCTGTTTCCCGTTTATATGGAAAAATATCTTCAAAGAACATAGCATCTCTAGTTCGATAATCATGTTTACATGAATATCTGGTATCTCTGATTTATGAACCAGAAATCTGTAGGCACTACTATTCAAGGCATAGCCTATGAATATGCAGTCCATAGTTTTTGCTCCCAACTTAGTCTTTTTAGGTAATGGTGCTAGCACCTTTGTAAGGCACCCCACATTTTGAGGGAATGGTAGGAAGGTGTCCTTCCATACCATAACTCGAATGGTATAAGACCAAGTTTTTGTGGGGTACTCTATTTAGAATGTAATTTACAGTTAACAGAGCTCCCCCCCACAAGTTTGCGGAGCTCCAGAACTTACGAGCATGGAATTGACCATCTCCTTCAAAGTTCTGTTCTTCCGTTCAGCAATTCCATTTTGTTGTGGAGTATATGGTGCTGTAGTTTGATGGATTATACCAAATTTAGCACATAACTTACTAAAATCATTTGATTCATATTCTCCGTCTCTATCGGATTTTAGAATCTTGATATTCTTGTTGAGTTGATTCTCAACTTCGGCTTTATATGTTATAAACATATTTATTACCTCATTCTTACTGTTTAAAAGATACACATAACAGTATCTTGTACAGTCATTAATAAAAGTAATAAATACTTTTAACCGCCTCTAGTTGGCATAAACTTCAAGTCACACAAATCGCTATGAATTAATCCTAAAGGTTCTGTATTTCGATTAATTGAGTGAAATGAATTTTTCGCTAACTTGGCCTCAACACAAATCTCATACTTGCTAATTTTTCCAAGTTGAGTTTAGGAATATATCCTAAATTAGACAAGTTCTTTAAAGACTTGTAATTTACATGCCTAATCTAGCATGCCATAAAATAGGAGACTCAAGCAAATAAATAGAAGATTTTCCTTTATTTTTAAGCTCGGGTACAGATACACAGACTTTTTATCTACCACTGCAACATTGGCTTTAAAAGTCCATCAACAAGATAACTCTTTCCCACATACATCCCTCCCTTAGTAAGTACAAATTTATTTGATTCAAAAACCATTCTAAATCTTTCTTACTAAGTATTGATCCAGAGATCAGATTCTTGCGGATATCTGGAACATGTAGCACATCGTTCAGAGTAAGCTCTTTCCCCGATGTCCACTTCAGGATGACCTTAACTTTTCCTTCAACCTTTGAGACGGCTGAATTTCCCATGAATAGTTGCTCATCTTGCTCCAGTTTTTTATATTAGAGAATAATAATTTCTCAGAGCAGATGTGCCGAGTAGCCCCAGTGTCTACCCACCAATCCTTATTATTGGTTGTCAGATTCACTTCTGACACCACAGCTGAAAGGTTTGGCGACGCATGGTCGGTCAAGTTTGCCTGTGGATGGTTCTTCTTATTCTTTTTGAGACGGCGCTGTGACATTCATTCGTCTTATACCCTTCTTTGTTGCAAATGTAGCAGGTTCTCTTAAAGCGCATGTTCTTGCCTTCTTGGACCTTACCTTTATACCCCTAGGAAGTCTTCTTTCGCTTTAAGCCTTTGAAAGTAGACGCTTTCCCCTTTGAGTCTTCGATCACACTGGTTTTGGCTTCCTAGGAGTTCTTACTGCTCCTTTTCTCGGACTTTCGGTTGTCCTCCTCGATTCAAAGCCTCACATTGAGATCTTCCAACTTCAGCTCCTTTCACTTGTGCTTCAGGTTAGTTCTTGAAATCTCTCCACGCAGGTGGGAGTTTCTCCATGATAGTAGCAACCTGAAAGGTTTCAGGTAGAATCATACCTTCGGCTTCTATCTCGTGCAAGATAAGTTGGAACTCTTGCACCTGACTGATTACAGTCTTGTTGTCCACCATTTTGTACTCCAGAAATCGTCCTACGACGAACTTCTTAGTACCAGCCATCCTCAATCTTGTACTTCTTGTCAAGACTGACCCATAACTTCTTGTTGTTGTGATAGGACTGTAGACATTATAAAGAGAGTCATCCAGTCTATTTAAAACAAATTTCGGCAAAGGAAAGTCACCTTGAGTCCATGCATCGACTGCAAGGACTGAGTCCCGATCAGTTCCAGGTTCTAGTGGATCTTCTTGTAGGAATTTGGCCAGATGAAGAGTGGTCAAGTAGAAGAGCATCTTCTGTTGCCACCTCTTGAATCTGTGCCGTCAAATTTCCTTGCTTCTCCGGCTTCGGGTTAGGAAGTGGAGTAGGCATCAAACTTGTAGCTGCTGCATGTTGGTGCCTTGCTAGAGATATTGATTAGTCTCAGACATTTTCTGCAAGTTCAAGCAGAACAGAAGTAAGAAACTTCAATAGTTAATTGTCTTAAGATTGTTGGTTTCTGGAATCAATCTGACAACTAATCAATATCACTGAAATATTAACAATCTAATTGGCCAGGTAGGTAAATATCAGGTGGGAGGTTTTCTGTTCATAGAACGTTCCTTAATTTAGAATCACCTTTCAATTTCCTTCCTTGGTTAAACACCAATTAGACTGGTATAAATCAATCTCAATATACTGAATATCAGTATATCCCTGTGTAAAGAAATTAATTCACTATACAGTACTTGGAGTGAGGTACGCTTAGAGCGAATCTCCTTAAGACAATTAGTCCCCGCACCGGTGCTAACGGGTTACTGGACGCTGGTCTCCCAAGATATAACACTCCTTCACGGTATTTGGATAGCACTACCAAATCACCGTACGGTCGAAACGTAGTAGTTAACCAGTACCTTCACAGGATTGTCGAAGCAGCGGGACAAAGACAAATTTTGGGAGAATATTTGCCTTTACTTTGGAGGAGCACCCACTGTAGAGGAAGAAGGAAGGTTGAAGAATATTCTTCTTCGGAAGTCTCAGATTCAGACAACAATTCTATTAAAGAATCTGTTGAATTTTCTGAGCCCTCTTTCAGAATGAATTTTTGCAGAATCTCTTTTGGAAGTCGCTTTAGAATCTGAATTTCCCACTTCTCGTTGAAAGTTACTTCAGAACTTCACTCCAATTCAGAACGCAGAACTTCACTTCAGTTCAGAATGCAGAGAGAGAGTTTTCGTTTGGTGTGTCTTAGAATGAGAGAACGGAGCGCTATTTATAGCGCTCCGGGAGGGGCAGATTGGTCCGAACCCATCCAACAGTTGCAACGGTTCGGCCTGCACCGTTGCAACTGTTCGGTTCAACGTCGCAACCGTCAACTGCCGCGACGGTTTACAGACGGCCGTTGGCGGGGCGGTTTGGATCCGGATAGCGGAGCGGGCTGGTGGCGGGGCGGTTCGGATAGCGGAGCGGGTATGCTCACAACCATACCCGTGAGACCGATTCAAAAAGAACTAGACCGGGTAGGGAACCCGAACCCGGCGCCGGCGCCGGCGCCGGCGCGCGCGCGCGCATGTGCGGGCATGGTTTCCTCCCAATCGCGCGACACTACGAACTTCCATCCCATGGCCAATGTGGGACTAAATGCTTTTAGCTACCTTAGTCTCATTTTGGCTTGAATTAGGCAATCTTTAGACTTGAATATCTCCTTTATTTGAAGTCGGAATTGACATGTGAATATACCACGTTTATCCCCAATGGAAGGGAGAACACACTCCAACCATCATCCAATTGATTCGATCAATGCATCTCGCCGTAATTCAATTCAAAGATTCACATATATATTCTTCATATTCCAACAATACTTACATGTCAAGTTACACGATATCAATTAGATAAATGGTATAAAAATAGAGCAAATCTTGAAATTTGTATTCGCAAGAGAGGGGGGAAAAACTCAATTAAATCTACTAGACAGAGTGTAGGCCTGTCGAGCCCACTACTTTGTGGGCTGAAATCTGGCCCATATTTTGCTGGCATGAAACCTTTACATCTAAGCCCGGGCACACACAAAGGTCAAAAGCCCATGAGCATTGCAGGCCTGGCTGTACGGATCTTGTGGGCTGACCCAACCGGCCGATGCTTCCTCTGGGCATAAAAAAATGGAGCAAAATGGGAGCTTGCTTCTCTGAGGCCCAACACTCCATTCAACACGCTGCTGCGCCATCTCCGACTACGGCGAATTTCATCACCATCACCGTCTCTAATGCAGGCTCTCTACCGGCGTCGGCTCTGACCTCCTAAACAATGACGTTGCTCTCCTCCATATTGAAGAAGAGGTGAAGTGAAGTCTCCACTCTCTACTAAAGTCTCCAAGAAAATCAGAAGGAAGAGTCGCTGTCACACCCCAAGAATCGACAATGACACAGATAAATGACTCCTTATTATTCACGCCCTACTGGAAGAGGACATCACCTCGGAGGAGATTGAGAGATGGTTTAGTTGCAATTTGGGATCGTAATGTTGTCGGTCTCCTCTTCTTTGGTACTCTTTTGTTGACTGTTGACCTCTGTTAGGAAAAAAAAAATAGGGGGAAAAAAAAAATCCAAAAGCCAGCAAGGCTGGGTTTTGACCCAATTGGCAGCTGTAGATAACAAATTTTAAAAAAAAAATACTTTAGTAATCTCAGATCAAAGCTTTGCTGAAAAGTTCGACTACTTTGCTGTTTACGGATCGAGCAAATATAAAACAAATTGATAGAAACAACAGCAAGTAATAAATTAGACTTCAGCTGAGATTCTTGAGATTTAATAACCTGAACAGAGTTGTTGGAGTCTTCTTCTTGATTCTTTTTGAAACCCAAGGTATATCCGAATCGTTTCTGGCAGTCCAACATTGCTGATTGAGAAATCTCGACAGTTGATTTTGTTGATTGATAAACTAAACTTCATCAATTTGATAGCAACACATGACAAAAATACTCTCAAATCACCAGCTCACCACAATTTATAAAGGTTATTCTTTCCCAGCTGGATGTTCCCGTCAAATGCTGTAATAAATCCCCGCCCTTTCTGTCCCTCTCTCAAATCTTTTTGTTCCTAAATCTCGTTATAACGAATCCTCTCTGATTCCTCTCCTCTCTCTCTCCTCTGTCCCACCTCTTTCTCTCTCTCCCGAAACCTCTGAAATCGACTGGAGATGGCATGGAAATCGAAGATCTCGGTCGCCACATCGCAATCTCCCGCGCTCAGGAGGTCGTCCAGGGAAAAAAAGCGGCGAGTTCGAGCGGTTCCGACGGCCTTTATACCGAGTCGACCTCAGGCTGTACGAATTAGGGTTTCTAATTTCTGTCTTCTCTCCCTCTCCTCAGGGTTTCGACGAAGGTACAATTCCTGATCATTTCTTGGTGTTCTGGTTGTTTGAAAGCAATTTCTTGGATTCCATGTTCGTAAATGGCCGGAAATGTCCGAATACCTGAGTGTTAGTTCTGTTCTTTTGGATAATTGCTTCAGATCTTGAGAGTTTAGGAGTTTACTACTTAAGATACAGTCTTTCTGGGGTTTCTTGTTGAATCTTGAGAAAAAATTTTCAAATTTCGGTAGCGGGCAAGTTTCTGCCTAAATATCGGTGAAATTCAAAGGCTTTGGCGGGAGTAACTTCAAATTAGGTATTTTCCCGCTTCAAGATCAATAATTTGAAAGCTTTGGTGTGTAGCCCTTGATTCGCGTCGATGGGAGGCAAGGAATTAGCAGTCATAAACAGTGGAGGGTTAAACTTGAGGGAGGTTGCAGCAAGAGCAACCTTCGAGAGACCCGGCTTCAAGGCCATGTGTATGTTGAACTGCGACAAGTCGGAAAGCGCACCATTTTCTTCTGCACTCTCTGTCAGACTCCTTGTTTCAATGAATCAGTGTTGAATGATCATCTCAAGGCAATCTCCATGCCCGGAGGTATGCTGCTGCTAAGGTTACTCTCTTCGGCCCGACCCCATGGCCTTTCAGTGATGGTGTTCTCTTCTTTAATACTTCATGTAAGAATGATGTCAATTGTGATGAAGTAAACACGAACATGAGAGGCATTGGTCTCACAGCTTCGAATTCTATTAATGGCAGAAATGTTGCAAATGTCTGTAAAAAATCCTCAGCGGGTATTAATGGTCATGATAAAGTTTCCAAACGTAACGGCAAGAGTAATTGTTTAGTTATCCCTGGTGTTTTGCTCAGGGAGGATGTTATGAAGATGAGGGTACAGTTTATTGGGTATGGTCATATTGGAGCTAGAGTTCTTGAGACCAATGAGCATCGTCGAAATATTAACAGAATTTGGTGTGGTGGCTGGGGAAGGGGGTTCTGGTGACTGCAAAGAGTTGCGATTATCACAGAAATGTGAGTTTGCTGTAGTCAGTTCTCTTATACATATGATTTAGGTAGAAAAGCAACTCCAGATGAGTTAGAGGCTGCTGGTTCTTTCTTTGAGATCGATGACCTTGGTCACCCTAGAAAGAAGAAAAAGAAATCATTTTCTGATCCAGAGGATTCCTCAGACAGTCAGACTGACCAACGGAGTGGTTGTAGTGAAGTGCTTCAAGTCAACTTCGTGATTCAAGACTTATACCCAGCAGGTCTGTCAGGAGAGAGTTGAGGAAGCAAAACCGTCTTACAGCAGAAAGAACCTGTGACATTTGTGGTCAGCCGATGCTTCTTGGAAAGATGTTTCCACCTTGTTGAATTGCAAGACCGGTAAATTAGCTTGCAGCAGTAGAAACGTAAATGGGGTGAGTTTTTGCACATTTTGCACGATGCTCAACTTATGAGGTTCTTTTTTATTAACTTCTCTCTCTAATATGCAGGCTTTCCATCTATTTCATACTTCCTGCCTCATACACTGGATCCTCATCTGTGAATTTGAAACATGGAGCAGTCAGTCAACCAACGTAAAGGCTACCACACGAGGAAGGAAGTCTAAACTGGTTCAGAAGAACTGCATTTCTATATTTTGCCCCGAGTGCCAAGGTACAGGTATACCTGTTGAGGGAGATGAAATGGAGAAACCAACTGTTCCTCTTTCAGAGGTTCGTTATTATAGAGAGACTGCTTCAAGTTTCTTCCCTTCAAGCTATGTGCCTATTAAGATACTTCTCTTCCATCTGTTTATACTCGTTATCAAAATTATCACTCACCTGTTAATGAACTGTTCTTTCAGATATTCCTCCAAAAACTGAAAGTCATTGAAGCGCACAAGGCATGGATGAAAAACCCTGAAGATCTCAAGAAATGCTCTACTGGTCTTCATTTTCCTTCCGACATCTCCGAGAAACCTCATGTTCAGGTGACAGAAAATCTTGGCCGGTACTTGGGGAAATAACTTCTCTACATTATTATCTTATTGTTAATTCATGTTCTTGCCACAGGAAAAGGTGATACCGTTGAAGTTGTTGCATTTCTATCGAGCTGATGAATAGAAATCGATACAATCATAAGCTTCCACAAGTTTCTATGAAACTGCAGGTGGATAATGTTAGATAAATGCAATGTAAATTTTCCCAAGTCCCTGAACGCAACTTTAGGATTAGCATCTCAGACTGAGAAAGTTGGACATATGTTTCATAATCATGTATATGTTGATGTTGTACACGTGTATGATATCTGATGCTAGTATGCTCTCAGCATTCCAGTTGTCTATCAGGAATTTGTATACTTTGACCCTTGCCTAATCCTGGAGTCATTCACATGATCTGGTTTCCTTCTTGTTTTTCAGTAATGTCTGTTTTAAGAACCTGTCTTGTGGACTTCGAAAGCTTGTATGAAGAGTGGTAATTTGGAGCCACAAGATTACTAAAATCATGTCTTTTCATCAGAAAATGTAAAGCTAACTGTGAGGTATCCAGGTTGGTGGGCTTGCTTTTTAAATTTCTCATCTCTAGAAGGTAGAGGTTTCAGCATCCTGCTAACTTACTGTGTTTATACTGAAAATCTTATACCTGTTATGTATGCTACAGCTTGTTTTATCAATGATTGCCTTTGCATGTATCAGTGCACTGCCTGTTATATGTACTGTACCTTATCTCAATCTTCATGTCAAATTGCAGCAACAAGGACATTGGTTATTATGTGAAAAGAGAATGGTTGACATCAAGGAGGAACAACCATTAGCAGTAGGCTGTATGCTCTGTGTACTAAATCAGTCTTCAAGAGTGGAAATATCTTTTGTTGGTTTTCTATTTTAAATCTAGACCTTGTTTGCGGTTTTCTGTGGAAGAGTATCTTTACTAAATCCAGTGTCGTTGGTTTGTTCAGAGTAATCAAACTGCAATTTGCTTATTCCAGACTTCTAGTACTGTTTAGGTATTTCTGGCTTGTGCCTATTTTGGGCGTGTTTGTTTCACGCAAAACCGCCGCAAAACGCAAGTCATAAAACTTCTTTTCTATTTTCCGTTGTTTGTTTCGCTGAAAAACAAGTTGCAAATGCAACTCTTCTTTTCCCACTTGCAATTGCTACAGTTAAATTTGTGGTCATGTAATCTCACTTTTACACTCATATTTTCCCACTTGCAGTTGCTACAGTTAATTTTGTGGTCATGTAACTCTCACTTGTAGTATACTTACAGTTCAAAACAGTACTTGATAATCAATATATAATTTAATATTATTAAATATATAGTGTTCAATTTCTTATTTAATTATTTAATTATTTATATTTTAATCTTTAATTTTTTATTGTTTTTAATATTGTTTTAATATTTAATATTTTACTATTTTAATTTTAAATTTTTATTTAATACTTTATTATTTTATTAATACTTATTCCAATTTTATTATTTTATTTAGAGTTAATATTTTATTAATATAACAATATTATACTTTAATATAAAATTACTATATATTTAATTATTTATTTTTAATATAAAAAATACTTTATTAATATCATAATATATTTTATTATTATATTAATATTTTATTATGTTAATATTGTAATAATAATTCAATATAATAATACTATAAGTATAATAATTATACTATAATGATAATTATTAAATTATAATTATATTTTACTTTGTTAATTTTATATTTCTATAATATTACAATAATATTATAATAAAATTTATATTATAATAATTTTCAAGTATTTTTAATATTATAATATATAACTATATTTTATTATTTTTGTAAGATTTTTTAATATTTATATTTTATTAGTATTCTTAAAATTTTATTAGTGTTCTTTAGATTTTCTTAAAATATTATTTATTTAGTTAATATTTTAGTAATATTTTACTATTTATACTAATATTTTATTAATATTATTGTTATAAATAAAAATATTAAGATTATTATTTTTTATCTCAAATTTATTAATACAATTTAATTTGTAATAGTAGATTTAATTTAATAGTATTTATAATATTTAAATCACTGCTACAGTTAATTTTGTGGTCAACTTTTCACTTACACTTTACATTACCAACCAAACACCGTAAAACACAATATACTTTACCATTTACACTTTCACTTTATCAACCAAACACCGTAAAACACAATATACTTTTCCATTTACACTTCACTTTATCAACCAAACACCGTAAAACACAATATATTTTCTCTGCTACAGTTCACTTTTTCCATTCTCATTTTACGACTTACGACTTGCGACGTTTTGCAACGAAACAAACAGGCCCTTTCTTGCAGACGTTTTCTCATTGGGTGTTTGATAATCATAAATGCCAACTTGTCTTTGTTATTTCTTTTATTGAAATGCTAAAGAATTGATGTAAAATGGGTGGATCACAGTCACTTTCAAATCAAATAAATAAGAATTTAGATTTTGACAAGAAAATAGAAAAGAGAAATTAGAGTTTAAAAATGAGGATAAGAACCGAATAGATTTTGGGTTTCGTACCCTTTGCATCCCAGACTTCTAGTCCCTTGCATCGCGTGCTTTACAATCCAATCTTAAGAACTCAGGACTCAAGAAATTTTAACTGAAAAAATTTAATTCATTTATTGTCTATTGAATAAAAAAGTTGGAGGCCTATTTATAGGCTTTATAAAAGTTCGGTTTCCGGATATAACTGATGTGGTACTAAAGACATAATAAAGGAAAACATTAAATCCAAAAATAAACTAAGGCATAAAAAACAAGTAGTACTTGTATGATGTCCTCATCATTTCCCTCGGGTGGAAGAAACTCGTCCCTGTCGAGTTAGGGCTTCTCTCATGTAGTATCTCAATCGGGTCATGGTGGTGTCGAGGAATCGGCAATAATGCGTCACATCAAGACCAATGTGATGGAGGTAGAACTGGCTTCTGTGACATGTCAGCTGCAGTCAATGGTAACTCAAGAAAGAAATATGCAGCATAAAGTCATTCAGCTCCACTGAAATCTAACCCACATATCAATGTGTCAATCTCCTATGAAACTGTCTCATGTAGAAAAATTTGTAAGGGGTCGTACACATTAGACGATCTCAATGATAATGAGCCCCTCATAACTGCCAAAGATGGTGTTGGCTCTACAGTAGACTCTACTGGAAGTTCTATAAGGGTCTTAATAGGAAGCTCTTCAAATTCTGTGGACCGTGAGGAAATCTCTTCTTGCGGTGAAACCAACTCAACAACTTCTGGCCCTGACTCTGGCTCATCAATAATTTCTGGCTCTGGTTCTGAATCTTCAACTGCATGCTTTCTAGAATCTTTCCCACGCCAGTTAAGATCTCTTTACATTCAGCGACTAGATCACTGAATTGTGACCTCTCCAAGAGTGGAGTATAACGAGTACGAAGAAGATTTTGTAAGATAAACTAATATCGACAATCGATATGACTGTCTTGCAAGATCCACTCCGTTGAAGTTGATCTAAATCATGATGAAATGTTCGAATCAAGAGTTTGTATTCAGATGTTGTAGAGTTTTATTTGAGTAGGAAGGATTCAGCTTCGAATCCTTCCAAAATGACACATCTCTCTCTATGTGCGTGTGTGTGTGTGAGAGAAATATGCACCTTAGATGTCATGTAATGGAACTCTGTCAGATGGCGCATCAAAAATCGGATGTATGTATGTATATGAGGAATAGTACCTTAAATGCCATCTAATGGAATTTCGTCAAATGGCGCATTGAAAATTCCTATCGTTCTTTTACGATCCGATATCACATTATAATTTTCATATTGTAAGACGTGCATATATGAAAAATCACGTGATTTGAAATTCATTTACTCATGTATCAAATAGTTGAAAATTTAACGATTTTTCAACATTAGAACAAAATAGAACTATTAGATCGATGATTAATTGAACTCCAATTTACATGATTGTTTATATGTACATATCTTAGGAGATGAAGATTATAATGTACGATCAGATCGTGAAAAAATGATAAGAAGATTGAAGTTTTGATGCGTCATCTGATAGAGTTCCATTAGATGATATCCGAAGTACATATATATATGAAAAAAAAATCAATATGCTAGATCCTCTTACAACTTTCATCAACCTGAAAAATGAATAATTGAGATGATGGAAACATTACCTGCCGAGCAACTCTAATACGGGTGTCTTAAAGAAATTTTTTTTTTCTTGATACTTAATGATAGATGAAATCATGAAATATTACATTTTGGAAAAGCCAAGCGGGTGCATAAGAGGTAGGTCAGACCTACATACACACCAGTGTGGGTGGACGCCCATACTGGAATTTATAAAATATATGGAGAAATTTATATATTTCTCTTCTTTTTAGATTAGTTTTACTAAAATAAAGATACTTTAGAGCTCTAACTCAAGTTGTAACTTATAAAAATATGTTTTTGGTGATTACAAGTTCAAGTCTTTCAAATACTTGTCTGCAATTTCTTCCCTTTTATATTCTCTATTTTCTTATTAAATTTACGCTCACATTGAAATTTTTATTGCATTTATACTCACATTGAAAAAAATCTTGCCTTCGCAGCTGTTAAGAGGCCTGGAAACTGTTAACAAGCTAAATAACAACAACAATGCCAACAATATAAACTATTACACGTGCATATTATTTTTTTCCTTCAAATTCAGTGATAGTCCTGTTGTAGTTTAAGAAAATTACCATTTGATACTTTTAAAAACAAATTACCGAACCTAGGTCTTATCTTATAACCTAAAGGGCCTGGGCTACAGCACTCATTCAATTGACCAATTTCAGAATTTTGAATCTATGAAATTGGGAGTAAAAGTGGGCCTGAAGAGGCCCCATTTTGAAGAAAGCGCCAAAATACTGAGAAAAGAACCCGCTTGCTTCGCTGCGCCTGCAGTTTCCGTGTCACGCACATTTTCCACTTATTCCCTGCTATAATGTCTCTATTTAAACCCCAATCCCAACGAAGATTAATTCCCACTGCCAAAACTCTCTCTGAATCACGCCTATAAATCCCAAAAACCCTCTCCCCTTTCCCTTTCCCTCTCCCTTTCTCTTCCTCATCTCTTCATTCCCCCCCAAAGCCCACTGTTTCATTGTTGGGGTCTGTCGTCTCTTCTTCCAGGTGAGCCGCATTTGATCCTCAAACTTGTTAAGTTTTGCGGCGAATGGGTCTGTTTGCATGTCTGATGACTTGGGTCTTCCCTCATTCTGTCAATTTTTGCTTGCATTGGTGATTGATTCACGGGTGAAATAAGTTTCGTGTTGCAGTTTTTCTCTTGTTAGTGTGATTTGTTTCGATTGTAAATTCTTTATTCGCATTGCGGTTTTGATTTCTTGAGTGAATGATGGTGAGTTGGTTTCGGAATTAGGGCTGTTTCCCGATTGTTATGAATTGCTTGTGGGGGATAAGGCTATAAACGTGTTACCAGGTTGAGAAATTGGTATTTAGATGATATAAACCATATACCCACTATTAGGAGTGAACAAATTGAAATTTTTGGTAACAAATTGAAAATAATTTGTTCTTGTAGAAGTAGATATTTGTGGGAAAGGGACATTTACCATTTTCCACCTTTGATGCACTCAACTTCATTAATAATATGGTTTAATTTTTGATGCCATCAATTGATGGGTATATTTCCTTTTATTTATTTATTGTTTTATATTCTAACATTTAGTCTAGTAATATAAATGAGAACAAGTGTTTTTTCCCCCTCTTGGGGAGGGGAATAAATGGGAACAAGTTGCAGGAAAGAATTATTCCAGGGTATACTGTGGGAATAGCTGTTCCACATAAATGAATAGGACTCATCATGTGAATAGAGAAACAGTCCTATTTCCATTGTGAAGCAAGAGGTAAAGTCTCTTTCCTCTTTTAACCAGACTTTTTGTTCCAACCGGATGTGCGTTTCTTCTTAATCTTAATCTTATTCTTAATCCTAGTCTAGGTTTCACTTGTTGCTCATCCAGTATTGTACGAGCAGCTCCAGGCTTGTGACAAGGAGAAATCACAATATTGACATGAGGATCAGTGGAAAATCTTTTAATGGATGTGTATAGAAATCTCTAGATGTACGACCTTTTTTATGTTTTTTTCACACATTTTATGTTTTAGGTGATGAAGATTAAGATGAACAGTTTGAATCGCCTAAAACTTACCCATTTAGTATTTATAAGTTGTCCCCTCACCTAAATTGCATGAGGTGTTACCTCACCTTCCGTTTCGTCATATACATACACACATACCAAGCAAAACAACGGCGAGGTTACTCCCAAACTCCTTAATAGTAGTTAACTCTGGCATATGCAGAGTAGTAGGTTAGGTTAGGTTATGAAAAGTTACTTTCTTTTTCATCCTTAATGGAAACATATTGTTCTATTTTCCTTAGCAAGTCAAGACAACCTGGTTGCATGAATGTTGCTGCTATCTGTACTTAGTTTCTAATTAACTGCATTTAGTTGTACCTGTATTTAGTTCCTAAATATATTCTATTTCTTTTCGAAAATAATGCTGTCTTACCATCCAAATAATTCATCACTTCTCTTTCCCTGATGTTGCGCAGAAGCCTTCCGCTGAAGCCTTCTATCTAGTTGCTTATCGTTCTTAACAGATGGATCTTTTCTTTCCGAAATTTCATTTTCTTTTGTTCTGAAACTGTTACCAGTTTAACATATGGATCCATCTTCTTCACACACTTTACAAACTGATGACGAGACTAGAGTGCTGGGAGCCTTGATTGAGGCCTTTCATCCATTTTTATCTCTTCAAGAAATAGCCTCTGCCTACTGCAGTGCAGGAAGTGATGTATGAAAGGCTAGTGAGATTCTATGCCAACTTCAAGAAAGCAACACCAACATTGGACACCATGAAAAGGACAATGGCATGAAAACTACACAATCAGAGGAATCAATTTGGGGGGGGGGGGATGAAAGCTTGATAAAACTTATGGAATCCAACTTGGATTCGGACTTCATTTCTGAAAAGGGGTCGGATCCAATTAGAGTTTCTTAATAACCGAATTACTTCTCCTTTTAGGATTTGGATTTCTTTTCTGAGTTGGGGTCAAATCCAATTGGGGTTCCTAAATTCCTAGGATTCTCTAACCATAAATATTGGTTAGAGCCATCATGAATTGTATCTCTTGTAGTACCCCTCTAGTATTCCCTTTATATTGATTGTTGAATCAATAAAATCTCTCTCTTGCCCTAAGGACGTTCGTCGTGGGATTGTGTATCGATTTCAAGAGCATTGGTTGCTATTTGGTGAAGATCGTGTGTCAATCTCAGAGCAGCATTGGGACTGTTTATAGGATTGTGTGTCGATCTCAAAACAGTGTCTGTATTTCTCAAGAAATCAGATTCGGTGGAGTAGATCGTTTTGAAAACTCTTCGAGGGTTTCGCTTTGAGGTAAAGATCCTATCTTTGTCTAGTTTTTGATCTAACTCTGTGTTTTCCGCATTGTTTGAGGAATCAATTGAAAAAAATGGCTGGAGATAAGAACGACTTCAATGGTGAAATCCGTGAATTCACATCTATTGAGGATTGATGTGGTGAAGTTCGACAGTAAGAACGACTTCATTATGTGGAGGAGATGTGAGGTGAGATGTATTGACGGCATCAAACCTCAAAAACACTCTACGATTGGAGAAAAAGTACAATTCTACTACTGAAGAAGATTGGGATAAGATGAAACTGACGGTGTGTGGCTTGATCAGGTCTTATTTGACATAAGACATCAAGTATCATGTGTTACATGAAACATCTGCTAGGCAGGTGGGAGATTCTGGAGAAAAAGTATCCGACAAAAAGCATCAAATCACGGTTGCAGTTGAAGAGAAGGCTTCATCATTTTTAGATAAAGAGAGGAATCTCTATTGACGAACACATGAATAGTTACACAAAGCTTCTTACAGACTTGATTAATGTTGATGTGAAGATCGATGAAGAGGATAAGGCGATAATTTATTAAATTCTCTTTCTGAAGAAGAATATGAGACCTTTACTTTTACCTTGATCAACGGAAGATAATCACTTAACTACAATGAGGTGTCTGCTGCTCTTGTGAATTATGAAGTAAGGAGGTAGGACAAATATTTTTTAAAAGTACAACAGCAGAGGCATTGACGGTAAGAGGCATGAGTTTTAATCGAAAGGGCAGAGGTGATCAGGGAAGATTGAAGTCCAAATTAAGTTTCAAAGATCGGAAGAAGAATTAGTGTGCCTTATGCAAGGAGTTAAGGCACTGGAAGATTGATTGTCTGACGGCCAAAGGTAAGAAAAAGGAGTCGAAGACGAGACAAATTTCACACAGGTGGTCAATACTCATGTCAGTACTTCACAGGCAGATGGATCAGACTCAGACTCATCAGTATTTTCTTTCTCTGTTACATCCTACTGTTAGTTACTCAGATAATATTGAGTAGATCTTAGATATAGGAGCTACCTATCATATGTGCCCGAACAGAGTCTGATTTTCTAGCTTTGAGAAGTTAGATGGATGTTTCGCTGTCATGGGTGATGATCATTCGTGTAATGTGGAAGGGATAGGTACAGTCCGTATCAAGTTGTTTGATGGGATAATACGAAAATTGAAGGAAGTGAGGTATGTATCTCAACTCATAAGGAATCTTATCTCTGTTGTGTTTTGAAAACGTTAGATCTTGTGATATCCATACGAGATGGTGTTCTTAAGATGACCAAAGGCTTAATGGTGGTTATGAAGGGTGTCCGCCGGAACAATCTCTATTACTTGAAGGGTAGTATAGTTACAGGTCAGGTTGAGACTTCTAGTTCTTCAGATGGTGTTTTCACACAGGTTTGACAGATGAGGCTCAGACATAGAGGAGAAAAGTTTTGCAAACTCCAGCAAAGAAGGGATCATTAGAAGGTGCATCTACCTGCAATATGAAATTAGTGAACACGGCGTTCTGAATAAGAAGAAGGTGAAATTCAATACCACTAATCACCACTCTGATGGTCTTTTGATTGTGTTCATGTAAGTATTGGGGCCTGCTAAGACTGCATCGCTTGGAGGTCATAGGTATTTTGTCTCTTTTATTGATAATTTATCTATGCATTGTTGGATATATCCCTTGAGACAAAGGTATGAAACTCTAGGTATGTTGGTGAAGTGAAAGGATATGATGGAGAAGCAGACTAGTAGGAAGATCGAGGAGTTACAAATTGGTAATGTTAAAAGATACAAGACCAATTCCTACAATTTGGTCAGAACACCGGTATTGGTACTCACTTCACAAATAGATTACATTAGTTAGCTAAAGAGCTAAATCGTTTCTTACTAGAGAAGGCTCAGTGTTTGTTGTCTAATGCACAATTAGACAAATCGTTTTGAGCTGAGGCGATTATATATGCTAGTTATCTCATAAATGGATTGTCATCGACTGTGATACGAGGTAAAACTTCTCTAAAGTTTGGTCTGAAAAAAACCGCTCAAGATCATGGTTTGTTGCGAATATTTAGAAGTCTGGCCTACTTTAGTGATAAAAATGGCAAAGTGAATCGGCAAGTAAAGATTTTGTATTTTTGGGTGTCAAAAAAATATGAAAGGTTACAGGTTATGGGACCCCAAAAACAAAATCGTGTTGAGTCAGCATGTCACATTTGATGAGACTTCATTGTTGAAGTCTACCGTCTCTCAGTAGGTGAAGAGGATGAAGACCAAGGATGTATCACAGCGGGTAGAGATTGATGCTACTCTACCACTTCTAGTTTGTTCGGGATCAGTGGGGACTTCACTGAATGTAATACCGGGTGGAGATCATGTAGCCAATTTTGATGCTGAACAGGTTGAAGACATTGATGAGAATGTCAAATTATTTGTAGCAATTGGAACCAACATAAAATCACGAAATTGGGTGAAAAAACATGAATCTCAAGTTTGTGACCGCGACAAACTCAAGTTGAAGGCTGTTGTTCTCCATGACGGCAGTAAGGAGGTTCATATGACTCAGCCAGGTCGGTTACTGCTGAAGATTCAGTTACAAGTGTTTGAGCTTGATGAACCTCATTTCAATGAATTACGGTTGACTTGATCCTTTGGGTAAGATACGCAGGCAGCCGTAGAGGTGCAGCCATTTGGTGATGCAATCCGTATGAACCTGTTTGGTTTTTCGAGAAGCGGATTAGAACTTCACGAAGAGGTGAAGAGTTGGACTTCACGTAGAGATAAAGGATTGTGATCTCGATGAACAGATGATCTTCTGGTGAGAAGACAGTTGAGCTTGCATAGGGGTGTGCATCCAGTTTGTTGAAGCCGATGATGTGTTTGGTGTGCTCTACTCAAAATTTAGGGACTGCCTTGAAGACATATGGACTGGAAACAGTCAGTCAGTTGGAGAGTCAGTGTTAGCTCATGATGGATTTTTTTAAGGTCATTTGGAATAGAGTTTCATTAAGTTACTGAGTTGAAGTCACGTTCGTTAGTCGGCTCGTATGATATTTCTCGTCGGTGAAGTGATGGGAAGACATGTATGGTGCATTCCGTTTGGATAGCTGAGCTGAAGTTGGAAGCTTACAGCCTTACAATTGATATTGGAGTTTGGTGAGAGTTATAGGTGACAACAACAAACTCAATTTGGATCTGGTGAGATCAGTGGAAATCAATTGTAAGTGTGTTGGCGATTCATCTTGAAGGAACAGGTTTCGTCTGTTGGCCAAGTCGAGATCGTGTGTCGATTCCACTGAGATCGTGTGTCGATTTTGTTCCGAGCGCTTAAGCCGAGATCGTGTGTCGATTTCACCGAGATCCATGTCGATTTTGCCAGGTGTTCATTGGATTTCGGCTCATATTTGAGAAATCTTCACCGAGGTGGAGAATTGTAGGGAGAGAGTGAGGAGATGAAACCTTGATGAAGCTTGTGAATCCAACTTGGATTCGGACTTAAAAGGAGTCGAATCCAATTGGAGTTTCCTAATAAGCGAATTATTTTTCTTTTTAGGATTTGAATTCTTTTATGAGTTAGTGTCAAATCTAATTGGGATTTCCTATTTCTGGAACTCTCTGGCTATAAATATGGATTAGAGCCATCATGAATTGTATCCTTTAAAGCATCCTAGTATCCGTTTGTATTGATTGTTGAATTAATAAAAACTCTCTCTTTATTGTCCCGAGGACGTAGACAAATTGTTGAATCTCGTTAAATATTGTGTTGGCTTGCTTTTTTCTCTTATTTTCTGTTCTTGTGGTGTGGGTACTTCTCCGCTGCATCTATCTCTATTGGTGGATCCCTCATGGTTGTTGTCTCGCACGCAACATCAATTGGGATAATGCGATGGATTCAAACTATTTTTGCAGTAACAAGGCATCAAAGCCAAAGAAGCTAAGTGCTACTGTAGGCATTAGGGCAAAGCATATGCTCGACCCAGCTCATTCTAAAGCGAAAATGGTGGAAGCAACCAAACCTTTGAAACTCGAAGTGAAAGGATCATCTGTAGACGAGCTTGAGACCGGATCTGTTAAACTAGAAAAGAACTCAGATCACAAGGACATGGAGGAGTTCTCTTTTCAATGCTTGGAGATGGTTTTAAGCTCAGCGTAGATGTGATTTGAAAAGTTCTAGGCGTTCTATTTCTTATGTACATAGATATGCACATATTCATGAGCACCATATGCATATCTATACGTATACATTTCTTATATGTATGTACCTTTCCATCATATATCTACTATAAATTACTATGTATGATACATTCATCCACTGACTTTTGCTCTCTCTTTTGCAATTAAATAAATTTCTACTATGGGATTAAGGATAGATGTTTATATTACTCTAGAACTTGCTATCACTTCCATTTTGCTTACATTTCACCATTAATATTTCTCACGAGTAGAACGTTTGAATTCCCAGGTTGAAACATAAACAAAAATTGATCATCATAGTTCAAACATAAACTTTTGTATGCCCGGGTTGAAAAAGTTTAATGATTTTGATCGACTTCTGTTCTTTTCCATCTTGTCACCTTCTGCAGCCCTCTTTGATATTTTGACTAAATGGAATGCGAGGGAGTATTCCTCTCTATTTCTCAACCTGAGTCGCACAACCCTCCTTCCCAAACACCCCACTCATACACACGATTAGTTATTGCTCTCTGTGCATCTGTAATAAAAGACCAATCTGGTTCCAGGCCCTCCGTCTTCATCTTCCAAGGATCATATCTCTCTAATATGATCCTTAATGCACCCTCCTAACCTTGGTTCAGAGCGCTTTTCCGGCGGCATGTGCACTTGTTAGAATATAAAGATATTATCCTCAACACTCACCACAAATTCAGAGCTAGTCAGGCTTAAATCTACAAGGAGTGCACTAAAGAAATTTTTTTTTTTAAAATATTGCTATGCGAAAGTCCAGGCATATAAAAAGAGCGCTCTACGTTCCGTGCTGGGGCATGTTAGAATACAAAAATATTACTCTCAAGTCTCACCACAATGTGGAGTTTTTGGTGAAGTGGTACCGTGACAAGGACTTTAATTGCAGTAATGCAAAACATGATTTTTAGTTTTCCTTGTGACATCGTTGACATAATTATGCCTTTTTCTAGTTTCTATTCAAAATCATTTCCTAATTTACATGTTTCCCAGCATCTCTTTTCTTTATCCTAGAACTTATTAACTAAATTGCAGCATATACAGTTCTGACACATATGTTTGAGACGTCCATAATTTGCTTAATGTGCTTATAACAGGTCATTAAGCTTTTGGAGAGAGAATCCATTAAATGGACTGAAGAAGATGGGAAGCCAGGGACGATATCAGCTGAACGAGATAGATCCGAGCTAACTGACGTTCGCAAAGGTTAGAACTTTTTGGCAGTTAGGGGATCCCTTTCTTTGTTCAAAAGTGAGTTGCAAAGGCAAAGAATATAGTTACCAATTTTGAAAGATCTATATAGATAATTTGTTTTGAAACTTTAGACTGACAGAAAAAGTGGGGAAAATGGGGAGAAAAAGGAAAACCAAAAAAAAGCGAAAGCAATTAATGCCGTGTCTTAAAGAAGGAACTTGGTAGATGCTAGTTTTGTGTCAGAACCCTGACCTTGTGTTGTTACTAGAAGAATGTATACATTCTGGTCAGTTTGAAGGAGTTGAAGGAGTGTTGATGATAGTGTTATATTATCCTCTCTTAATTGAACAGGATTGCCATGCCCTGGATTTTCTTAGAAAAATATCTTCTTTTTTCCCCCTTATATCACAGGAGCAGCATGTGATGTCTCAACTTTTCAATGCTTAATGAGGCGTATCCAAAGCTAATTGGTCTTGCTCTCAAAACATGTGATTATTCTTCATGATCGGCTCTTGCATTTCATGGCTAGTTGAATGATATTACAATGAGAAAAAAAGAAACATCTATATTTATTTGGGGCATATAGGTCGTAGGCTGATGCAAGCGGTATTTGAACCCCAAGTATCTTGCGCACTGCAAATATATTTTACCACTGTGCTACAGTGATGTTTGTAAAAAAGATATATATATATATATATATATAATATATTAATATATATATATATATATATATATATATATATATAATATATATATATAGAAATCTTTTAATTACTATAATAACCTTGAATGTGTCGCTAGAATATAGTCCATGATCTTTTAAGAGCTCTCTCAGAAAAATGGGTTAGACGTGGAAAAACAACTAAAGATTACAATGAGAAGATTGTGTGCAACATCTAATAAACTTTTACATACTATTTCTGTAAAAAGCGTGTGGTTGTTTATGGATCGGGTAAATAGGTTGAGTGCCAACAACATTAGAGAGATCGGGATTTGAGCCCAGTCGAAAACCCGTCCTATCCCTAAGTTAAATTCACAGTTGACAACAGTAGTATGGTAGTAAAAGTTAGGGTTTGTGGAGCGTACCTTTTACATGTGGCATAAGGGGCTATTTATAGGTGTTTTAGAGAGGTTTTACCCCTTTGTCAAGTTACCACATGTGTCACTTTCTAATAGAGGTAG
The DNA here is from genome assembly GCA_038442645.1 of Agave tequilana. Lineage (NCBI taxonomy): Eukaryota > Viridiplantae > Streptophyta > Magnoliopsida > Asparagales > Asparagaceae > Agave > Agave tequilana. Next base: position 53,061 of record JAVJIF010001152.1, on the reverse strand, counting down.
AGTTCTTGGGTGACAAGTCAGTCAAGGAGTTCCTATAAGTATAAGACTCTTGAATTGAGTTGGCTCTCTCTTCACGGCTGGTAGACAGTTTTGACCTAAAGTAGTTAAGTCTGACATGTATGGGCCAAGGTAGTTGAGCCCAACCTAAATGGGCTTAGGTGCTTGTGCTCGAGAGGTGGGCTCAGGAACCATGTCGGTGTTATGAAATTGATGCTTTCGTGGTGGGCCAAGGCTCAACTTGTGTGTGGGTCACGTGTCTCGCATTTTGGGCATGACCCAAAACACATACTGGTTATCTTGTCCATTTTCTTGTGTAAAAAGAAAAGAAAACATCGAGCTTATTGTTCTCCATCCTCTCTTTAGAAAAGGAAAAGGAAAGAACAAAAATAAGGAAGAAAATCCTTAAAGTTAACCTGGAAGAATTGTGATAAAATGTAACTTAAGTCATTTCTTTCTTTTTCCTCTTTTAATTAAAATTTTCCCTTGTAATTAAAATGTTAAAAACCATCATATTCTCTTAATTTGCTGTAGTTAGCAAGTATGAGTCCATCCTTTCACTTACAAAAGGAATGTCTTGGCCAAAAAAAACAAAAAGGAAAAAAGCTGCAAGAGGAATGGAATAAGCACTCTGCTACAAGCTAGGTTAAAATTACCAGTTTACTAATGTGACGGCATGTAAGAAATCTTTTCTTTCAAACTTTCAACTGCCCTCATTTTACGCAGCCAACAGTCTTTATTTCCCTTCACCCTAATCAAATCTACACCGCCAATAATCCCCCATTCGAATCCCACGACCAATAATAACCCGGTAACAGTTGAAACTATCAACAGTCAAAAATGCCGAACACCCTCGCTCATGTGTCCTCATGAGGTCCGAATGTTGCCCATCCACACGCTGCCCGCAGTCTCATGTAACCATTCCGAAAGCTGTCGTTAAGCATTGATGTTCGGTACCCACACCTTGCGGTGACCAGATTCCATCTTCTCCCCCAAAAACTCCCACTCTCACTCTATCCCCGCTAAAAGGCTAAAACCCTAGCTCCCCCGAAATCTCTCGCCGCGGTGAGGTCTGCTCCAATGAGGAGGGATTCAAAGGAGCTTTGTTCGAGGCCACTGTCATCAAATCACTCTCCAAGTACTGCAGATATACTGTAGCCTACTCCACCCTTGTCTCTGACAATATCACCTCCAAGCCCCTCGAGGACAGCGTGTACTGCTCCTTCGTGCGGCCGCGGCCGCCTCCTCGCTTGAGCTCCGGTGCTCGATTCGAGCTGCACTAACTCTTTGAGGCGTTTCATAACGACGGGTGGTGGAAGGGAGTGGTAAGTGAGGTGCCGGAAAAGAGCGATGGTCTGTATAGGGTTCCTTCCCGACTTCGAGAGAGGAGTTTGAGTTTAAGGGCGGGGAGGGAGGAAGCAGCTCGAGCGGGTTAAGGGGAACTGGATTGCTGTTCAAGATTAGGAGGTACTTCAATTTCGTAATTTTACTTGTCCAGGAAACTAAATTTGGATAAACTTTTGTTGTTTATGTTGCATATTTCTTTTTGAGAATGAAAATGATTTATTTACACGTATTTAGGGACAAGCAGTTGCTGTAATTTTACTCATCCGAATGTATTGAGTTCACACAAGAAACTGAGGTTGGATAAATTTTGTTGTTTATGTTGTGAATTTTATGGGAATGATACCAATTTTCATAATTTTAGGGCCAATTGTTGTGATTTTAGTTATCAGAATCTATTGAATTCAGAAAATGGTGCAAGAAACTACATTTGGATCAGTTTTGTTGTTAATGTAGCAATTTTTATAAGAATGATACCAACTGAGGATTTTGAGGGCTAGTTATTTTAATTTTATTTTTCACAATAGAAAATACGTTGAGTTCCACAGATGGCGCAAGAAACTAAATTTGGCAAGTACTCTGTATTTGTTTGTGTTTCATTGATTGGATAACCTTTCCTTTTTCCTTTTCTATCAAGTTTAAGTTCTAATGATTAAGAATTTAACTGTAAGTTATTATATCTCTCGGATTATAGATTGTAAGCTTAATATAATTTCCTCTTCAACTAAGTCAATCTCATTAACAAATCATCAGCAGGCCTTGCAATAACTATTTTATATGGGCCTTCACAAATCCATTTTCCTATTCTTTTATTTTTCTGTAGGAAGAAGAAGAGGATCTTACATTTGTTGTGGGAAGTCGGGTTGAAGTAAGCCGGGACAAAGAGAACTATGGAGCAGCTTGTTTGTTGGGACTGTCTCTAAGGTGATAGGAAAAAGCTACTTCTTGGTGGAGTATAAGACTCTAAGAGTAGATAATGATGGCAGTAGCGGAGTGTGCCTAAAGGAGATTGTTGATCTGCAATACATTAGGCCATCTCCTCACCCTGCGTCAAAGTTTGATGTTTTTTTATGTCTTAGAAGAAGTGGAGGCCTTCCATAAGGGCGGGTGGGTAGCTGGAGTGATATTGGAACTTCATCGTGACTCAAAGTACATTGTTAAGTCCAAGCACCATGAGGAGGAGATTGAGGTTGACCGGACTACAATAAGGCCTCGCTTTGATTGGACAAATGAGCATTAAGTTCGCTTTTCTCGGGTATCAAATAATTTGGTAGTCCTTAGTTCCAATTTCCTTCTTATTATCCATCTTTGGGCTTATGGTAACCACATGCTTCTCAGAGAAGTGTTCTTTTACTCTTTACTAGCTCTAATTCTTTCCACCATTGAGTTTTTACTTTGATGGGAGCTTTGTATGTTGAGATAGAGGCTGCTATTCTATCGGTCTGAAGTTTTAAAATATTCTAACATAACTAGCGAATAAAGGCATAACATCATTTTCTTTTTAATCCTTGAATAACTACTACTGCTACTCCTATTTATTATTTGTTTATTTGTGTATGCAATTACTTGTATGCTTATGTGTATGTGTGTTGTGAGCAGGCACTGTCGGAGGGTAAGTTTATCCTAATGGTTGGAATGCTTAATCTGGTTCCTTGCATGTTCATGCTTGTGAAATTGAGTACAAGGAAGGAGGACATGTAGCCATTCTTCCTGAATAACACTACTCTTCAGATGGCATAGCTCAGACACCACTTTATTTCCTCCTATGGGAGGGTTATTGGTTAAAAACCTGTGGACTCCTTGAGTTGACATAGGAGAAGATTCCTCTGAAAAGGGAGGGGGAACACCAACCACTCCTTTTGAAAAGGATTTCTTAAAATTAAATAGTTGAACGTAGTTTAGTTAATATTTACTTCTACCAAAAAGATAAATATTTTCATCTGAGTAATCTGTAAAGCAGATATGGTCATTGTCTATGAAGTGTTTTTTTGAATTCAAAGCTTTGGACAGTTTATTTCCTTTCATTTTCATGAATCAATATGCTCAAGTGCACATCATCTCAACTAGTGCTTGGATGAGCTGCATCTTCCCTGTACAATCGCTTTTTTACTGATCCTTGTCCATTGTTTCCTTGATGTTCAATGGTTCAGGAAAAGAGTAGCAAGTCACCAGGTTCGAGGGGAACAAAATCATATAGTCACAGACGAAAATCCCATGCTGTCATAAGATCCACTTTCCCCATTTCAGCAGCATCTTTTGGCGATAATGATGGTGAGGCTTGTGGGAGATCCAATGCTGCAAGTTTGAAGGCTAAGTCTGAGGAGCCCAAGGTGGAAGATAGGATTGAGATATCTCAACCTCGCAAGAAGTTGAAAAGAGGAAACTCACTGGAAGAGCACCTGAAGCTGGTAGATCAAATGAAGTCAGTTGGTCGTAGATGCAAACGAAGATCCCGCTCTGGCAAACGGTCTAGTCTTTCTGTCGTTGTACTTTCTTCCAGCAATAATAATGGTGATGTTGCTGGCAGGTTTGGTGCTGTGAATTTGAAGGATATGAAGGTCGAAGAGTCACCTCTGAAGAAAGGGTCGTTGAGTCTTCTCAACCCGACAAGAATGCAGAGAAAGGAAAATCACTAGAACACTTGCATTTGGTAGGTAGCTTATTGATAGATTGTGGTTCTAAAAGCCCGAGAAATGTAGAAAAAAGTTCCCCTGATGGGCCGATTGCAGAAGGCATCCCAGCTTTAGTTACTGAAGAACATCATTCCAAGAGGCCTTCTCGTCCGCAAGTGGGAAAAATCACTCTCTTTAACAAACGAACTACATCATGAACTAGTATCCACAGTGGATGGTACTGAATCAATAAATGTTGTTGAAGGATCTTCTAATTTCTCGGGGGATGTATCAAAACATCTGTTGAAGACAGGTAATTTTGGCCACTCACCAGTTCGAGATGAACCTGTCAAATTTTTTTTCAGTTGCAGATTGGAGAAATTGTAAAGTTGGTTGTGCTCTGACAGGAAATGCAAAGAGGCGAAGAAAGAAGCTCGTTATACGGGCCACACATCGTAAAAGAAAGACTCCTAATTTGTTGTGAGTCAATAACTCTCTGTTACTGCTTTTGACGATTAAATGTGTTTACCCTGATATAAATCATTTCTCTTACCCTCTTATTTTTCCATTCTCTAAGGAGGATGCGAAACAGCATGCAGAGGAGGAGGTGAACGAACATAAGAGAGACAGACCTTCAAAGAAGTTATGTACATGGATGGCAAGTGTTGTAATTTCAAATATACTGCAGCTTAGTCTGCCTATCATCAGAGATGATGTCTGTTTTTGAAATTGGTAGCCATGGAATCCAAACAGTTGGAGGAAATGAAAGAAACACTGGTGGGTAGTGAAGCTAGAAGGGAGTTGGGTGAACCGTCCAATGGAACCTGGGATGTTGATGTATCACACAATGTTACATCAGTGTGCCTTGAGAAAGTAATAGAGTGCAGTGAATCTCTGATGACTATAAATACCAAAGGTAAGTCTGAATTAGCCTGTTAACAATTTAGCAGGCAAGCCATTTTTCTGAATCCTTTTACTTTCTGTGCAGGAAAAACTCCTTATATTTGTTTATGCAACATGGCAGCAGACATCATGGAAGACTCTCCTGAAACATCAGAAATAGAGCCGTCCACTGTAGTTGCCAATTGTTCAGTACTCAACTATCCTACAATAACCCATATTTGAATCTTTCAACTGTAGGATTGCTGAGACTGAAGCTGAAGTATGAACTCAGGTGCTTCCTTCCGAGCAAGATAACATGGGCGATCATGACAACTTTATTCCAAATGGATTAGAGAATGTGGCTGAGATGGAGAGGTTAGTGATGATGATCCCACACCTGATGGGCTATTACTTCTGAAGGAATATGATGCTTGTGAGCAGAATGAGGTTACCACAAGTGGGTCACTGTCAGAAAAGGCTTTTGTTGAGATTGAAGATAGGGCTCCTATATGACAGCCCAAGCAGCTTATCAATTTCCAGTTTCCTAGTCATGATGAGTTTACTCCGGGTGGCCACTGTCAGAGAAGACTGTTATTGAGATGGAGAAGGCTCCAAGTGATCTTACACTTAGTGGTTCGTCACCTACCAAGGAGGATATTCGTGACCCTGATGAGCTTACTCCAAGTGGGTTGCCAGCAGCAAAGGCTATTATTGAAGTGGAAGAAAGGACTGAGATTGATTCCATGCCTAGCAGGTCATTATCGAATGAGGTAGCCTTGCCTTTCATTAAGGAGTCTTCAATGTGGGAAATTGTTGAGTCAATGGAAGTATTTCACATAATGCCACAACATTCACATTTCCATCCACTGGAGCAGTATGAGGTAGAGTTCGCGAAGGAATGGCTATTGGTTTGATGCTGACCTTTGCCAGTTTGGTTGACAACATTCAGAAGCTGCAGGTAGTGATTCCCCAGGTATTTTTGAGGAAAAATTAAGAGCGTTTATACCCTTAAGAGTTAAAAGGTTTTAAGTGTTCACTTTGTACGGTCTCATCTTGAGAAATTACAAGAGATACATAGTAACAGTAGTGACTCTGAGGGCAAAAAGGTGTTTTTGAAAGAGAAAATAATGGAGGCGGAGGAGGAGAAAGACCAACTTGATGCATTGGTTGCTGCACATGATAAAATTATCATGGACTTGGAAGAAAATCTCTATCGTTACCAAGAGAGAAGGCAATCTGTGCTTTTGGGGAGGGATAGAAAGGATTCTGAGATTATTCAATTGAAAATAAATCTGCAAGCAACTGAAGAAGCCTATTTTTCTGCAAAAGAGCACTTTAATGCTGTTTTAGATGCTTCATGGGAAATGTAACATGACCTTATTCAATCAGGTCCGTACACTTAAATTTTGTGCAAGTAGCATGCACATTAAAATTGAGTAATATTTTTTTCTCTCTCATTATCATTTTGTGAAGCTTTTGAATCAGTTGCTCCATGATCTGGTGATTTGGATGACAGTAATATCACAGCAGTCTGCGGTCTGATCATGTTAAATATGTTTTATATTAGCTCATCCTGAAATATTCTTGCTATTTTTCGGTTTTGGCCTTTCAGGGTAACAATTAATATGCTGTACATCTTGACATATTGTGATTCTTATGTGAAAGCTCGACATACATCTATTAACATGGAACCTTAATATGCTTGTAGATCTTGACATATTGTGAGAGACTCATATCCAGTATTTTTACTTTCTAATTGCTGAAGGTCCAATAAAAATGATATTCTACGGCATTGTTTATGGGAGTTTTAGTGTATATGGTCGCATCTGCTAGACACACACATAATTGCACCGGACATCATCATATAATGATTCTACAAGCTGGACATTTGTACACACAATGTCAATGCATATATCCAAAGGTTGAAGATTGTTTACATTAAATGCATATTAATATGGGAAGTGCATGCTCTGTGGATTTGTAAATGAATCTGTTGATCACATTTTTCTTCATTATAGATCTATTTTCTGCCAATTTGAAACACTTGAAGCATATTTGAAGATTAGTGGCCGGCCTCCCTGTATGGCATATCTCTGTACTGGATGGCATTTGGGAGAAGGTTCTGTAGTGGACAGATTTGAATGTGGGATATTACTGATGGCAATGGTTTCGACTCTGGAGAACTGTTGGCAAAGAATGCAAGTAATTTCTCCGAGAAGTTCAGAATTTCTTGATACTTCTTGATGCGCTTTATTAGTTTGGTGGAGTTTTGGGCAGGCACCTTCAAAAAAGGCTATGAGAAGATGTCTTCTGGAGATTGTCCTTGTGGGGTCACTGGTGGATGGTTAGTGGCCGCCACTTATGGAGGCATGTTCCTTGCCAGATGGTGCTTGAGCAGAGAGGATGTTATCTAGATGTTGGGCCTTTTTTTTTCTTCTTTCTTTTTATTTTTATTTATTATTATTTTTGTTTTGTTTTCGAACTTTTGGTGATATGCAGATACTAGATATACTCTATTCTGCTTTGGGGTAGCGGAGTGATCTTTTACTTTTGACCCCTGGGGGAGGAGTCTTTTTTATATTGCAGCATAAAAATCCTTTTTTGAATTTCTGTACTTTGGTTCTGTGAATGAAATCCTGGATGGAAGCTCCAAATAAATATTTTTGGGGACTGGGCTTACACTAAATGGAGGAACTTTTGAGTCCCGCTGTCGTCCAGTGAACAAGCAACAACAACACCCCCCCCCCCCCCCCCAACCACCCCCCCCCCCCCCCCCAACCACACACACACACACACACACACACACACACACACAAAGGCCTTGGCCGCAGCGTGCAGCTCATCCTCTTGGCATGGCTCCACTGACGGTGCCATCAACTCTGCCTAGTTGCCGACTTTGGCTTATGGATGTAGACCTAACAGCAGCGTGTGGGATGGATCTGATCAACAAACTGCTCTGAAATAGGATGATATGAGATTTGGCTTTGGGGATCGCGGGGAGATCAAATCAGCGAGGTACTCAGCAACGAAGAGTCTGGCATGCAAGCAACCTCAGCAGCGAAGAGTCTGGCGTGCAACGAGAGCATTCTTTATTTTGAACTCCATGAGGTATCAAATTGGTTTCTTGATTACTCAATGTTACCAAAAAAATTGCTTGTTCTATATTACTCGTTAGAATCTTAAGTATTGCTATTGGTCTATGCCATTCTTTGAAACTTCTAGTGTGATTTTAGAGCAATGTGGTTATGGGTTTGGCAGCTTTTGGTTTATGTTCTAAGACAATCCAGGTTGGATCTTCTTGAAATCTATCTAATATATTCTAAAGAGGAAATTACGTGTTCTGGTCCTCTAAATGAAAATTCAAATGTTGGGCTTAACCTTTTTTTTTAAAAAAAAAAAAATTATATCATCCTTTTTAACACTTCTCATGTGATTTTTTTGTGTTTGCAGATTTTTGAACTCTGATCTGTAATAGGTAAGCAAATAGTGTATAACCAATGTTTGAACGTCTGTTTTGAGGAATGTCTCCCCGTTTGCAAGTTTTACAAGGTCTAGGTTTTATTTTCAATTTTTATGGATATTTCTCATGCAAGATGTTGATGCTGCCGGAGTTTATCCAGAATTACTGGTATTATTTTTTCAATCCTTTTCATGGTGTCTCTCTTAAGGGGAAAAAAAAAAGTAATTTGGAAAAAACGTCTGGTGTCATTCTTGCTTTGACGAAAACCACTACTTATTGATTCCTTAATGGTTATAGTCTAGGCCAAAGATGACCTCATTTCCCAGATCTTGTCTACACTACTGAACACTTGCATGCATTATTGGTTAGCTGTGATCATTGTAAGTTTGCTGTCAAAGCTTCAATTTTACATCTTGTCTGGACTGGGTTATATGATTTGATTTCTCTGATGAAGGTATTTATGGTGTTTATTTTTATGAAATCATAGCTATAATCAATGTCTGCCAGGAACTGAAGATTGTTTTTGCTTGAATATGTTGTGTTGAGATCTGTTGATGGTTGCTTGGTGGTGAAGTTGAGAGATTGTTTTCTGTTTACCTGGGTCTGTTTGTCAATGAGCTAGTGTGCTGTACTTGTGATATATCATATATCTCTTGGAATGCATGAAAAAAAAATATCAGAATAGTTTTCTGATTTGAGGTTGTTCTGAAGTTAGAATGTACAATTTAGAAACAGTTGCTATGTTGTTGTTGCTAGTATGTGTTGAGGGAACTCTTCAAAATTTTGAATTGTAATTTGATGAAATTTCTTTCTTGTAATTTTGTTATCATGCAGTGTTAGGTGAAGTGATTGTTTTGGCCTTTTAGGCAAGAGAATGAACATCAATATCAACGGGGGTGGATGTATAGGATTCATCTTCCCTCCCTTCTGACAATCACCTTTTATTATTATTATTATTATTATTATTATATTATTATTATTATTATTTTTTTTTTTTTTTTTTTTTTTTTTTGATATCCTGAAACGTACACCACTTCTTATCTCCTCCTGTACATGCACCCAGTAACATCCTTATGCAGAATATCGAGAAGGTTCCTTGGGAAGTTAAAACGCTCAAAGTTTGCAAGCCAGTCCGATCTGCCATTGGCTTCCCTGAACACGTGAGATATATATGGCCTGTTTGGTTTAAGGGTGGAAGTGAGGAAGTGAGGAATTGAGGAAGTAGTAATAATTCCTTTTGGAACTTGGGAATTGGTTAATAAGTTTTTCGGTGTTTGGATGTTGTTGAGAAGTGTGGTTTGAAAAATATTTGTCTTTTCCGGTGTTTGGATGGTAATGTGAAAGTGGAAGTGAAAAAGTTGACCACAAAGTTGACCGTAAAATAATATTAAAATAAAAATTAATTAAGAAAAATAAAAAATAGACTGTAATTAGAATGCAAGTGAGATTTACATGATCAAAAAATTAACTGTTTTGTGCTACAATTTATTACAAATGAGATTTACATGACCACAAAATTAACTGTAGCACTCTGGAAGTGAGGAAATAGTTGTGTAAAAGAGAGAAGATAAAAGGAAAAGAGGTTTTCTTATTTTCCTTTTCCGGTGTTTGGATAGTTAGGAAAGTGAGCAATTATACTTCCCTATTTCCTTACTTCCGCCCACTTCCTTACAACCAAACAGCCGAGATACATGAGCTTCTCTCAGCGTATTCTTGCAGTCCAATATGAGGCAACCACCTCCAAACTCATTTCTCTCCTTGAGTGTGTTAATATACGAGATACATGACCTTTTAGTCTGTTGCTTGAATATATCTTTATTTTGCTATTTCCTTTTATTGATCCATAGTAGCTGGGTTTAGGGTTGAAATGGGCTATGGCTGGCCCAAATCCATGGGCCAACACAATTTTTTTCGGTATATAGATAATGAAAACAGTACTCTGAGTCATGTTTAGATGTAAAATTTACAGCTCAGTTTATTCTTAGGTTGTGTCAGGAGTTACTCTAATTCAGCACGACGTAACACCATGGCATGACCCTTTTAGGGCGCGAATGGACCTCTGATTGAGTCTCCAATTAGAGGCATGATTACACGTATTATTTAATGACTTATTAATCTGTTAGCTATCTAAATTAGATCTCAACATCTCATTTGAGTCATTTACTATATCATTCTTACTCATATTCTAAAACAAATAACAAAAAGGGAAACCTCAGTGCTCCTGACTCTCTTCTGTCAGATTAAACACAAGTAGATACAAAATAGGAGGCTCAAATCGGGCGCTAATGGGAAGTCCAGTACGATATTCAGTGAATTGGTACATGGCGTATATATCTAGACCAATACAATACTCTGGGCTGTGTTTGAGTCTACTTGTTTTTACGTGGGTCGTCTCTGATCTTGGTTAGGCACGCCACGGCACAGCCCTCTACCAACCTAGTTACCAACCCTAACTGGGTTGGTTCAAGAGGCTAACAATTTATTGTGCTCCAATTTTAAGCACTCAATCAGTTAGCATTGGAGTTTAAGAGAAGATTCTGCATGGTAATCAGGCTGAGCTTGAAGAAGAGATGTATTTTATGACTTAGATGGCTCTTTTTGTTGTTTTATGAGCAGATTCTTCTCGTTTTCTTACAGAGAAAATGATAGCCTAGAGGAGTGTCGCCCCACCCCCGTTGTGTTTTTTTCCCCTTCGAAACCTGGAGAATCTATGGATGGCTGGCGAAATTAATTTTGAATTTAAGTGAAACTTATTCTTCTGTGATCAATGCTGAATAATTTTGGGTGAAAAGGCCTTAGCTTGATTTCATTTATTCATTGAATAAAACACTAATAGGTCTGAGAGACATGAGTGTAATCGATTACAACTGCCAAGTCTGTGCTTCAGTCAATTTTTGAAATGATTGTCACAAATGTATCTCATTTAATGGACAAATTACTATCTACGGTTAATATTTGGAGTGTCTCATATTTATTGGAGAAGAATTCAGGTTCTGACAGTTTATTAATACGGATCTGTTTTCTGTTTTGGCTTGAATATGGGTTTCCTATTTCTCCGCGGCGATGCTGATTTGGTTATTGGAGTTAGGGGTGAGCATCGGTCGGTTCGGTTCGGTTTTGCTAGTTTTTGCAAAACCGAACCAAACCGAATAGACTTAGTAACCGAACCGAACCGAATCAACTCAGTTCGGTTCAGTTTTTCGGTTTTTTCGGTTAGGTCAATATATTGCCATCATTTCTTACATTTTTTAACCACCATTATATTATCATCCTTTAATATTTTAATCTCAAATATCCATTACCTAAATTAGAAATAAGAAAAAGATTCTAAGCTTATTGTGAATTGAAAATTTCATATTCTAAAACTTTTACACCGTATTTGAGCTCTTATATTAAAACTCATATAATTATTACTAACTTTTAATGATAAGAATGAAAAAAGGAACTATATTAATATAAATATTATTCTCAATTGTGATGTTGTACTTAATATTGCTTTCACATATTCAACATAACAAAGACGGTATTACTGAAACTAATGAGATAAACTTCCACCAGTTTTATTATGAATTATATGATTCACTAAATTGAATTTGAGTAGGTTAATATATAGGGTAAGAAATTCGGTTCGGTTCGGTCTATTCGGGTTTTAGAACACAAAACCGAAATTCGATCGAATTAGAGCGGTTCGGTTCGGTTCGAATTCGGGTTTCGGTTTTTGGTCGGTTATTTCGGTTATAACCGAACTCTGCTCACCCCTAATTGGAGTTTGTGTTGAAGTAGGATCATCCTAGGTGCCTATATAAACCCCTTAGGGGTGGCTTTTTGAAGGTGTGTCAAGAATTCAAGAGAATTTCAGATTTCCATCATTGAGAGTTATGAAAGAGAGATCTTCTTGTAACTCTTATATTTTCTTCTCTGTTTTTCAATAAACATTTCTCCCCTCCTTCACGTGGACCTAGGCACATTGCCGAATCACGTTAAATTTGGTGTTTTTTTGGTTGTGTAGTGATTTAGTTTCAATTGCTTGCTAGCGGTAAATCTTCTACGCATCCGCTTCCACTGCCGAGTCTTCAACTTGGTGTTTCTCTATTGTTTGATCGGTGATACATCATCAACAATTGGTATCAGAGCGATGGCTAGCAAGATGACCACGATAACCAAGTTTGAGGTGGAGAAATTCGACGGGAAGTCCAACTTTCTATTATGGAAGATGTCAGTAACATCATTGCTCATGAAAGAGGGCACACACAAGGCCCTTCTTGGTATTGAGAAGAACTCATCGAAGATGGAGGGTGATGAGTGGAACTACATTGACTTTTGCGCAATGACGATGATCATACTATGTCTATCAGATGAGGTTCTCTATACGAGATAAACGAGGAGACAATTGCTAATTTTTGATGTAGGCTGGAGAGCCTTTACATGTCGAAGAGTTTATCGAGCAAGCTCTTCTTGATGAAGTAGTTATACAGCCTTCGGATGAAAGAAGATACGCCTATTTTACAACATCTCAATGTTTTTAATAAAATTTTAAGGAACTTGTTAGCTCTAGAGGTTAAGCTAGAAGAAGAAAACAAAACTCTTCTGTTACTTTCTTCTCTTCCATCACCACTTGGTAACCGCCATCATGTATGGTAAGGAGACCTTAGAGTTAGAAAATATCAGGCAGATGCTCCAGAATAACGAGCTGGTGAAGAAAACAAATTCTACGGAGGAGACCTTAGGATTGTTTGTTAAGGGCGAGAGGGGAAGATCAAAGAGTAAGGGACCCAAAGGGATTCAGAGGCTTCTAACAATTTCTCTTACTACTTTTGTAATCAGGGCATATCAAGAAAAATTATATGAAATACGAGGAGATGCTGAAGAGGAAAGACGACAAAGATTCTGATGCGGTTAATACTAGTGCAAAATTAGATCAAGCCGGGATTGTCGAAGAAGTAGATGAGGATTCATGTGATGTCTTGACGGCTGAGTCAAGGAAAAGGTAAAACTCAGATGCTTGGTTACTCGACTTGGGGTGCACATACCACATGTGTCCAAAAAGAGAGTGGTTCAGTACTTACAAGCCTTATGATGGAGGCTCTGTCCTGACGGGAAACGACGCTGTGTGTAAGACTGTTGGCATCGGCAACATCCGTATGAGGATGTTTGATGGACAGGTTCGAACCTTCACGAACGTTCGACACATTCCGGATTTAAAAAAGAATCTTCTCTTGTTGGGAGCTTTGAAAGTTCGAGGGTACAAGTTTTCTGGAGCATATGGAAGAATCAAAGTTATTTAAGGCTCCATGACGATTCTCAAAGGAGAACGGACAACAAACTTGTACAAGTTGACAGAAAGCATTATTGTTGGTGATGTTTCAGCAGCAATAGAGAAGGAGGATACTACAAAATTTTGGCACGTGCGTCTTGGACGCATGAGTGAGTGAGGTCTTCAAGCCCTACACAAAAGGAATGCTCTACCATGTATCAAATATTGCAAACTTGATCTTGTAAATTTTGTATTATGGGTAGGCAACGTAGAGTAGCTTTCTCTACATCTCAGCACAAGACAAAGAGCTTGCTAGATCTTGTACATATGGATGTGTGGGGGCCTTCGACAGTAACATCCATTAAGGGTGCTAGGTACTATGTTACTTTCATAGATGATTTTTCAAGGAAAGTTTGGGTATACTTCTTGAAGTAGAAATAAGAAGTATTTCAGAAGTTCAAGGAGTGAAAAACTATGGTGAAAAATCAGACGGTGCGGAAGGTGAAAGTCTTGAGGTTCGATAATGGAGGCGAGTACACCTTTAAAGAATTTAAAGATTACTTAGCAAGTAAGGGCATCAAACACCAGCTAAGTATTTCATAGCGAACAGAACAAAACGGAGTAGCAAAGCGCATGAATCAGACACTTATAGAATGTGCCCGCAGTATTAGATTGCAGGCTGACATGTCAGAAGGATTTTGAACAGAGGCGGTGAATCATGTGAGTTATCGGGTAAACATGTCACCATCAACAGCTATTGATCTTCAGATCCCAGAAAAGATATGGCAAGGAGAGTCTAGTAGACTATTCAACCTTACAGATTTTCAGTTGCCCGGCATATAGTTTAGTTGATAGTCAGAAAAGAAACAAACTGGAGTCCAAGTCTAAGAAGTGCATTTTCATCGAGTTCACCAAAGGAGTCAAAGGTTTCAGACTTTGGGATCCCGAGAAAAGGAGCACATTTACCAGCAGAGATGTGATCTTTTACAAAGAATCAATGTTGCAAGAAAAGTCAGAGGCGGAGGATAAAACGCAAGGTGAAACTTCAGACAGTTCGACAGACACTCAGGAAAAAGAAGTTGAGCTCTCAGAGAGTCCTAAAAGACCTGAAGAGTCATAAGAGGACTCCTCAGATTTAGATAGAGACGAACATGAGGCTATTCAATAGCAACCTAGATCGTTGAGGTTGTTAGTTAGAGTTACGGTGCCACTAATAAGGTATGGCTGAGAAGATGATCATGTCTCTTTCACATTATTAATAGAAACAGGAGATCCTGAAAGTTGTAGGGAGGCGATTGAGGCAGATGACCACGGTAAGTGGATTACAACCATGGAACAAGAGATGGAGTTTTTGGATAGAAATCAAACATGAACATTAGTCGATCTTCCAAAGAACTCAAAGGCAATAGGTTGCGGATGGGTATTTTGCAAGAAGGACAATAAGCAGACAAGGTAAGGTTAGCTGTTAAAGGATATGCTCAAAAGGAGGGTATTGACTACAATGAGATTTTTTTCTCCTGCAATCAAGCATACATCTATTCGGATGTTCTTGGAGATAGTTGTTCAGTTTGATTTAGAGTTAAACCAGATGGATGCTAAAATAACGTTTCTGCACGGTGAGCTGGAGGAGAAGATATACATGAAACAACCTAAATGTTATATTTAGGAAGGCAAAAAAATAAGGTGTGTCTTCTAAAAAAGTCCCTCTATAGACTTAAGCAGTCTCTCAGACAGTGGTACAAACAGTTCGACTCTTTCACGATCAAGGCTAGATACAACCGATGTGAGTATGATAGTTGTGTTTATTTTAAGCAGAGTGATGATCCAACATATTTGCTGTTATATGTGGACTGATTGCTGTGAAAAACAAGATACATGTTCAGAAGCTTAAAGCTCAGCTCAAGAAGAAATTTGACATGAAGAAATTGGGAGAAGCCAAGAAGATCATAGGTATGGAGATCACTCGAGATAAAGGCTCAAACAGAGTTTGACTATCTCAGGAGAACTATGTTCTCAAAGTGTTGAAGAGATTCAATATGATAGAAGTAAGACCAGTCACTACTCCTTTGGCAGGCCACTTCAAATTATCCTCCAAGCAGTAGAAGAGGAGATGTCTCGAGTACTATATGCTAGTGCGGTGGGATCACTCGTGTATGCTATAGTCTGCACTAGACCTGACTTAGCCTATATAGTTAGTACTGTAAGTCAATTCATGTCAAATTCAGGAAAGCAACATTGAGAAGTAGTGAAGTGGGTGCTACAATATCTGCGAAGGACTGCGATACTAGGCTTGGTGTTTTAGAAATTGGAAACAAGAAAGCCTAGGGTACTACAAAGCTATGTTGACGCAGATTATGCGTGAGATCTTGATCAGCGAAGATCTATGACGGGCTATGTGTTCACAGTAGTTGAATGCGCCATTACTTGGAAGGCAGAGTTACAAGATACAGTTACTCTTTTAACAACAGAGGCGGAGTACATGACTGCAATTGAGGCGTCAAAAAAAGCTTTGTGGTTGTAAGGATTGGTTGAGACGTTTAGTATCATACATGATTCAGTTCGGGTTTATTGTGACAGCTAGAGTGCGATTCATCTTGCTAAGGATTACAGGTATCACAAGCAGATGAAGCACATTGATGTGAGGTATCACAAGATACGTCAGCGGGTCATAGTTGATAAGGTGATCGATTTGGTAAAGATCAGCACGATGAAGAATCCAGCAGATATGATGACGAAGACCATTTCAGTAGAGAAGTTCAGAGCATCTTTGAACTTCATCAAGATTCTTCAAAGGTAAAGTGACGAACGGACTCTTGGAGGGAGCCATGTGAAGTCACAAAATGGGGAAGAAAGGAAGACGAATGAAGTAGAGGCCAATTTTCTACGGAAGGACTCAATGAAGATGAGTCAAGGTGGAGATTGTTAGTATTTGAAGTGCATCATATTCATTGGAGAAGAATTCATATTTTGGTAGTTTCCTAATACGGATCTATTTCTTGTTTTGATATGGATACATGTTTCTATTTCTCAGAGGCGATGCTGATTTGGTTATTGGAGTTTGTGTTGGATTAGAATCATCCTAGATGCCTCCCTCAGGAGTGGCCTTCTAAAGGTGTATCAAGAATTCAAGAGAATTTCAGATTTTCACCATTGAGAGTTGTGTGTGAGAGATCTTCTTGTAACTATTGTATTTTCTTCTCTCTTTTTCAATAAAGATTTCTCCCCTCCTTCTCGTGGACGTAGACACTTTGCTGAACCATGTTAAATCTGGTGTTCTTTGATTGTGTGGTGATTTAGTTTCAATTGCTTGTTAATGATAGATCTTCTACGCTTCCCTTGTGTTGTCGAGTTTTCAACTCAGTGTTTCTCTATTATTTAATTAGTGATAGATCATTAACAATTAGTAAAAGTCAATTTTTTAAATGGTTGTCCCAAATGTTATCTCATTTAATGGACAAATTGTTCACACGCTGTCTACAAGTCTTTAATTTTTTTTTTTTGTTTTGTTTTGTTTTGTTTCTGTTTGATTGAATTGATGTCAGTAACTTCTCACGGAACCACACTTTCTCAAATAAAGACTATTTGCACAGCAGCAGTAAAACTGGAATGTCTCCTCACATTTTTCTTCATTACAGAAAGCAAGCATTCCTGACGGAAAATATCCACTGACAATTTTTTTCCTCAAATAAAAATCCATTCTTCTCACGGTTGCCGAGGCAGACTGGATCGGATAACCAACGAGTTCTTGCGCGAAAGCGGGTCAACATCGGGTCGGATTTCTTCCGTGGCAGACCCCATCCGGAAAATCTCAAAGTTCATGTTATTTAACTGTGTTTTTCGGGTAAAAGAATCTGATCGGTTTTTTTCCGAGCGCTCTGGCGGTAACTTCACCTCCGGGTTCCCAGAACTCTGCTGTCCTTTTCACTCCCCCATACACATCAACTCTCCCGCCAAATGATCTCTTCCTCTCTCTCTCGGTCCTAATCTAGCTTCCGATGGGTCGAAACCCTAGACGCCGCCGGGATGCCTCTCCTCTTCCTCCGCCGACCGCGGCCTCACTTTTTCAGTGGGATCCTTAGTGGAGGTCGGATCCGCCGAGATCGGGTTCCGAGGCGCGTGGTTCGAGGCCACCGTAACGGAGATCGTCTCCAAGCGGCGCCGCTACAACGTCTCCTACTCTTCCCTCGTCGTCGACGAGTCCTCTCTGAAACCGCTCAAGGAGACGGTGCTTCGCTCCAGCGTCCGGCCTCGGCCGCCGCCGCCGGACCCCACTGCCGTGTTCGGGCTCCATCAGTGCGTCGAGGCGTTCCACAATGAGGGTTGGTGGAAGGGAGTGGTGAGCAAGCTGCCGGAAGTTGGTGGCGATTGCTTGTATAATTTTGTTTTCCGACATCGAGGGAGGAGTTTCGGTTAAGGCGGCGGAGATGAGGCGGCGGCTGGAGTGGAAGAAGGGGAATTGGGTCCCTGTTGAAGATGATCAGGTGAATTTCTTTTCATTTCTTGATTTTTCTTCTTCCGTCTTTTTTTTTTAGGATTTTAAATATTTTTATCAGTAATTTTGAAAAGAAAGCATATGGATCAAGATTCCTGCGGCCTTCTTGCTAAAATTTAGTGCTTTCAAAAATTTTGCCTAACAAATTTTACCGGTTTTTTTGCTATTTAATTTGTTGCATTTTCTACTTTAGAATGCTAATGCATCTTGCTATTGTTTAGTTGAACTTGAATTTATGGTACTTTTCATTGCAATAGTTTCTTTTTATTCTAATTGCTCGGCATCCAAATTACTGCTTTCTTCGATTATACCTAAATAAATTTTGGTGCCATTCTGTAAGTGAAGTCATTTTGTAACGCCCAACTTGGGATCTTTTAGAGTGATCTTGAAGGTTTACTTCTTCTAAACAGAATATAAACGGGGCCTTGGTCTTGCAATTAAATTTTTGATATCCAAACTTGTGCATAACGGATTTAGGGTGTGTTATTTCACCGTAAAAGACTTTAAGTTGCAAGTGTCGCATAGGACTTACGGTGCATTTTTGGACCATAAGTCATAAAATGCAGTGACATCTCAATTATGATCTGATTGTAACACAAACAGTTAATTTTGTGGTTATATAAATTTCACTTACAGCCCACTTGCGGTACAAACAGTTAATTTTGTGGTCATGCAAATTTGCATTGCTAACAATTAATTGTAATTAATTAATATTTTTATTATTAAATTAATTTTTTAGATTTTGAGAGTTTTTTAATTATTAGATTACATTTAATTATTGGATTAAATTTTTTATTAATAATTCAATAAATTTTAATATTAGAATCTTTTTATTACTAGATTAATCTTTTTATTACTAAATTAATATAATGTATTTCACTTAATTTTAATTCTTACTTTATTTATAGATTAGTAATATTTAATATAAATTTAAAAAGTTTTGATTATTAGATAATTTTTTAATTTTTAATATTTAATATTTTTAATTTTTAATTTCTATTATTTTATATATTATATTTTTAATAAATTTAAATTTATTTTTAATTTTAACTATTTAATATTTTTAATTATTTAATAAATTTAATTAATAAAATTTTATTTATTTAATATTTATTTATTTAAGGAATATTTTGCTACAACCACTTTGCTTCATAATTAGAAAAAACCCAAACGTTATAATTTGATTCGCAGCAACGTCATTCATGTTAGTATAAACTGATTTCTCTCAAGCACCACTTGCTTTTATATTTTCATTTCCTATTTTATTCTTCCCATTGTCCTTGACGTTGCTCTCTCCTCAACCTTCATCCCGACGTAGAGTAATTCGCGGATCGACCTGCTCGGTCAGGTCGCTGTGGGAGTTGAAAGGGGGCAGGGAGCCCCTCAGAATTTTTTTGAGGATCGTTTTTTTCGCGGATCTCGTTTTGTTCATGCTTATGATGAGTTTTGTTTGTGTTTATATCTGGAAAACACTAGGGATCATTCGATGTCAGTGGACGAGGGGCTGTTGATGATGGCGATGCTGATATGAGGATTGTGACTCATGATCACAGTCATATGTAAGGGCTGACTCAGAAATAGGGCATTTTGTTAGGACGGTGATCATGGTCGCAGTCCTCACAAAAACTCAGAAATAGGCATTTTGTGAGAACTGCGAGGAGTGCGATCATGATCGCAGTCCTTACAAAAACTCGAAAATAGGACATTTTGTGAGGACTACGACCATGGACGTAGTCCTCGTAAAGACTCAAACATAGGACATTTTTGTGAATACGTCGTAGTCCTCGTAAAGACTCAAATATTGGACATTTTTGTGAATACTGCGATCATGATTGTAGGTACAATCATTCTCCAATTCCGCCTCCACAATCAGCATTCATGTCAGGTACATATGATCCTTTTTCTCCTAGGAGAAGAGGATCAATCGCTTCCCTAATTCTCATAGCATACACACATTACCGCTACACTGGAAGTTTCCCTATATCAGTCCATCATTCCACTTCACTAGCAGTTCTCCATGCTAGTCCAATCACCACACTAGCAGTTCTCTGTGTTAGTCCATCTAATACACTGAAAGTTTTCATGTTCCAGTTCACCATTATATACCAACTGTAATTCTCTGTTTGGTCCACTCAAATTTTCATTTCGTTTACTGATTCTCACACCTGAGGGTCCTAGGCCGGTACCACACCAGTGCTCCTAACCTGAAAGTTGTTACCGTTTGTGCTCTGACAAGTAACATCCATAGGAGCGATCAAACTTTGCTTGTGGTGGGTTCAATCCACAGTAAGTCAGTTTTATTCACCATAAACTGATGCTTTCATTGAGATATGAGTCACTTAAGATCTCTCTCTCTCTCTCATCCAACCCAAATTCTTCCTCAAGAAGCCTCTTCCACAACGCCGATGTCCCCAAGAAAGCAAACCGTCACCCTCAAGGTGTCATGTCAAAGGGCAAGGCCATCAACGCCATTAGGGGCAGTTTATCACTCAATACAAAGCGGTTGAGTGACTCAATTCCTCTTCCAGAGGCAGAGAAGTACCTCAACCAATAACATTCCATGTATTTCCTTTAAAGCTCATGTATTTTATTTTAAATGAATGAAATAAATGCGTTTTTTCCTAACCGTTTCCTAGCCACCTTACTGATAAGAGTGTCCATCAGTCTGTGACCCTTGTATTTCCCGTTGTGAGAGTGTTCCCCACTTGGAGCCGCAAGCACCAGCCTACATGCTTCCTCTCGATTAGCCCATGAGCAGTCGAAACCCTCCGTTGTGGGAGTGTTCCCTCTCAGAGTCCCTGCCATGTCTCCTATCAAGTCCCTGATGCTTGTATGTCCCGTTCTGGAGTGTCCCCAACTTGGAGTCGGCAATGCAAGCACCAGCCTTCGGGCCCCCTCTCGGTTAGCCTATGGGCAGCAGAAACCCTTTGTTGTGGGAGTGTTCTCCACTCGGAGATCCGGATCGCCAATTTGCCGATGGGCTCTACCCTTACTCAGAGTCGACGCATTCAATCTGTCGATAGGTCACACTCTTACTTCAGGTTCCTACCAAGTTCGCAGTTCTGTTGATTGGATTCCCCCCACTTGGAAGCAACCGTGAATCCAACTCCGTTGTTGGGATTTCTCCCTCTCGGAGGTCTAGATTGTTACTCTGCTGACGGGCCCTACCCCGACAAGGAGTTGACGCATCCAATCTGTTGATGGGTCACACCCTCACTTCAAAACCCTACCAAATTTGCAGGTATCGTTGATGATGGGATTTTTCCCACTCAGATACAACACCGCAGGCTTGTCAAAACACTCCACGCCAGCCAACCCTATTGCAAATACAGATTAAACGCTCTGAAAAGGTGTGATCATCCACGTATTATCCAAACATTAGCCGCTTTTATTTCGATAACATAGTCTTTGCATCTGTCTGCATGTATTATTCATCTCGGATTAACACGGATTATGTACCTCTAGCCTATAACCGCACAAAACAAATGGTATTTACATAAAGGTTTTCTTATTTGAATTATTCTTTCCATGTATTAGTCTCATGTGTTTGGAAGTTAAATGTACATAATTTCGTTAATCCACTATGTTAGATTTATATTCACTTTCATTACATTTATTGTGCTCTATTGCATGCTTGTGTGCGCATCCCCCTACCCCGCTGTTGGGAGTGTCCCCCTATCAGATCCAAAATGGTTGTACGTCCTGTTGTGGGAGTGCTCCTCACTCGGAGTCGGCAACACAAGCACCAGCCTACGGGTTCCCTCGGTCAGTCTATGGGCGATTGAAATCCTACGTTGTGGGAGTGCCCCACTTGGAGACCCTACTTTGCTGCATGGATTTTCCCATCTCGGATTTCTTCAAAGTTTGCAAGTACCGTTGATGGGATTACCCCCAATTGGAAACAACATCACATACTCGCCAGATCACTCCATATTCCACCAACCATACCAGAGATAGAGATCAGCATTCCGAAGAGGCATGGTCATACCAGTTCCAAAAAAGCCAATGGTAAAAACAAATCAGGCAAGATCTAAACAACCATTTCAATTTCAAAAATATACATATTTCTATTCCAAAGATTTTTCCATTCCGAATGCATTCTATTAAATATATTTGATTATACATAACAAGAGTAATACAAACCTTTTTACATACCTGTGTACGAAATTTTTGAAAAGAAATACAAATGATCGAGATCCAAAGACTCCGGTACTGCCACCATTAACAGACCCCTGATGTCGAACAAAGATTTGTTCATCAGAGGATGTCTCTCGTGAGCAGTCATCTACTTTCATCTGTTCCATGACTTCTGAACAGGCAATGCAATGCCTTTACTTCCGAACTTCGAGAGCGTGTCTCCGGGGAACATCTGCCGGAAGACACCGCCTCATTGCTCGCGCCACTATCAAAAGATCCCAGAACCAGAGAGAGAAGACCAGGAGGTTCCTCCACAAAAATGAAGGTCCCTCCGGTGGAAACACCTCACCACTCCCCACGACTGCAAGTAAGCCAGATTGACACCATCGTGACTCCATCGTCTCCTTCACATTGTGAGAAGGACGAGGACTCTCAGAGAGCCTTCCAAGAGAGCAACAATGACATCCCATGAGACAGATTCTGACAAGACACGCAAGGTGATATCACATCCCCTCCAAGGTGTTCTGAGGAAGAGATCTAAACTCCACCGTGAGAAGCAATTCTCTGACACACTGAGCTGATGAGCTCTCTCTCCTCCATCATACATGCCATCAGAAAGAGGCTTCGAACCCCAAGATCGAACCTCGCCCCCTAAAAAAAGAGCAACCCAGAACCAGATCACCAGATCTAGTGGGATTAGGAGTCCTACCCGTCATCGTCGATGGCGACACCGTCACGATGATTAATGCGTCGTAACAGCCACTTCACGTGACTAATGCGTCACTTTTCAGACTCCCTGGAAGAGAGAGCCCGGTCACTATCTCCTTATCTCTCTCTCCTTCCTCCATTTGATGAAAAAAAGAAAGGACATGGCGACGCAGTGAAAAGAAATTAGGGTTTCGAAGTAAGAATTTTTGAACAAGACGAAAGATGATTTTCTCCCACAGATCTCACTTTATTTATAGACGGACGAGAAGCCCAACCGCCTCCAATTCAAATTCCCAATCCCGGAAAAGTCAACCCACAATCTCAAAATTTTCGATAAAATATAAAGGCAGAAGATCAATCGTCGCCGTCAAAGCATAAAACCCTACCATCCCATCATAATGGCGCCAGGATTCAAAAAGATGTACAACTCAGCTGCCTGATGTGACAACTGTCATTCAGCTGTGCAACCAACAATTAATTTTAGAAGATTCTTGCGATCTGTAGAGATTCGCAGTACTAACTTCATGATGAGTTTTAGCATCCACCCTGAGTAACTTTGCTTCTCTGACTTCTTTTCCGTAGACTCTGACAAACGGGGAAACGGGGGGCATCTGCAGTGGTCAAAATTTAACGACGGCCACGATGATGGCATATGTCCAAGCTACCGAGAGCTTTTCCCCAGACATCCACAAGTCCCTGAACCGTCCCTGATGTCACGCCTCTCCGGGCCTTCTCGAGGCTATCCCCGTTCCTAAGACACCCAAGTCCGGAATCTGGTGAAGTCTGACTCGACCCCTGTGGCCCATGATCGATCTAACGGTAACCTCTCTCCGGTACCCAGACCTCTTCGTTCAACTCGAGAGTACTTGCATTCTGCAGTTGTGCTCCGCTCGCTGTCTTTTTTGCTCCTTTCACCTCCATCAACTCTCGCGCCAAATGACCTTTCCACCACTTGAAATCACCTAGAGGGGGGGGGTGAATAGGTGTAAGTGCTAATCTAGGAACTAAATGATCTAAATGTGGAAGCTAATGCAAATTTTGCAACACACTTAATACAACACACAAGTGTAGCCGAATTCCCCGTGAAGGGCTCTGGACTAACTCCTCTTGATTCCCCTAGATATGGGTTGAGGTGCTATGTGAAGCTCTTGTGGTTAAGTATAAGTGAGGCACACACAAACAACCAAGCATATAAGAGATATAGCAATATGAAATATGCAAGGTACAAATGCAAGCAATTAAAATGAATGTACTGATTGAAGATGCTTTGCTAAAATAAAAGAGAGAAAGAGTTAGAGAGACAATGGATCAAACACAAAGGCAAAGATATGTTTCGAGGTTCGAGCCCCTAGCTCTACATCCCCGCCTTCACCACTGTGAAGGATTTTCCAATCCACTATAGGAGTACCAAACTCCTCTCTTAATCTTACAATGCCACCGAGGCAATACAACCACAATCCACCTCTACCGAAGAGGGATAAGGCCCGTAGCCAACAACAAACTCCACCACTCACTAGAGGGAGCGAACCACAATCCTCAACCTCTACCGAAGAGGGAGCAAACACCAACCCAATACAACAACCTCAACCTCTACCAAAGAGGGAGCAACACAAGAAATCAAGGGTTTACAACAAGTGGTATGTCTCAACCACAAACCTCTTTCCTTTTTCCACAAATAAAGATCCTAAATAGAATAGGATAGAAGCTAAGCTCAAGTGTGGAAAATAAAGTGTTTTGATCAAAGAAAATCTCTTGGGAAAATACCAATTTGATATGGAAATGAAGAACAAGAAAACCAATTCCCAAAACCTATTTTCTTTGAAAATAACAAAACACTTAAAACAAACAAAATGAATCTTTTTGCTCTTTAAACTCTTTTAAAACTTCTTTTTAAAACCAGAGAGTAGGGAAAAATTAGCTCAGAAAAACTTAGCCAAAATCTCAAAGAAATGGGGTTTATATAGGCCAAAACAGAAACTAGCCGTTAGGCTGATCTGGCAGCCTGACAGGCCTAGCGGTGGGCCGGCCGGCCGACCGCCAACGGTCAGAAAAGTGACCGTTGGGGCAACCCGGTCGACCGCACGGCCGATCGCCCATATACAGAGAGCAGACTCTCTGATCCGGTCGGCCGCTCGGCCGACCGCCCAGATACAGAGAGCAAAGCTCTCTAGTCCGGTCGGCCGCCCGGCCGACCGTCCCTGAGACTGCCAAACGTGCACAAGCCTGTGTATGTCGGTCGACCGCAAGGGTCGATCGGCCTTTGGTGCGGTCGACCCGTGCGGTCGACCGACCTGGCCTGTCAGTCACAGTCCTGGGTCAGAAAACTGGGTTAGAAATATTTTCAGAAATTCTTTTAAGTCTTGTAAAAATACCCAAAAATAGTTTATCTTTTTGCATTGATATGTAAACATGTGATAAATATTTTAGCTCAAATATCAAGCATATGAAATTATTTTTGTGTCTTAACATTTTTACCAAAAACCAAAACATGTATTTTATCAAACTTTGATTTTTCAATACATGAATAGGATAGTCAAAATAAGTTTGTATAAGAAGTTTAAGCTTGCATGTATAACTAGAATACATCTATTATACATATAAACCATGTAAACTTGTTTTGATCAACTATTCATGAAAACAAATATCGATTAAACCAAAACCGAAAAACCAATATCCAAACATAAAACGTGTGTGTTGTGCACTTGAGCATATCAACTATACTAAGCTTTACAAATGGATCTGAACACACTAAACTAAACTAGAATACCTAAGTCTTCTTGACGATCTTCCATCTTCAAGTCGACTCGATCCCAAACCGTGATCCAACGAGCAAGGCTATGTATGATCTTGACGCTCGGGCTCTTGAATCACCGAGTGAAGGCTTCCAACTCATCTTTTTGAAGCAATCACCAACTAATATCTTGCTTAATGATCTGAAACTAAAATCACAAGATTATTAGTAAACATAACTACATGAGTTAATCATCATCAAAACTAGAGAGGAAGGCCTCCGGGCCAACACCACTCTCTTGAGATGCTCTAATGGCACGAAACCGTAAAACTCGTCCGTTCAGGCTGCTCCACCACCCTTTTCAGGTAGAATCTCTAGCGGAGGTCCGATCCAACGACATTGGGTTGTCTGGCGCTTGGTTCGAGGCCACCCGCAATCGAGATCCTCTCCAAGCAACGCAGCTACGTTGTCTCCTCCCTCGTCGCCGACGAGTCCTCTCAAAAGAGGGTCTTTTTCTCCCTCCTCTGTCCTCGACTGCCGCCGTTGTGTTCTGGTTCCACCGGTGCATGGAGGTGTTCCACAATGAAGGTTGGTGGGAGTGGTACGCAAGGTGCTGGATAAGGGTGGAGATTGTTTGCATGCTGTTTGTTTTCCCGCGATGAGGGGGAGTTTCAGTTCAAGGTGGCGGAGGTGAGGCAGCGGTCTGAGTGGGTGGTCTTGAGTTGGATGTTGAACAAATAGTCTTACATCGGCTAGACATGGGGATGGTCTTGGGTATATAAGAATTTGGGCAACATCACTTTAAAAGTTAGTCTTTTGAGATTGTGCTCTAAGTCCTTACAATTAGTATGAGAGTCATACTTGAACTTAGCCATTTGTGCGCGGGCAGTGTTTAGATACTTCAGGGAGCAGCTACAATTTAGAATAAACTAAATAAAAAAATTCCAAAGCTAAACCAATGGATTGTAAGTTAACAAATAATCACTTTACCCAAAATTACCTCCAGCCGGATTGTGAGTTAATAATGTATGTCAAGTAATTTTAATAAGGAAAATTATTATTACTAAATGAATCTCCATGTTACCGGATGTTTGATGTTGCTGATGATGCTAATTAATGCTTCCATTTGCGAATCCATATTTTTGGTCTATGCTTGTTAGAGAACTTAGAAGGGAGAAAATCCACAAAATGAGCAGGAAGTCTCGTCTTGAATAACTACTTACAATGGTTTACAGAATACCACAATTAATAGATATAATTGGTTCAAAATTGGGTGCTGCCTGATACCTGTTTATTGGTGAGACTCTCCTTGGGGCTTATTTGTTTTTTGAAAGGGAGAGGAAGAGAGAATAGAGGGGATGAAGAGTCTCTTCCCTTCTTCAGTGATGGGTTGTTTCATGGGAGGAAAGTGGAGAAGGAAGAAAGAAAGTGGGAATTTAAAAAAAAAAAAATCTAAACTAAATCCTGTCAAATTTGGGTGGAAGAGATTGAGGAAGAGAGGGGACTTTGATTCCCATGTCGATTCAAGTCAGCGTCGGCTTAGACATTTTCCTCTCTTCCTCCCTTCTTCCTCGGCGAATCAAATAGTTGAGCTCGGATCTAAGCTCGATTTCTTCTTCTTTTTTTTTTCCCTTCATCTCTCTTCTAAGAAAACTAACAGGTCCTTGGTTAATTTAGCACATCTTAATTGAAAATTGAATAAATAATTCAAATGAATCAGACGAGTTATTTATTGATTAAAATCCAGGTAATTTGAATGCATGTAGATTGCTTCAACTGCCTTGGGGCCGGTTTGGTTGTAAAAAAAAAAAAAGAGTTAGAAACTTGACCAAGGCGGGTCTCACGGGGGATTTTCACAAAGTTGGTTGTGAAAAACGAAGCTGGAAAATGAGAAAGGGGCCTGCAAACAGTGCAAAAATCAGAGATTTGCCTCTTTGATCAGTTTTCTCACAGGCAACGAAATGGCTTGGAAGCCGTACATTGGGCCCATGCGCGCAATGCTCGTTGGGAAGATGGGTGCTCGGGTCTCATCTTTCCAATTTTTTTGTTGGGTCTCATTTGTCCATTCCCAGCATTCCAAGAGACAACTAAACAGGCTCTTGATGAATCAGTCATCGTGTAACACCCGAGTTATTAAACTCTGAATTAATATTTTAATATTGTAGTAATGGGATTTTTCCAAAAATTGATGTAATAATTAAATTTATTGATGAATTTTGGTTTTTCATTTGGTGAAAGTCTGGAGTGGAATTGATATTTTTATAAATCATACCAGTTTGATTGATGTGAGAATATTGTTATTTATGTATTACTGTATGTATTACTGCACACTGATGTACGTGTGTGTAACACTCGAATATTTTAAATCTTGGTTATTCTTTTTGAATTTTCGAGTTTATACTGATAACAAGAATTGGTAATCGGTATATTATTGAGTATTCATTTGAAATTATCTATAATTTGTTTTGAATAGTAAAGCATGGAAATATGTGAAACTTTGTGAAATATATTTTTCATGGAATACTTGTATATTTATCATGTATTGGTATCTAATTTTATTTGTAAGTATATTTTAATTAATTGGAGAAAGAAGGGTGAAAAATAAATAAATAAATAAATAAATAAATTAGGAGGGATGGGGGAAGTATGGGAGTAGTGAGAGAGAGATGAGTGGTTGATTTAAAAGAAATGAAGGAAAAAAAGAAGAAAAATCTCTTTTTCATTATCTCTCTCCCGCCTCCTTGGCTCTCTCTCTTTCCCCCATTCTTTCTCTTTTTCTCTCTCTAGTCGGCGGCCAAAGGCAGGCCAGGGGAAGGAGGCGCCGACGCAGCGGCGACCAAGGCGCAGCTGCGAGGGGGGGGGGGGGGGGGGGAGCAGCAACCCCCTCCCTTGCTCTCTCTTTCCCACCTCTCCTTCTCCCTCTCCGTTTCGCGGCAGGGGGCCAGACGACGCATGGGAGGAGCAGCATCAACAGTTGCCGCTGTCGCTTTGTTGCAGAAGAAGAAGAGATGGGCTAATGGGTTATGGGGTTTGGGTTCTAAAAGACACGACCCATTATGAACCCTATTTGACCTGTTTTGATTTTAATGAAGGTAAAATTTTCAGTTAAGCCCTTTGTCATTTAAATAATTACATTTTGGGCCTTGGAAAATTTCCATTAGCCCCCTGAAAATTTTCAGTTATTATGTATTTAACCCTGTTTCACATCTCGTGGGTAGTCGAGCGATATCTCGACGATCCAGACTTCGATTTGCCGATTCTGGAACTGTTGGACATGTGGGGATGAGAGCTATTAGTCTACGGTGTCAGTTATGTGATAACATGGTTAAAAGAATCGACAAGACCAAGAGGTAGGTAAAGCCTGTCTCCGATTTTAAATAAGTTATGATTCATGCAATAATTCGTATTATCAAGAGAGTTGATAGTAAGTTCAGGTGATATCCGAACTGTTGTGTTGTAAGTAGTAAACATGATTAATAATGAGGAATGTTAATGAATTGTATATGGTAATGGTACATGTGTGGTAATGAATTTTTGTATGATATTGAAATGTGTATGGGCATGTTTAAGTGAATGAAAATTAATTGAATCATGAATAATGAGTATTAACTTGAAATATGATGTATATGTTTATGGCTAATTACCTGGATAAAGAACTGGATAACCAAGAATGGTGTGTGTGTGTATGTGTGCACGAATAAATGAATCGAATATCATATACGCGTATGGAAATCAAAATTTAATGCGGACGATAATAGATCGATTAGTCGAATATCAAAAATTGATAAATAAATATTTAATTTGAGTCTATGAGAATCAGTGACAAGTAACAGTTAGATAATTATGGTTAAGAATATGAAACTTCTTATGTGATTAAAGATTGAGTTGAAATTGAGGGTGAATTCTAAATGAAATTGTTATCGATTCGTGGAATCAGCAGTCATCGACTAGCTTAGTTATTAATATAATAATTCTGAGGTGATAATCGGCCTAAAGTAATTAACAGTAAAACCTTGATAGGACTTTAACTCGCTACGTTGAAGTGTTTCAGGTGAATCTAGTAATTACACAAGAGAGTTGTGAATACTTAATGCTATTATTCCATCATCAAAACTGACTTGGCCGGGTTACAAGGATAATTTCTATTATCACTTTTGTAGAACAATTCATAAGTAAATCCATGGAATTAAGACCTTATCAGTGTTCATCATACTATATTCTTTTAAGCGGAGAAAAGAAACCTAAGAAAGTTATAAATGGATGAGGAACCTCACTCGACGTTGGGGTTAAATATTAATTAGCGATATAACCTGTGAACGTAAACTTAGTATATAGTGATGTGCATGACCGGGGAATCCATTCCCAGTGCGGAGCCAAACTATATCAAGATAACCATAACGACAGTATTGAACCAGTATCATGTTATAACTATTTAGTGCATTGGAGACTTACAAGTATCCTTGTAGTTGATTAATTAGAATATCAGGATTCTCAGTTAGTCTTGAGATTCATATATCTATAGTGATACTGATTGTATCTAATCAGAATAGATAGATAATTATCTAGATAAGGGTATTGGTGATACGGACGAAAGATTGAGCGTTGTATTAATATAATTAGTAACCTAGTGTCTGTAAGTGGTATATGTATATAGAGTTAAACATGATATAAGTATGGAAGTTGATGAACTGAGAATTGGATTGTTAATAATTGATTGATATACGAATATATGTATATATATATGTGTATATATATATATGTATATATGTATGTATATATATATATGTATGTATGTATGTATGTACACACACACACACATATATATGAGAAAAATGTATATCAGCCGATGGCTGAGAGACCCTCTCAGCTTGCGGTGACGTGGCACATTGTTAGCCACACTAGAAAGGACGCCCTGCCTATTGAAACAGTTGAAATTACTAAATGCCCCTGCGGTAAAAGATAGTGGATTTGTATAGTTTATTATTTTTTTATATTTTTGACGTTAGTCAATATTATTATCTTTTATAACTGCGGCTAAAATGCGACCAACTTCATCAAACCACGAAACTAATTTGAATGCTTCTTTATTAATTTTTTTGTTTACGCAGATATTATATATTTTAGGAATGCGCCTAAGCTCGTAGTTGTCAATAAAATAATTTCTCAACAGTTTTAAATATTTTTACGCAGATATTATATATTTTAGGAATGCGCCTAAGGTCGTAGTGGTTAATAAATTAATTTCTCAATAGTTTTAAAAGCGCCCTTTATTGCAGTCTACAATTATTTAATTTGTAGATTTTTTATGATATGATCTGTAAGAATTTTTACTGATTTTGAATATAGTCGCAGTTTACTTTTATCGCATGTAATGTATAAATTATTATTATTTTTTTACATATTGAATGCGGACAAGAACTGCAACTATGATCGCAGTGCTTAACGAGAGTATGTCGTGGACGTTTGCTAGGTTAAATGTAATAACGGTGACTAAGAACTGATACTATAATCGCAGTTTACGTATTATTTATATATTTGTTCTTCACTGTGACTGTTGTCTCAGCCGCCTATAAACTATTTTTTTTACATATTGCATGCGATCAAGGATTGCGACTATGCTCACAGTACTCACGACAGCATTTTTTGGATGAATTTTTTGCTAGATTAAATGTAATAACGGTGACTAAGGACTGATA
The DNA here is from genome assembly GCA_038442645.1 of Agave tequilana. Lineage (NCBI taxonomy): Eukaryota > Viridiplantae > Streptophyta > Magnoliopsida > Asparagales > Asparagaceae > Agave > Agave tequilana. The sequence goes on along the minus strand of JAVJIF010001152.1, from coordinate 21,748 downwards.
CTATAGTCGTAGTTTACGTATGATTTTATATATTTGCCCTTCACTGTAACTGTTGTCTCAGCTGCCTATAAACTATGAATTTTTTTTTACTTATTGCATGCGAATTAGGACTGCGACTATGGTCGCAGTGTTTAAGTACAGCAGTCGCAGTTTTTAATTTATGATATATAGTGAAATATACTGATTTGAGAGGATTGCGATCATGTTCGCAGTATTATCTGTTTATATAGTTTAATTTTGGACTGCGACCATGGTAGCTGTTTTTACTTTATTGAATGCAAACGATCAAACTGTTTATGACTGGACAACGACCGTGGTCGCAGTTTCATATATAATTATTATTTGAGTACTGCGACCATTATCGCAGATAAGATGCAGAAATAATAACTATACGGTATATTTTATATGTATTTTAAAAATATGAAAGATTATTTTACAGATAGAAGTAAATTTTATTTATAACATAATATGGTCTGAAAGAACCTTACAAAAAAGGAGCATTAAAAGCTCTTAAAAGAAGACAAAATAACGTTGAATATCAGAAGATCAGGAAATCATAATCCTCGTCGTCATCACCATCATAAGCAGATTCGTCGTTTTCATTCTCCTCGTCTTCCTGTTCATCACTTATTTTCTCATCATCTTCCTCTTTTTTAAGGGGTTTTTGGTTCATCGATAAACTCCAGAATGGATCGTCTCTATCAAGCTCTTCGTCCGATCCGTATCGAGAAGAGCCTGTTGAAGAGATGATCAAAGAAAGCGAGCCTCCAGCATCAGAGGACATGCTTTCATCAAGCATGTCTCCTTCAAGTGGCAGAGGAATAATTTTCTCCTCACTAAGCCCCATGAAAACTTCATCATCCTCATGAAGAGGAGGATCAGATAAAATATTATTTGATGTAGTGAGATAGTAAAAAGGAGTGAAGTCCAGACTGGTATCAGATTCACTAGAATACCCTGAAGAAAGAGGACCGGTGGTGTGAACGATTGAAGTTGAAATCTGAGTGTTCAGAGGAAGAAGATGGGGAAGACATGATTCAAGAATGAATTGTTTTCTGAAAGTTTTGAGATCAAATTAAAAGAAAGAGCAAAAATATAGTTTTTAAATATGAGATAATATATTAGTTACAAGCACTATAAAAGGTCAATAATGTGAATGAACATGAATAGTAATAATAATTGCTATAGGTGACGGTTGAGTTTTGGAAGAAGTAGTAAAAAAATTAATATTTAATTGAAGAGTTATGGTGGGAGAATCCGAAGAGTTCCTTTTTTCCAGAGGTTTATTACGTGAAGCACAGATTAATTTTTTATAGAATGTTTTTTCTTATATCTTAGATTACGTATGGTGCACATTTTTCCTTTATCGAGAATAATATTAGTGCATCTCTTTTTTCAAGACTGTTGTTGTATCACGGTAGATAGAATATTAATTACTTCATTTAATTCAGAGTAATTAATATAGTATTTTATAAGATGTGATATACGCGCACTGATCTCAGGGTCGCATGGCTAATCTAATTTGTAAAATTATCAAAAATCTGTTACATAAGGCATGTGAAAAAAGATAGCGACTGTGGTCGCAGTGCTGAACGAGGTCGCAGTGTTGAACGATAGCATGTTTCGTCTGTTATTTTTATGCGAATAAGGAATGCGACTAGGGTCGCAGACGTGATATAAAATTGAAAGTTATATTAAGTCTGCGATCATGGTCGCAGTGATAGAAAGTTTTGTTATACTATGACTGCGACTAGTGTCGCAGTCGTCATATAAGATTGAAAGTTATATTATATTATGTCTGTGACCATGGTCGCAATGTTCGAAAGTTTTATTATACTATGACTGCGACTATGATCGTAGACTTTGTAAAACGGTCAGAATGTGCTGAACGATATCATGTTTCGTCTGTTATGAATTTTTTGTGGATAAGGAATGCGAAATAATTAACCATTGTATTTCATTATTTTTTTACACTGTACATTTGTAATAGAATAATCAATATACGGTTGTCCCATATTAAATTTCATTTTTCTATTCATTTCAGTTTCTTTTATTAAACCTATATGAGTTGAAAATAACACAAAATAAAATAATAAAAAAATTAAATAAAAAACAATAGTTTTTTATGTTTCAAGCATGTTTTTTAGTTTTCACTGCTGCTGTTTATTTCACATTATCTTGATCCAATTTTTTCTATTATATTTCGATGTAGTAGAATTAGGAATTTTATAACTGTAGATATATTCAACTGAAAATTCTCTGTAAATTACAAATTTTTTAGGTAAATTTTGGTCGTGGACGAGTTTTTGCTAGTTTAGAAGTAAAAAATGGGTATTTTCGTTAATTTGATTCACGATTCTTTAGGCGGGATTTTTTTGGCGCCTACACTTTGCGACCGATATGTGGTATATATTCAGCCACGTCACCGCCGGCTGAGAAACTCTCTCAGCCGTCTGCTGAGGTACAACAACCCCTATACACACACACGCAGATACGTGGATCGATTGCATATGTGAATACAAAGGACGATTTGACCGGTAATTGACTGAAATAAAAATAAATTGTAAAATTAATAGTTATATAATCAGTAATGACATAAATCGATACGTATGAAACCGACAATTATGAAACCGGTGACAATGTTAGTAATAAACCAATTTATCGAGACAACAGAGGGCTCTGAATAGTTTGGAATTAATAGATAAAAATAAGTGATGACAGAGCAGGTGTTATAAAAATCGGTAGTGTTAAGACCGGTACGGGTGGAATATGAGGTTAACACTAAAGTAAACTAAATAAAAGAATTGTAATCAATTCCTGATTGAATGAAGAATAATTATAATACATAAATTTGTTGATAATCCATGTGATATCTGAATCGTTGTGTAACTAATAACTCATATCAGAAGGAATTGGGAATTTTTTGATTTACACTAGTTATAACCAATAGTCAGTCTACTTAGCGATAAAAGAAGCAATTGATAATGGATTTCAGATATTAATTAATTAATAAGAGATGAATAAGTAATACGATTAGGAAGATAAAATACTGGTGGTATGAACCAAATTTGATCGGTAAAATACTATAACTATTAAGCCGTATGCATTATGTGTGTTTGGTATATCTTTGATACTATAAGAATTCTTTGAAACTACGGTAACGAACTAAGAAGTGAAACCGTATGAACTTGACTGTGTGACATATCGTTATGGATATGAATATGTTGTGATAATGAATGTGCATACGTATGTATATGATTATTATGCATGCATTATTTGTTTATGCATACTGGTGCGTAATTATATGCACGCATGTCATTTATTAATGATGTTTATGTATTATTATATTTATTGGAGGACGGGATCAAGTTGAACCGGAGGTGATCGAAGGGGAGTTTATTATTATATATATATTATTAGAGGAGGGTTGAATCGGAGGTGATCGAAAGGGATTATTACTATTATATATATATTGGAGAAAGGGATCGAGTTGAACCGGAAGTGATCGAATGGGAGTATTATTGTTTTTTTTTTATTGAAGTATGTTTGATATAAATTTTTTTTACTTATAAGCATGCATGAATATATGCTTATGACATTCGGTATATGGATGCGATTGTTTATGATATCCGGTATACGTATGTGGTTGTTTATGACATCTGGTATATGAATGTGATTGTTTATGACATTCGGTATATAGATGTGGTTGCTTATGACATCCGGTATATGGATTTGATTGTTGTGTGTTTCATTATGTATGAACATATAATTATAATTGGGTACTATCATGAGCGGTGTATAGCTTCCGTGTGTTTTGCGTTTCTTATGTTCATGGGAAGAATAATAATGAACTATAAATCAATATAAAAGTAAGTAAGATTTTATACTCTGAGAGATTGATTTTGACTGGGGTTATACATAAAACACTAATGTGTTGTGAACTGAATAAAGTGTTATACGAACATGTTATATGATATCGTATCACTAAGTCTATAGTGATATATTATATTTATGATTGGTGAATCACAAGGTGAGTATAAGAGATAATAATCATGTTAGATGTTGTATATCTCAAGATATAATATGTAGAAAATAGAGATATGTGTGTCCAGAAAGTGCGAAGAACATGCATCAAATAAAAAAATCAGTAACCTTTCATAAGTAGAAAAATAATTGAGTTCATTCTTGAAAATTTTCAATTGCATCAGTGTTAAAATGAAACCTTGAATTAAATAACTTTATTCACTGAGTTGTTGAGCTCAACTCTCTCCCCAAGATTTTATAATTTTCAGGTGAAGATTAAAGCAAGACCTGGCTTAAGGCAGAGAAATAATACTGAAAGGGTTCAGAGTAACTCTAATATGGTTTCACCAAAACTGATTGAGTTATTTGAGTTTTTTGTTAATATGTATATGTGTAGTTGATGTAATTGCATAGGTCAAGTAATTGATTATGTATAAGACAGTTCGAGGGCGCACACACATGTGTTATTAGTTTTATTTGGAGATGGATTTTAGTTAGTTTTGTGTTAGCATGTTATTAAAGGAGTACTCTCGTATATATGTTTATCTGATTGACTTGAGATGAAATTATATAATGAGATTTGGGATTATAAGTAGATGAGATCAAGTTGAAATGATATTATATATTGCGTGAGATGTTGTATATTGATAAGCACGCTGATATTAGTCGAAATCTGAGTTATTTTATTATGGCCGAGTCTCAAAGATGATGTTATCAAAATTTTAAAAATACTTAAATAATTAAGTTTAAAAGTTTATGATCTTGATAATTAAGGTGATTAAACTGATTAAACTGAGATCATTACTCATCAAACTTTGCAAATTTCACAATTTTTATGTACGGACTATTATTATGACTTAGTTTTGAATTTAGAAATGAGAAATGTTCTGGTACCAAATTAACTCTCTGAGGCTACTGAAGACTCCGTCATTCCGTGGTTGCAAGTGGAAATTTCTCGCCACTATCCGACAAAAAAGGCAGTTTGGAAATAAAAGCCGAAATACAAAAGGATTTCTCTCATACTAACAAAAGATAAATTTTATCGTCTGTGGATGTATGGTTGTATTTACGTTAGTTTATATTGTTTCATTTAAAGTTCAAAATTTTGCCGTTTTTGGACAGTTCTGTGGCCCCTGTCACGTGTTCAAAGCCCCAAAAGGAGGCCCCGAATACGTCCAAACAAACTGCAGGACGCAAAAACCCATAAAGCGTGAGCCGGTAAAATAATTGAGAAATTACCTCGGGAGCCGGTAAAGTAATTGTGAAATTACCTTTACTTCGGCCCTTGTACTGTTCACCAAATTTTCGTTACAGCCTAGAGAGATCACAGCCGTTCATTATTTCTCAAGGAAAGATCTCAACAATGCGACGGTAATTACACTGCCCGGTGATGGCACCTCTCCACGTCTCTTCTCTTACGCTGCATACCTGCGTGATTCGCTGTCCCGTCCACTCTACTCATAGTCGCTCGCTCGTTCGCTCCTCCCCCCAACCACACCCCCACACCCCCCCCCCCCCCCACCTAAACCCCCTCTTAACCCTGAGCGCTAAACCCTATAACAGCTTTAATGTCGAGAAGCCCTAGCTGGCCGTTGCCAGGGTGTTCGACGTCATCCTCCGCCAGGCGCCGCACGTTTCGGGTCGGATCCAGAGTGGAGGTCCGATTAAACGACGATGGTTTCCCGGGCGCGTGGTACGAGGCAGTGGTGACGCGAGGCCTCTCCAGGCACCGCCGATATTCTCTCTCTTACACGACCCTCGTGGTTGCTGAGTCCTCCGAGGATCCGCTGAAGGAGGCGGTGCATTGCTCCTTCGTCCGGCCTCAGCCGCCGCCTCGGGATCCGAACACTGTGTTCGAGCTTCACCAGTGCGTCGAGGCCTTTCATAACGAGGGCTGGTGGCGGGGAGTGGTGAGCAAGCTGTGCGATGGGAGCGAGGATGGCCTGTATTTTGTTTGTTTTCCGACAACTAGGGACGAGTATCAGTTTAAGGCGTCGGAGTTGAGGAGGCAGCTGGAGTGGGTGAAGGGGAAGTGGGTTCCTGCTGAAGAGACCCAGGTGATCTCTCTCTGGTTTCTTGATTTAGAAGCATTTTATGCTCTTTAAAAAAATGGGTTCGATTGCTAAGTTATAGTTGTTGAATTTCAGGTGTTCTTTTAGTTGATTTCTTAAAAAAAACTTGGTGGTTTTTTCTCTCACTTTTTTGGGTGTTTTTTAGGTCGTTTCTTCATTTTTTTATGAGTCTTTTCTGTTTTGCTTTTTAATTTTTGTTAACTTTAGCATTTAGTCAGTTGCATGGCAATTTATTGTTCTGTTTCTCTGAGTCTCGGGTTACTTTTTGATACTGAGGTATTTTAAGGCTTTCTTTAAGTGGGTCTTTCAAATCAAATCAGAAAAGGTTTTTATTTTTCTTCCTCTAAGAAAAAGGGCTTTAATTTTACTTTTTACTTACATTGCTAAATAGTGTATAGATGGGATTTTTCATAAAGGCAACTTGCAGCTCTTTATGATGTAGACTGTATGCTATGTACATTTTGTAATTTATGACCTTTTACTTAGTGCTTTTTAAACTTTTATCTAAATAATTTAGGGTTTTATTTTCAGATTTAAGGTACTGCTTCTACATGTAAGACTAAGTGATTGCCAATTTAGCATGCAATTTTCTATGCTATTTTGTTATCAAAATTTAGGAAAATTTTCATTGTGATATTTCTTTTTCAATTATTTGTGATTTTTGCTATCTTAATTTAATTTACAGTTTTGGGCTTCTTACCAAAAGTAGCCTTTTACCTCAATAAACTTGGGGCTTTTCTTTTTTCTTTCTTTCCTCTGTTTTTTGGTTGCGAATGATATTATTTTCTTATAGTTGTCCTCAGTTTGCTGCCAGATCAGCAGAGGTTAACTTCTGTTTGCATTTTTGACTGAAAACATGAATGGTATGCCATAATTATCTTCAGCCCCGTGTAACAAATTCCAAAAAATAATCATCATAATCTATGTACGTATTTGAGGAAATGTGAGAAACAAAAATTATAAGTTTCAGGATTCATTACCTATTATTTTAGGGGCCATAGAATGATCAGTTTTACAAGTGTTTGAGAATAACACAATACAGGAGTAAAGTCTTTAAATACACAATTTTGGCGTACTTTTATTTATAATGTGCTTAACATCGGGGAGTATCATATGTCCCAATCATCCAGTTTTTTTTTCTTTTTTGACAATGCAAACATATTCATTGTGCCTTGTGAACACTTGAATAACACATGCGGAGATGTACATCAGGTATTGAAGTATCCATTTGTAAGTATGGTTATGTTAGATGATACACGCTGAGATGTACATCGCATATTGAAGTATCCATTTGTAAGCATGGTTTTGTTAGACATTCATATACATTCATCTTCTGTACTTTTGTTCAGTGTGTCCTGAGACATTTTACATCAATAAGTCTAACTATACTGAGAAACTATTACACATCCTACTAGGATTTCTATAGATATCTATGTTCAAGTATTCAGTCAGCAGCAGTTATGCAGGCATCTACTACTTATGTCTCTTACATATTAATTTACCTTGGTCTTCAACACCCCCTTTGCCTTGCTCTTCCCTTCCCTTCTATTGTCACTTATATTCAGTATACTGCAATTCCATTTCCTTTGCCACCTGTTGTGCAGTAAGAAACTAAAATAATAACTGTTCTCTGTTTGTCTGTGACTTCTGTTGTAAAAGAAACTTCATGTAAAGATGTTTAACCCGTTGTGTAACCTTCTCCTAATATAGCATGGTTGCCTTAGAAGGCTTGACATAGAATCAGAGTGGTCGAGAAGGAAAACCTATCTTATTTGCTATTTCATTCAATGGTCGAAATGTAAAATTAGTAAAATTATGTTTAATTTATTTTTTTGCCGCCTCATTAATCCTGTGCCTGTTTTCACTCGATATTTTATAATTGATCCATCTTGTTTGGACATTCACAATCGTGTGAAGTCACGTCCTATCCATGGAGCCATCAATATTTGTATATTCTCTCTGTTTTCTATACTCTTCTTTGCAAATCATGTCTATCGGCTGATGCACACATGATTTTCTTTTGCAGGAAGGAGCGCTTGTGATGTTTGGTGAGGGAACACGAGTAGAAGTAAGCTGTGACAGAGAGAATTATGGGGTAGCTTGGTTTGTTGGAACGATTCTGAAGGTTATAGGGAAGATAAATTTCTTGGTGGAGTATGAATATCCAAGAGTAGGCGATAATGGTATCAACTGCTATTAAAGGAGATTGTTGATATGCAATATATTAGACCTTGTCCACCTACATTAGAGTTTACTAGCTTCAACGTGTTGGATGAGGTTGAGGGATTCCATCAAAATGTTTGGTTTGCTGGGGTGGTTTCCGTGATTCTTCCGGGGCCTCGTTATGTTGTTAAGCACAAGCATAAGGAGGAGGAGATGGTGCTTGATCACACTTCACTAAGGCCTCGCTGTGTTTGGGATAACGGCCGCTGGGTTCACATTTCTCGGGTACTTAATTACTTCTAGCAGTTTCTACTTTGTTTTCTAATTTTATTATCCATCCTGGTATCTGTTTGTGATTGTATGTGATTCATGCTGGTTAAGGTTTTGAATTTTTCTAGAAACAGAATGAAGTTGATTATGTTATTTTTTATCCCATTTGTATTTATTATTATAAAAATACAAAAATATCATATTATGTTATTATATAGATTGGATTTCATACACGCGATATATCAGATAACCACTATACCGAAAAGCTCATGCTGATGGGTTTGAGCGGACAATGTACATGAAGCAATCAGTCCCTTTTATGCTGGTTTGTGGTGGAAAAAGCCCAATAAAGAATAGAATATTCCCTTGAAATACAAAATAAATTTAGGGGGGGGGGGGGGTAGGTAAATATATTTTGAATTGCCAATCACAAGGCTTGAACCGAAGGCTCTCTTGAAACCTAGTGCTCTAATATCATGTCAAATAAGCACTTTATCTAAACGCTTAAGCCTGTGGGTTCTGGACAAATAATTTATACCGAACAATCTTAACATGAGATACAACCGAAACTAGTACAAGAGTTGGTCAGGCATATGAATGGGTAACGAGAGGTTCTAGTTTGAGTCTTGCCTTCACCAATGTATTTGTGAGGAATCTTCATGATTGAACGGCCCCACCTTAATGTTCTTTTTTTAAACATTGTTTTTGAAGATTGAAACTTCAGACAAAGATTATTTGAGAATTCATAAATATGTGATCCTTTCTGAGTTTTGGTGTAAAAAATGGTTCTCTATTGATTGAATATGTGTTTTCATTTGGCCAATTGGCTTATGTTATTCTTTAGATATGAATGCTTCCATATGGCAAAATTTATCATTTTCTCCCCTTTCTATGGTTTGCTTTTTAACCCAAGGGAATTTTGGAGGGTGCTCTCTGGTTTGGAGTCTTAAACTGCATGGTAAATGTTGATTTTCCTACTGACCAATTGCGTTATATGTTTCTGGAAATTCTCACATTTGTGCACAATTTGCTCGGTCTAGCTATTGACACCTTGGAGGTCAATGTCATGTTCCGATGATCCATTGTGAAATATCATGTGGTCATTTGACTATATGGTTGGTTCCCAGAAAGGGGAAAGGGGGAGAAATTAGCAATTAACCTGGGTGCGGATGTATATCTCATATAATGTATTCTTTGAAGTTGAAGGTTTAATAGGCATATTACGTTGTATATTCATTTGACAATATTTCTGACTGCAGCTACCTCAAGCAGTAGCTGGGCGAAGTGCACCTTTTTAGTTACAGTTTCTACCTCATTGAGTTTCAGTGGCTCTGCTGAATTGATGTTGTTCCAGGACCAGCCTTGCAAAACAGAGATGGCCAGAAGAACCAAGTTAGCTATTCATAGACGGAAATCCAGCTCTAGCAAAAGGTCTAGTCATCCAATTTCATTAGTGACATCCAGTGATGATGATGGGGATGTTGCTGATAGATCCAGCTTTATAGCATTAAAGCGTAAAATGGCAGATGGCCCAAGCCAGGAAGGTCTGGTTGAGTCATCCCAAGCTAGCAAAAAGTCAAAGAAAGGAAAATCAGTGGAAGAAAATTTGCAGTTGGGAAATGGCATGATTTGGGATGACAGTGGTAGTCTTTCTATTCCGGTACCAGCTTTCAGAAAATAATGATGGTGAAGTTGCTGATGGATCTGATGCTGCGAATTTGAAGGGGAAGGAGTCAATGGGACTCAGTCTTGAATTATCTCAACCTGGCAAGACACTGAAGAAAGATAACTTGCTCGGAGAGCACTTGCTGTTGGTAGATGAAACTAAGCCAGTTAGTAAGAGACAGAGATCCCATTCTAGCAAAAGATCTAGTATTCCTAGTCCGGTGTTAACTTCCAGCAATACTGATGGTGAAGTCACTGACATACTTGGTGCTGTAAATTTGAAGGATAGAAAGGTTCTGGAGCCCAACATGGATAACACGTCATCTCATCCTAGCAAGAAGTTGGATAAAGGAAAATCATTGGAAGAGCACTTGAAGTCAGTAGCTGGAACATTGAGGGATTGTGGTTGTAAAACCAGGGAAACAGTAGGAAAATGTTCCACTGCTGCAAAAAAGCTGATGTTAGAGAGGAGCCCAGCTTTGGTTGCTGGGCAACATCATCTCAGGGGTCCTTGTGAGAGTATTTTTCCAAAGTGCAAAATGGGACCAAAATCACAATCAACTCCTTTATCAAAAGAGCTATGTCATGGACAAGACACGTCTGGTGTAAATAGTGCCAATAAATCCATAATCACTGGCAAGGAATCTTCTTGTCTCTCAGGTGAAGGATGTGAACATCAGTCGAAGGAAGCTAGTTTTGTCAATTCACCAGTTGGAAACCACACTGCTAACTTTGTCCCACCTGCTAACTGCGAAAATGGCAAAGGCGACTCCAGTCCAACAGAAACACTAAGATGCGAAGAAAGAAGGTTGTATCACGGACCCCAAAACGACAAGGAATGACTTCTGATGTTGTTGTAAGTCTTTGCCCCCTTTTCTCTATTTTTAGGGCTAAATGTGGACATTATCCTAATGACTTTTCATTTTTCGAATATAACATTTTCTTTTCTGTTCTTGTTTCTTTTCTTTTTAAATATAGATGTAGACTTATCTTACACCAGTTTTCTTCTGCTATTCCCTAATGATGTTAAACAGCATGGACAGGAGGAGATGAAGGAACACAAGGGAGGCATACATTCAAAGACCCTTTTTGTGAACAGTAAGTATTGTAGTTACAAATCTAGTTTATGGCTAGGTCAATCTATTCTCAGAGATGATATCTGGTCTAAATTTTGTTAGGCATAAAATCTAAACAACTGGAAAAAGAAACAGAACTAGTTGTGGGAGGTGAAGATGGGAGGGAATTTGAACTTTTTAATCAAATGCCTACTCTTGATGTATCAGACACTAGTCTACCAGTAGATTGTCATGTCAAAGCATTGGATAGCAAAACTTCACCGCTGACTATTACTTCTGAAGATATATGAGTTTCAGAATTATCTTGTTAACTAATGAATGGTTTGAATAATTCCTCTGATCTCCTCTCCTTTTGTGCAGAAAAACTACCTGGTAATGGTGGTATTTCTTTCTCCAACAAGGAAGCAAACATCACGGAGGATGCCCGTGTAATGCCTCTAATAGAATCTTCAGTTCTAAATGCCGAATTGCTCAAGTGCTCAGTTGTCCAAAAGTCACTGATTTTGAAATCTTTCCTTAGTAAGGGTGAAGAAATTTGGAGTAATGCCAATAAGCAAGCTGATGCTGGAGCAGGAGCCCGACTACAGGCCCACCCTTCTATGGAAGATGGTGCTCATGATCACGATGAGTGTATTCTCCCTTGTTCCCCAGCAGACAAGGGGGTTGAGATAGAGGGGGCTCTAATTGATCCCGTGCCGACTGGCTCATCACCTCCCCATGAAGATAAGTTCAGTCCAAGCAGGTTATCGGCTGAGAAGGAATTTGATGAGACTGAGGATAGGGCCCTCTTCATCCTAGTCCTAGAGCGTCATTGATTTCCAGGGAAGATGGTGTTGCTGATCACGATGAACTTACCCCGTGTGGGTCATTATCTGAGGGGCCTGTTGTTGGGATGGAGCAGGCTTCATGTAATCTGAAACCTCGTGGGTCATGGCCTTTCAATGAAGATACTCATGTTCATGATAAGCTGATTCCAAATGCAGTACCATCAGTCACATCTGACTCTTTTTTCAATAGGGTTAGAGAAATTAATTGTATCAATGGGCTTGATGAGAACGGAAGAGAGAGAGAAAACCAGGCTCTTCCAGCACGTCTCAAAGAAAACATTTCATCGGAAAGTGATGATCATGCCAAGAGGATTGGTGAAATTCAAAGTTGTGTCAATGGGCTTGACGAGAGTGGAAGAGAAAGAGAAAACCGGGTTCTTCCAGTACGTTTCAAGGAAAACATTGCATCAGAATGTGATGAGTTTTCCTTGACTACTCCACCTGGTAGGGACATTTTTAAGGGCGGTGAAACGGCATTGATGAGTCCCTCGCCTATGGAGTTATCATCTGAAAAGTCAGTATTGCCATTCACCAAAAAGTCTGAATTGTGGGAATTGGTGGAGTCAAGAGAAGTATTTCACATGCTGCCGCAACAGCCACATTTCCGCCCATTACTGCAGTATGGCCAGCGGTATCGTGAAGGAATGGCCCTGGTTTGATGGTGACTTTTGCCAACTTAATGACTGACATAAGCAGACTGCGCATTGTTGATTCCCAACTGGATTTTGAGGAGAAACTGAAAGCCCTTGGTCCCTTGGAAGCAAATGGATTCAATATTCAACTTGTGCGTACCCGCCTTGAAAAGTTGTTAGGTCTACGTAGTGCGCGAAGTCAATCTGAGGGCAAAAAGCATTCCCTGGGAACAGAAGTACTAGTGCTAGAAGAAGAGAAAGAGCAGAGTAGCTTGTTAATGTTTTCGGTTGAGAATGTTATTTCAGAATTGAAACAAAAACTTACTGCCCTTCAGGACAAAAGAGAATCAATGCTTCTTGACATTAGGAAGAATGATGCTAGCTTACTAATTTAAAAACAAGTTTCCAAGCAGCTGAAGAAGCCAGTATTTCTGTTGAACGGCAGTTTAACTGTGCTTTAGCTGCTCCATGGTGAAGAAGAAGACTATTAATACTGTGGAGGTGCTCTTGTGTATTTATATTCTAAAGGTTAGAAATGCTCACTCCTTTCTGTTGTTCGTCTTTTTGAATGGAGGGAATCATGTCCTTGGTTTCTTAACCTGCTTTTGTTGGTGGTTAAATATAGGGAGATCATATCAGTTTTCTGCATGTTTAAGTGTTTTTGTGGTGCTTTAAAATGTAGGGAGATCACATCAGTTGTATATATGCTTCACATGGCTGTTGTTTGACAGATATCTAGAGGTTTTTTAGTATTATATATATACAAATATGTTATATCAACTACGCAGGTGGAACTGCAGTGGTGGTTGGTTGTGATAGCAGTGTAAAATCTCTAAGCAAGCAACAAACTAGACTCTGTTTGTTGGACCCACTTGCTTATGTCTGGTTGATGCTGTTAGAGGTTGGTTTTGAATGCTTAATCTCATACCTGATGATCTCACCATCTTCTTTCTACAAGCATTGATTTATTTAAAACTTGAAATCACATTATGCTTTTTCTTGTTTCTCTTCTCTTCTCTTTATGCATTAACTGAAGGTTGGGAAAATGTTGGTGGCTTTTAGAGGTGCTGGTAATATAATTTGTGGAGATGGTAAGCACTGAGCAGTAAGATTTTGGTCACTGGGAGTTCTCTTTCTCTAATGCTTTTGATTTCAAAATTCTACATTGGCTTCTCAGATTCTGAGGATTGATGATACAAGGAGGTGAGAGGTTAAGTGGGAAGGGATATATCATAATTGGTCTGATTATAGTAGATTAATATAATTTGACTGATGTATTTCTATTTATTCCCCTTAATAATGGTGGGTGCCATTATTAGTCTGTTTTGCTTGTTTTAGAAAGTTGGATGTTTTGTTTGGTTAGTAGTTGATATAGGAATCTTGCAATGGATAACTCGAGTAAAATTAAATTGGCAGTTGTGGTGGTGAGTCAGTTGTGTTTATTAAAATGCGAAGGAGCAAGGAAGATTTGGTTATCTTGTAATGCGGCATGGATGTTAGTAAGACTCCTTCTGTATTCTGTTTAGAGAAATAAGAGGTATAGATAAATATTATTGGATTGCTTGGAATCTGCCTATGATTAACTGTTGGCTTACATGCGGGAAAATAACTAGTTTTTTTTTTTTTTTCCTCTGAAATTAAAGAAATTTTGATGCTAAACTGTCAGCATTTGTTTCTGTTTTGTTTGTAATTTTGAATAGGTTTCTTCTCATAAAAGATCAGTAAATTGACTGCTGCTAAATTTGAGAGATGGTGAAACATGAACTGTAGCAGACTAATATGTTCAGGTTCAATGTAGCTTCAGATCCTTGAAGTTAGACAAGTTTTTCCGCCTTCATGCGACAACTTGAATGTTGTAGATGTTGTCTCATGCTAAGGATTTTTCTATATTCTTAAGGTTTTAATTGCATTTTAGCAAAATTTTGTTCGTTAAATTTCTTATCTAATGTTTCTTGGTGGATTTTTGGTCTGTATAATAACTGCAAGTAGTGATCATTCTCTTTTTGGTTTTGTTGGGTTTCTTTTGTCTGGGGTTTGCCCTCTGCCTTTTGTGATTGTACTTGTGAAAGCTGAATTATGTTTTTTCTGGAGCTTTTATGCTATTTCTGTTTAAATGATCGTTTCCTCAAGGAGGTGACAGATGATACAATTATCTGCTTTCCAAAATATATTATTGGGTTTAGATATGAATTTGCAATGCATAATAATTTTGGATTTCACCTGGATATGTAGCTTTTGAATCCAAATTTTTATTGGATTTTGAATTCAGATATACTTAATTTGGAGTAGAGGAAATGAGAGGCTCGGTATCAATTTCCTTCTGTGATACTCTAAAACTTCATCCTTTTGCTGCTGATGAATGATCAATTGTGTTTGATATTGTTACAATTTACAAGGCCCTGACATGAAGGGAGATACGATACGTGATAGTGATACGCATGTATGAGATATATAGTTTGAAAAACAGAGAAATGACTGTGTATGATATCATTAATCAAATTTGCATTAGACTAAAATTGCAGAAATACACGTATAAACTTATAATATCATTAGCTGAATATATAGGCAAACTCTTCAAGCTAGATAGAAATTTCTATAAACAGATGGAAGAAATAAGTATTATATTATAAAGAAATAAACTTCCATATAACTTGAAAATGTAGAGAAAATATCCAAGACTATGTTTATTTAAATATAGTGTTTTACATATACTCATATACACATTCACATTTCCCAATACAAGTTTTATACTCAACAATTATTTTAAGGAAATATCTGTATTTCAAATCAGTCTGCTTTCTTAACCGTAATCTGTTCTCAAAATTTTTTTTTTTTTTATTAATGACAAGTAGGAAACATTTTATTTATTTAAAAAAAAGAGCTCGTATCACATGAATTTCTATGCAAGTTGAATCAGAATTCATGACTTAAGTGTCTTCAGTCCAGTCCAGTCTAGAACCTGCGGCCCACGGACACGGGCTACCCGTGCTGACCGTCACCAAGTCAGCATCCGATTCTTCCGCTCTCAGCATCAAAAACAGAAAAGAAGGGAAAAAAAAAAAAAAAAAACAAAACCCCAACCCCGGTCCCCATCCCAATAATAAAAAGAAAAGGTTAGAAACTAGAGAGCAGGAAGTAAAGAGTGGCAGCTTTCTCAGTCGCATCTCCCATTGCTCTTTCTTTAAGCGCTCCTTCCTCTTGATTCTCGAGAGAAGAAGACAGAAGGAAAGTTAGAGAGAGAGAGAGAAGAGAGAGAGAGAGATGGGAAGTGTTAAGGACGTGAAATCGAAGCAGGAGATCGATTCCGCCCTCCAAGGATCGGCAGCGGCGGTGGTGCTCCACTTCTGGGCGTCGTGGTGTGAGGCGTCGAAGCAGATGGATCAAGTCTTCTCCCATCTCTCCACCGATTTCCCTCATGCTCTCTTCTTACGGGTAACCTCGATTATCCGTATTTGATCTGAGTTTCCTACAAAACTTGTTCAGGCAATCTATTTGATGCTCTGGGTTTAGGGATCTGTTCTGATGTCAAATGCTTTTATCTTAATTTGTTTGACTGCACCTTTTTTTTTGCTAAAGTTAGGTTCTTTGAGTTGATTTAATTGTCTCCTGCACTTGTAATTGGAAACAGACTATCACTTTTTCCATGTAAAAGCCTATCATGTTTACTAAACTAAATTAAATAATAAATACCCAACGGTAAATACATATTTTGGAAATTTTGATAATTTTCAGATGATTGGATAGTCTCTGCATACAATTTAGGCAAATCCCTAACTCCCATGTCAATTTCTAAGCCAAATTATGAATTTTGTCCTATGTCTGTCCTGATTTGAATCCCATTCCAAGTCCCAACTCAGTAGCTACCTCTAGCCTAACTAAGGGGCTGTTTGTTTCGCTGTAAAAGGCGTAAAAGTCTATAGTTCATAAATGACTTACAACCCAATTATAACTACGGTGTTTGTTTGGATCGTAATTCGTAAAAGACTTTCGCAACTCAACCACCACTCACTTGCAACCTAATTACCATACACTTACAGCCCAGTTACAGTTAATTTTGTGGTCATACAAATTTGTATTATTTATTTATGTTAATATTAATTTTTTTTAATATTTAGCATTTTTAATATTTATTTGCAATGTGAAAACTTTTTAAATCACCAAATAATTAATTTTGTGGTCAACTTTTTCATTTACGACTTACACATTACGGCAACCAAACACCGTAAAATACAATACACTTTCCCACTTACAATTTTATATTACCAACCAAACACCGTAAAATATACATGCATGTAACTCATTTACAATTGTAAAAGACTTTATTAATTACAACTTACAAATTACGGCCAATTACAACAACCAAACATGCCCTAAGGTGGGTTCTGTTAAGGATAGAAGTTACGAATAGAAGTGTTGTTAGGGTTTGGATTTGAGTTTGGGTTGGTAATAAGGGTGTGAAAATAGGTATTGGAGTAGGATTTGGGATGGTGTAGGGTCCGGTTTAAGGTGAGGTTTTGGATTAGGGATAATTGTCAGGATTAGGTTTTGCTTTTGAATTTAGGTTAGAAAGAGATAGGAAAAGGGTTATAATTGGATAAGTTTCATCACTAACCCCCCATCCCTGAAGTGTATAAAAATCATCATACGCATTCTCTTAACATAGGAATACTAGCCACCTTCCTAAAATATTAGATGGTTTTGGCTAAACTTCTAAATACTACCATAAACTATATCCCCAAAATAACCTTTAACTATCAAATTCTCAAAATATTATCACAAACTATTCCTTGAATTTTCAAATACCTACCTTCCATTAGTCTGCCGTTCCAACAGCTGTCACGTGACTATTACATGTCAGTTTCATGACCAAATTGCCTTGAATCTAACATGCGTAAAACAAGTGGTTATTGTTCTTTTAGTTGTAATCCCTCCATAACCCACCCACCCACCCCCTCATTTTAGACACTCTCTCACCCCAAACTCCCTTCTCCTTCTCCTCTTCTTCTAGGGCTCATCTTCCAAAATGTCATCTCCAAGCATTATGAAGAAGTGTCGAGTGCCAGCTACCACAAACTTCAGTGTGATAATGACCCTCGCGACCAGATTCACACACCGAAAATGCCACAAGATCGACTAGAGAAGAAGAGAAGATATCCACGAGATCGACACCATGAGATGGAGTTCGATTTTGGTGCCAGTCCGTTCTTGAGAAATTGTCTGGCTGTTGGATTTGGGGTTTGGGTGGGGATATGGGTGGTGGGTAGTTGGGAAATGGGGTTTTGTGTGAAAATGAAAGTTACAGTTTTGTTTTCTTTGATTGTAAGAGTAAGGGTATTTAGGTCTTTACACTAGCACCCTTAACGAAGTTAAGGACTAAAGTGGGGAAAAGAATAGTTACTGGTAATATTCTGGGAATTTGATAGCTTTGGGTATTTTCTTTAAGAAAACCATGATAGTTTAAGGTAGTATTGAGAAAATTTAACCGATGGATTAATTATCTTATTTTTAAAAGTGAAGGAAGTTTTCTGATATTAAATAGAACCTCATTGGGGGGCTGGGATTTGATGAAAGTTCCTTTGATACTAAAATGAAATGGTTAGGGCTTGGTTTTACTTTTGGATTTAGGTAAGAAAGAGATTGGAATAGGGTAAGATGGTTTTAATTGAATTGTACACGGTTTCCCATAGAGTATTATTAAGTCTTTAGAAATATGGATTGCTCTTAAAGTTTACCATTGGTTGCTTGACTTTTTTTATTTAAACTTGGCCCTTTTTTGTTCCTAGATTATAATTAAAAGCATGTTTTGTAGTTTCAGCCATTGTTCAACTAAATAGATGATAGATGAAGTTTTAAGTTATTACAACAAACAATTTTCGGCATATTTTGTGGTGGTCTCCCACCTGAACCTGATCTAAACTCTCAAATATCTATTGCTTGTTGTGTTTGATGAGAGCAAACCTTATTTTTATATTCTCTTTGGGTATACCTAGTTGAAATCTCATGCAATAATTTTTTTTGAGGGAAAGGATGGGGCCTCAAACTTGAAAGCCCCAGCCTATTTCTCATTTGATAGCGCAAAAAATATACACTGTATTGAGCCTAAACTACTACCCCAAACTTAGCATAAAGCTAACACAACACTTGTCAAAATCCTTAAAAAAGATCCCAAAAAAAGATCCCAGACGTTACCAGCTCCACAACAACAAAATCAAATTGTCCAAAGTATCAACTAAGAAAACAACAATTAACCTATCCTGATTGGATTCTCTGCAGCTCCATGTACCATAGCCATCTCCCTGGTACCCTCTTCACTTGCTCCTGTAGACTCTGGATCAGCATCTCCATGAGCATCAACCATCACTCCCAGTGCAACACTACCTCTAGCAGAGCCATCACCACTTTGAACAACATCTCCCATCATTCTACTCCCTCTCTCCTGCTATATTGCACTCTAGCTGCACGTTTAGTTAATGTGCCTAATTAAAAACAAGCAAAGTGATTAATCTTGACTAATATGGTTAAAGACTGAGAACATTTGTTTTGAAATATTCGCAGTTTCTTTCGTTCCACACATACCACAGTAAAGCAGCACTATGAGTATCCCATTCCTCTATTCTGTTTTTGATCATATTAGCCTTGCTCCATGATGTCCATAGATTCAATAAATTGTTTGCCTATTCTACTACTAAATAGATGACAAAGATTCTTCCATAATCCACCTACACAAGGAACAACTGAAAATAAGTGAGTGCGACTTTCATTAGCCTGTCCAAAGAGTACACATTTTGATATGTCCGGATATTTTTTCCTTAATAACAAATTCTTGGTGTTTAATCTCTCCCTAATGCAAAGCCACACTAACATTTTCACTTTTAATGGGATTGGTAACTTCCAAATGTGTCCACATCTCACTTGGATGCGCCAAAAGTCAAAAAATGATAAAAGGACAACCAAAAATCCTTTATCATCCCATCTTCATCTCCTACTCAGGCGACCAATTTCTTAACTCCCACATCAACCCCCAATATTGTAGCACCAAGTGACCAACTAATGATCTAAGAACTGATATTTTTCCATTGTCAATTTCAATTCTCCCATCTTTCTATACTACTTACTGTTCCCTATTCATTATTGACCAGTTGAAACAACTCCGGAATTAAATTGGCAAAAGAAGTCTCACCAGCCCATTTGTCTAACCAAAATTGAACCAATTCACCTAAACCCAATTGCAGTGAAGTACTATATTGAAAGCTATCATTGGCAACAAAAGCTCCATTCCAAAAAAAAGGATGGGCCACTATTAGTATGCACATTAACAGAAGAGAAATTTCAATCCTCATAATATTCACATTGAATCAACTTAACCCATTTTTTTGGTTGCGACCATCACCAAATCCATTTAACCAGCAATGCAATATTTGTATTTTTCAAGCTTAATACACCAAGGCCCCCTGATCTTTTGGTGTACACACTTCACCCCAAGCAACTAAACATGAACTACCTTCTTTGCTTTCTTTGTCACCGTTCCACAAAAAATTCCTTCTAATCTTATCAATTCTCTCACAAACCCATTTAGGAAATAAATACATTGTCATCCATTACAAGGGCATAGAAGAGAAAATTGAATTGACTAAAGTCAATCTCCCCCCTCTAGATAAAGTCTTTCCTTTCCAACCTACTAACATTGTCTCAAATTTCCCTACTAAAGGTTGCCGGTCTTCTTTATGTAATTTTCTAGGTCTCAAGGTTATTCCCAAGTACTTAAAGGGGAAAGCTTCACTCTGACAGCTTAACATCCCTGCCACTTCCTTTTGTGAAACATCATTCTGTTCCAAAACAATAACATAACTCTTAATGAAAATTAATTTGAGACCTGAGGCTAATTCAAATCCATAAAGTAGCAGGTTCAAAATCACCAATTGTTCTTTATCTGCCTTGCAAACCAACAGTGTATCATTTGCATACTGCAAACTTAACACTTTTTGACTAAATCCCATAAGTCCTAGCCCTTGAATAAGTACTTTCTCAGCTGCCAATTTAATCATTTGAGTGAACACATCAGCTGCAAGAACAAATAACAATAAAGATAAAGCATCACCTTGTATCACTCCTCTTCTAGACATAATCCATCTCCTTGGCTGTTAGCTGTCCATTGACCAACAAAGCTGATTTACCACCCTGAAGGCATGAAACCACCCAATTAACCCATCTATCGCGAAAAGCTTTGCTTTCAGCACATCTTGGATAAAATCCCAATCTATCATGTCATATGCTTTAGCAAAACCAAGCTTGAGAAACGGTCTCTTCCTTTTGTTTTCTTCTATAACAATTCTAAATGATTTCTTGAGCAGTCAATACTCCATCTAACGTATATCTTCCCTTTATAAATCCTGTCTATCAGAATTTTTCAACTTTTCATTCAGTCTAGTAGTTTGGTAATTATCTTATATACCACATTTAACAAACTAATAGGTCTAAAGTCTGATATCTTGTTAGATCCACTCACTTTTGGAATAAGTACATATGTATGCAAAATTAAATCTTCTAATTTCCAATATTCCTTCATAAAATTTCTCAAACACCTTCAACAAATCCCTATGACTAACATCCTAAAACTGTTGGGAAAACACAGGTCAGAAACCATCACGACTAGGGTACTTGTCAGTATTCTTACTAAATATTGCCTTCCTGATCTCCAAAGTGAAAGGAGTCTCCAACTCTTTAGCATCCCATTCATGAGAAAGATAAAGTTGTGCCCAATCCATCTCCAATATTATATTAGCTTTCTGTCCAAAGATTTCTTTATAAAACTCACAAAGTTGATGTGTTATTCCCGATTGAAATGTAACTTCAGTATCTCCCACTTGAATCATAGTAATAATATTATACCTCTTTCTATCATTAGCTACTTTATAAAAAATTGACGTGTTCAGGTCTCGCTTTAACCAGTTAGCATTAGCTCTCTGGTTCCACAACAATTTTTCTTGAGGAAGGATACCATTCAGTTCCTCAACTTCTTC